>VZSZ01000769.1:286838-340281 GCA_013398815.1 Ibidorhyncha struthersii
AAAAAAAACAAAAATATTGAGACCCCTATCTTTGACTTGCTGAAATTACTGGGAAAGTAATTCTGCCACTGCCTTTGGTGGCTCTTGGGCCATCCCTGTGCAAGACCTCCACACAAGGGGCTGTTTTTCTGCTCTTTGTGACTTACTAAGATTTTGGAAAACCTCTAATTATGCATGGAAAGAGCAAGCGGGACATTATGCTTTTTCACTTAGACCCTGAACAAGGTGCCAGAGGGGTAACGTGATCAGAGTCCTTTGCCTGAATGTTACACAATGAAATTCAACTTTTCTAATTGTGTGGGTCAGCCCAGGCTCAGTATCTTGGTCTTGTACATAGCAGGCAAGTGCTTTAGCTGCTGCTTCTGCTCAGCACCTCTCTGGTTTTGACCAGATATTTCATTCAGGACCTGAGGAATCCAGACAACAATCATAGAATCATTACGGCTGGAAAAGACCTTTAAGATCACCAAGTCCAACTGTTACCTAACTCTGCCGGGCCCGCTTCTAAACCATGTCACTGAGCACCATATCTAGATGGCTTTTAAATACGTCCAAGGATGGCAATTCAACCACTTCCCTGGGCAGACTGTTCCAGTCTTTGATAACCCTTTCAGTCTAGCCGTTTTTCCTGGTATCTAACCTAAACCTCCCCTGGTGGAACTTGAGGCCATTTCCTCTCGTCCTATCAGTTGTATCTTGTGAGAAGAGACCAACACCCACCTCGCTACAGCCTCCTTTCAGGTAGTTGTAGAGAGCAAGAAGGTCTTCCCTCAGCCGTCTTTTCTTTAGACTAAACAATCCCAAGTCACTCAGAATAAGACTTATTCTCAAGACCCTTCACAAGCTTTGTTGCCCTTCTCTGGACACACTCCAGCACCTCAATGTCTTTCTTATACTGTGGCGCCCAAAATTGAACACAGTACTCAAGGTGCGGCCTCACCAGTGCTGATTACAGTGGGACAATCACTTCTCTAGTCCTGCTGGCTACACTATTCCTGATGCACCACAGGATGCCATTGGCCTTCTTGACCACCTGGGCACACTGACCGCTCACATTCAGCCGGCTGTTGACCAACACCCTTGGGTCCTTTTCTGCCAGGCAGCTTTCCAGCTACTCTTCCCCAAGCCTGTAGCATTGCATGGGGTTGTTGTGGCCCAATTGCAGGACCCGGCACTTGGCCTTTTTGAAGCTCATACCATTGGCCTCAGCCCATCGATCCAGCCTATCCAGATCCCTCTGAAAAGCCCTCCTACCCTCAAGCAGATCAACACTCCCACCTAACTTGATATTGTCTGCAAACTCGCTGAGGGTGCTCTCAATCTCCTCCTCGAGATCATTAATAAAGTTATTAAACAGGAGTGGCCCCAACAGTGAGTCCTGTGGAACACCACTAGTGACTGGCTGGCAACTGGATTTAACTCCATTCACCACCATTCTCTGGGCCTGGCCATCTAGCCAGTGTTTGATCCAGCAGAGTGTATGCTTGTCTGAGCCTTGGGTAGGCAGTTTCTTCATGAAAATGCTGTTGGGAACAATATCGAAGGCTTTACTGAAGTCTAGGTAAATAACATCCACAGCCTTTCCCTCATCCACCAGACAGGTCACCTTGTCATAGAAAGAGACCATGTTCTTTAAGCAGGACCTGCCCTTCATGAACCTGTGTTGACTGGACCTGATTGTCTGGTTGTTCTGTAAATAGTCTGTAATGGCACTCAAGGTGATCTGCTGTATAAGCTTCCCCAGCACCAAGGTCAGACTGACAGGTCTGTAGTTCCCCGGATCCTCCTTCCAGCCCTTCTTGAAGATGGGCGTCAGATCTGCTAATCTCCAGTCCGTTTGGACCTCCCCGGTTAGCCAGGACTGCTGACAAATTATGAAGAGCGGTCTAGTGAGCACATCCACCAACTCCTTCAGCACTGTTAGGTGTAACCCATCCGGCCCCATAGACTTGTGTATGTCTAGGTGGTGCAGCAGGTCACTGACCATTTCCTCTTGGATTGTGGAGGTCTCATTCTGTTCCACATCCCTTCTTGACCACCTGGGCACACTGCCCGCTCACATTCAGCCAGCTGTTGACCAACACCCTTGGGTCCTTTTCTGCCAGGCAGCTTTCCAGCTACTCTTCCCCAAGCCTGTAGCATTGCATGGGGTTGTTGTGGCTCAAGGGGCTGGGTACCCAACAAACAACTAGTCCTGCTGTTAAAGACTGAGAAAAGAAGGCGTTAAGTACCTTAGCCTTTTCTTCATCCTTAGTCACTGTGTTTCCCCCTGCATCCAATAAAGGAGTAACATTCTCCCTAGTCCTTATTCTGTTGTTAATGTATTTATAGAAGCATTTTTTATTGTCTTTTACAGCAACAGTCAGATTGAGTTCTAGTTGGGTTTTGGCCCTTCTAATTTTCTCCCTGCATAGCTTCACTGCATCTTTGTAGTCCTCCTGAGTGGCCCACCCCCTTCTCCAAAGGCCATAAACTCCTTTTGTTCTTGAGTTCCAGCCAAAGCTCTCTGTTCAGCCAGGCTGGTCTTCTACCCCGCCAGCCAGTCTTTCAGGATGTGGGGATGGACTGTTCCTGCGCCTTTAAGACTTCCTTCTTGAGGAGTGCCCAACCTTCTGGACTCCTTTGCCCTTCAGGACAGCCTCCCAAGGGACTCTGCCAATCAGTCTCCTGAACAGGCCAAAGTCTGCCCTACAGAAGTCCAAGGTGGCAGTTCTGTTAAACCCCCTCCTTACTTCACCAAGAATCGAAAACTCTATTATTTCATGATTGCTATGCCCAAGACGATCTCCAACCATTACATTTCTTACAAGTCCTTCCCTGTGAACAAGCAGCAGGTCCAGGAGGGCACCCTCTTTAGTTGACTCCTTCACCAGCTGTGTCAGGAAGTTATCTTCCACACACTCCAAGAACCTCCAGGACTGTTCCCTCTCTGGTGTATTGTATTCCCAGCACACATCTTGGAAGTTGAAGTCCCCCATGAGAACAAGAGGTAGTGATCATGAAATGTCTCCCGTCTGCTTATAGAATATTTTGTCAGTTTCATCTTCCTGACTGGGCGGCCTGTAACAAACTCCCACTGTGATATCTGCCTTGTTGGTCTTCCCCTTGATTCTTACCCATAGACACTCGACCTTATCATCACCATCATTAAGTATTAGACATTCATATCTCTCCCTTGCATAGAGGGCCACTCCTCTGCCTCTCTTTTCTCACCTGTCCCTTCTGAAAAGTTGGTAGGCATCAATTGCAGCACTCCAGTCATGCAAGTCATCCCACCACGTTTCCGTGATGGCAACTATATCGTAGTTTTCTTGCTGCACAATGGCCTCCAGTTCCTCCCGCTTATTGCTCATGCTGCGTGCATTGGTATAAATGCACTTCAGCTGGGCTAATGATCCTGCTGCCTTCTTGGAGGGACAAGTCCTAATTCCCACCAGACCAGTCTCAGATGCTTCCATAGTTATCAGCCTATCAACTTTTGTGTCTTTGCATGGATCACCATCCCCCACTTTCCCTGAGGTGGCCGACTGTAAGACCTTACTGCCACACTGTCCCACAGGTACCGGCATGCCGCTCCCAAGCTCCTCACTAGCAAGCCCAGTTTTATCCCCATCCCTCTTTGTGTCTAGTTTAAAGACCTTTCAATAACCCCTGCTAGCTCTTTCCCCAGGATCCTTTTCCCCTTTGAGATAGGTGTTCCCCATCTGTTGCCAGCAGACCTGGTCTCTTGTAAAGCAGCCCGTGGTCAAAGAACCCAAGGTCCTGCTGATGACAGCAGTCTCGGTGCCAGGCATTGATCTGCTGGCTTTTTCCATTTATCCCCTCATCAGTCCTTGCACCTGGTGGGATAGAAGCAAACACCACTTAAGCTCCTGATCCGCTAACCAGCCATCCCAGGACCCTGAAGTCTCTTTTCTTTTCCCTCAGGCTTCTTGTTGCAATTTCATCACTGCCTACCTGAAAAATCATTAATGGGTAGTAGTCTGAGGGGTGAACTAGGGTAGGGAGTTTTCTCTGAATGCCCTTAACCCTGGCCCCAGGGAGGTGGCAGACTTCCCTAAGGAGTGGGTCTGGTCTACATATAAGACCTTCTGCTCCTTTCAGATAAATAAACACTGTTCAAACTTTTAGTGGTTAATAACAGATGCAATTTCAATGAGTCAGCATTTTCTGACAAAAGCAAAATGTGGTCAGGAAATCCCTGACCTGTTCTAAACCTTACCAAAGTTTTGGTCAGTGTGTAAATTTTCTTCACTGCAGAGTTGTAAATCATAATTTTACTACAGACATTGAAAAATTCTGCTCTCCTGATGCAGAAACAGTGCTGCCATCTCTTCTGATTAATTTTCATCAGCCTTCTCATAGTAATTGTTGTTTTGAATCTCCTTCACCTAAATTCCTGTGAATATTGGCTTGGTTTCTCTCTGTGGGTTTTAGTTTGTTTGTTCATCTTCTTGGGGGTTGGGTGTTTTAGTTTTGTTTTGTTTTAAGCACTTTTTATACCCTTGCAACTAGGGAGAAAAAACTTTAAAACCCAGTTGAACTGTAAGGAGCAAAAAGCAAAGTACAAACCAAAAGAACAAATACCAACTCTCCCCCTGGATTTTTCAGCCAGCTTTAAAACATCTAAATGTAGATACTAGTATTACATAATGTGGGCTACATCCTCATGCCTCCTGTTGAGTTGAAGTAGGACTTGGATGATGGTGTACTCTGTATGTCTTCTGCATCATCTACATCTTATGAGACTGGTGGTTTATTTCCACATGTAAATACTGCATTATTACTCTTCTGCATTATTTTTGCTTGCTGCTGGCTGTTTTGGTCGCGTAATTAATTGCAGAGGTATGTATTAAAAGGGGTATTTTCTTTCAAGATACTTGGTCCAGCCTTTGCTCTCCCCTGCTGTTGTTGCAGTAAAGTGCACTTCCACAATTAACCATTAAGCGGGGATGTAAATTAAGCTGCTGGAATAGCAGATAAATGAAACTGTCACATGTATAATTGCTAGGCAAAGTGGCTACAATTTTAGCTATTTTCATTGGCCTGTTATTGCAGCTTTCTATTGCTAAAATAATAAATCATTGTTTGTGTAGAAAGAGGTATGTACCATATTGGAGAGAGGGAGAACTATTGCATATGTAATAAGGTAGGTTGTCAGGAGGTTTTCAAGCAGTGATTTTGTATAGGAGAGCTTTGGCAAGGCCCCAGGTCCATTGTAAGTTAGAAAATAATTGTCTAAACGGGATGCAGTGCTGTCCTGGATGCTTTGCCAGTGTCTGTGGACAGTGTGCTTGAAGGACATTCTGAGAGCTGAGCGTGGGGTGTAGGCAGGGCAGGGAAGCACTGGGCTGGTGCTCTACCAATGCCTGGGTATTCCCTGGTACTGCCAAGAGTGGGTCAGTAGCTCCACATGAAGTCATCCTCTGTCTTGTCTGTTCAGCTGTGAGCCTGTTCAGGGACCGTATCTCACGATGTGCATATGCCATACTTCACTCAACGATTTACATTGCCATGGTATAAAATACAGCAAATAACTTTAAAAGGTATTGGCAAGCTTTCATTTTTTTCCCCAAAGTAATTCTTCCTTAATGTTTGTTTCCACTTAAAAGGGAGTATGGGTGTATTTTGATCATTTCCTTTCTTGTATGATATCCAAGAGACTCACTCATATGCCAGGTGACTAGAATGTATCTTTCACTTAGAAGTGAAACGAGAACAGTTTGGTACATGCTTTTGATGCATTTTTCAGATTTCTCTGTGTAACTTTAGCCTGTCTGTTATTGTGCAGGTGTCTGGAGCACTCAATAGTACTTGCTTTGGTATATCAACTGGATGTTTTGATTAGTTAAAACTTTCATTTGGGAAAAACCCAAGATTAGAAATTCAAGTTTTATTAACTGTGCCTACAGCAGAAAGTCATCGGAGTTTCAAATAGGTCTCAAGAGCCCGAGAAGCTATAAATCATTCACGCTCATTAGAAAGTTGCTTAAGCTCTTTTGTTTACTATCCTAAAATTCTCTATTATGCAGTATTTTATCCTATATATAAAGTTCCTATAACTCCTCATGGTGAAAAAAAATGCAGATCTTTGTAATGGTTTGGTCTGTTTTCATGGAGGAAACTTTTGAGATATCACGTGAAGGGTCTATATTGCACATTAAAAAAAACCCACCACACTCAAAAAACAAACAAACAACAACAACCCCACCACCACCACCACCCACCCCCCCCAACAACAACAAAACACTAACTTTGGTCATTTTTGGACAAAGCTTCAGAGGATATCCAATCCCTCAATGAGATGATAGGCAAGTGATGAAAGTCCCCACTTTAGTAAATGATGCCACTGTAAGGAGTCTCTGGTGGGTCACTGAAACATTCTGTCTGCTTTGAAAAATACTGACCTCAGTATCTCTCTTTACCCTAAAACTTATCAGTAGCATTGACAAAGGAACCCTATCCTGGACTGAAAATCCTTCTTTTAATTGGAGAATATCACATACTGTAGTCTGTGGGTAGGTCCAGCACAGTTGCAGATCCAATTCAATATAAACAAGGTGTTTGGTCTTTCTGTAGTTTCCCAATATTGCCATTTTCCCAGAAATATTAGCAGATAAAGATAAAGCAATTTTAGCTATTCCTCAGTGGCATCCTCTGTACTGATTTCAGGCTCTTCTTGAAATGCTAATATATCATCCTCACTGCTGTACTCTTGCAGCCTGTTCCCCGAAGGGGATTCGGATTGCCTTCTTAGTAGCAGATTATTTCCTGATCACATTGCTTATATTAGGGAATCCATGTATTCAGCAAGAGACCAAAGCGCAATGATCATTTTACAATTTAGCTTTATCTAGTCATCTATTAGCAAGTCATATGATATTTCAAGTCAGTTTAGCTTTGATGAGGAAAAGAGCTCACCAAGACATTAATCACTCAGTAGTTTGTATACAAAGCAAATCGGTGCCTCAAAGCATCTAAATAAAATACTGTCTCTTTGCCTAAAACCCAGATATTCTTGCTATCGGGGGCACTGGAGGATGTTTACAGATGCCTTTATGTGTCTACTTTGCTGGACCATTTAATGCTAATCTAGTGTTAGATTACCTTTCTGAAACTGCTAATAAAATCTGTTACATTACTGTGTTTAGCTGAAGCCCCAGGGCTTCAGAGATGAGATTTCTATCGACTGACAAATCATGGCTGGGTGAAAACTCAAAGCAGATACTTTTCTGCATCAGGTGTGAAACACAGTTGCATCCTAATCCTTCCAAATGATGCGGTAATGGAGAGATGTGTAAAAGGTTTGTTTATTCCACGGCAGAGATTTCATCTGGGGATGAGGGCAGGGGAAATATATGCTTGAGCTGTACGCAATTGCAGGAAGGATGAAGTGGATGTTTGGTGCTCTGTTTGGCACCCAGGGAATGCAGGTTTTAAGGTCTGTACACAGTACACCAAATGCACCTCAGTGAAGATGGCTTGGTAAGAGATTTTCAGCTGGCATAAATCCGTATCATTCCCTCATGTCCCAGTGTAATTATGGCTGTTAAACTTTTGGGGCAAGTACTGCAAGAGTTGGTGAGTAAAATGGGCCCTGGAGAGCATGTGTCTGTATGGGAGCATGACTGGAAGACTGAGATTTTTCCAAGACTAATGTGACCCATCAGAGCTTTGTGCTCATGTTACTTATTGATGGAGTTACTGTATTGCGTTTATTGCTCAAATGTCTTCCCTTTTAACAAATGACAAACTGTGTTTTACAACTATTGGTATTCTTGGAAGATTCCCCTGGAAAACATCTCAAATTCCTTTGCGTAGGATGCCTTTGGGGGTCTTTAATGTTTTGGATGGATAGTGCTGGCTAGTGCCCAATAGGAATGCAATTTGGAAGGAAGCTTGAGTTTGATTTTTCACAGCATTATGTCTTGTGCAGCTCTTGAAATCTGGGCACTGAGAGTAGGAGATAAAACACCTCCTATACAGAAATTCAGGACACCACGCCAGCTTTGTTCTCTCTGTAGTGCCATCCGAAACTGGAAACTAGCAGGAAATAAAGCCTTCTCTTTCTGCTTTCCAAATAATGCATCCAATTCCTTCTACTTCAGATGGCAGCAGATGAGCTACTCATCCAGACTTTCTTCAAAATCACTGCTAAGAACTAGGCATTTCTAGAGCATGATTTGTCTGATCTGTTTCAGATGTCTGCATTAGCAGGAGGTGGGATGCACTGCTTCTCTCTGCCACCTGTGAAGGGAGGCTTTCCATGTCTAGTTCAGAGGTAAGATCTTAGCTGACAGAGATCCTAGTCCATATGTTCAGCCCTTTCCCCTGACGATCTTAGTTGGCCCTTCTAGAGTAAAAGGCCTCTTCTGAGTCAAGCTCTGTGTGTGTGTGTAGCGAAAACACAAAGCCCACTGCAGGGATGTAATTTGTCCTCCAGTTTAGAACAGGCAATTCCCAGATTAAAACCTACATGTTTCCAAGGCTTGCTCCTGTTGGAAGAAATGCTCAGTGATGGTCTTCCACCAGAAACACTGAGATGACAAGGGGACAATTACCCTTTGCCAAAGCGGGACCCCAAAACTGGTGGGATGTTGGTTCCCTTTGGCTGCTTCTAAAAACAGATGGCAATTTCCTTTCAGAAGCAAGCGTGAAAAGAAAAGCTGGGGCTTGACCACCAGTTGTCTGGCCTTATTGCAGCAAGGGTTGACTCTGCACACGGCAGCCTTCTGCCATACCTTTTGCTTCAGCTGCCCACCCTCTCCTTGGGACATTTTGCCTGGGTGACCAGATTTTCAGACTTACCCCTTGCTGTGAGTCTAATGGGAAAAAAATGAAGAATGACTCAAAGGCACCAACTGAAAAGAAGAGCCAAATAGCTTTGTTTATAGAGGGGGAAAGAAGAGTTGGTCTAAAAAAAAGGCTGGAGATGAAATGAAGATAAACTAGAAAACAGCAAGTCGTCGGTAGACTGGATGGTCATTTTTTGTTCTTGAAAACTCTTTGCTCTTATGAATACCAGTGACCCTTGAAGGATCTCTTTGATTGATTGGACAACTCCAGCTAAGTGGGGAACACAGCAGCATATTTTTCATAGATCCTAGATACAGGTCTGCTAGCAGAGGCTCAGTAGCAGCTTGGATGGCTCTTTTCTAACCCTTTTGCACTGCTATTAGACATTCTGCAGGCTGCCAAAGCAGGGATAATGAAAATCAAGCCAAGGGAGGTCTAAAAACCTCACTCCATCAAGGACAGTGTCTGCTGTGTGAATTGTCAGGAAAGGTTCAGATATTGGCACAGTCTTCTCTCCTGGAGGCAGGACAGTCAGGCAGCTGAATTCTCCATAAATATTCCTGTCATTCATCTGCCAGGAGTATTTTTCAGAAAGGCTGCTATTCCATCCAGGTACTCCCCTTTTGTAATCGAATGATGATTTATTATCCAAGCAATGAAGAAAAATATATTACCTTGGAATTTATGAATGTGTAATGATATGTAAGCCATAATAATGAATCACTCCTTTCCCTCCCCTCCCTTCCTCGTGTATATTTGGATGTTTATTTCCATATAAATTTTCATTTATTTATGTCCTCCGAAGTTCTCCTTCACAAAGGGGAATTCCCAAGTTAAGGTGCTGGAGAGTTTGAGATACCTGAGTTAAAGAACAAACAAACAAAAACCCTATGCCTTCCAGCTTTCTTCTTCCCTTTTTACTTGTTTTCCCAACACTTGCTCACTCTCCTTGTCTGAGCTGTCGCTATCATGCGTGTCTCCCTTGCAGACATGTTTTTGACTCAGGTAACTACTTACTTAAGGTCTGCGTGTGGAGCATTGCTCAGGTCTGAGCACAGGCTAAGGCAAGCCAAGGTCCTTGACCACTTCGCTGCCATCATGGGGTTCAGCAGGGACTGGTGCAGAGTCAGAGATGCACTGTACCCCCTACAGGTTGTCCTGGTGAGAGGTACTCAAGGGATGACCCCCAGGACAGCAGCATTATGTGCCTTAGAGTCATTCTCTAGTCCATAGTCTTAGGTTTTGCTTCTATTTGAGTAAAACCGAAGGAGCCAGGGGTCTAACATAATTCAGGCTGGAGCAGAAGAAAAAAACTGTTGTTAAACCCTTGAGGGAGCAGTGTTGGAGAGAGGCTGAAACCTGTCATGAAGTGAAATCAACCTGGTGATGCAACCTGCTCAAAGTAACTCCAAATGTTATGCGCTGCATTCGGGTGTTGAACTCAGCTATCATGATGCCTAACCTTCACTGCAGGGTTATTTTTTCCACTCTAATGCATTACTCCATCTGGACCCATTTGGAAGACAAGGCAGTGACAAGCACAATGGCAGAGCCATTACAAAAGAAGAAATCTATCTGAACTAGATTGAAAATTGCTTAGGCTGATTCAGTGGCATGGCCTTGGCCAATGCTGTGCTCTACGAGATACGGTGGATCAAGAGTAATTCCATGATAGGTAGAAGTGGTGCCAGTTAAAACATACTTGATTTCCCTGCCACACACTCCCCAAACTGCTGCTACTGTTTGCCAGGAAATCTTCTAGCTAGGTTGATGCTTATGTTTATTTTCTAGTTATTTGCAAATATTTGCGTGCCATTTACAAGCTTCTCCAGTTGGTTACTACTATGCTGTGCTTGAAATATAGTTGGCAAAATGTATTCTTTTAGGCTGGAGATGTCAAAAGAGCTTTGTGGTGGTTAGAGACCAAGTTCTACTGAAATCTGGGAGAAGATAGGTATCTAGTGCATAGACATTCAATTGAAAATCCCAGGCTAGGTCATTTGTTACACTTGGTATATTCAGAGCATGTCACAGAAAAAAAATTGTGGCCCATAAGAGCTGTAGGGAGCAATCCCACAGTTTTGGCTGCTCTGTTAAAGTCTCACAAGGCAGGACAGACGCTGCAGCAGGCTTCATCCCTTTGGGGCTACAACATGTGGTTCTGAAGGGATTAATAAACCCACTGTATTTCAATGAGAGCTGTAACAAGATGGTATTGCAAAAGTGTCTCAAATACTGAGCAGGACTTTGGCCAGAGGCAGACTTTTCAGTGTCTGGAACTGCACACACACAGGCGCTCTTAGCTTGCTCAAGACTGAGTTGGTCTTTAATAAAATGAAGACATTACTGGAAAAAAACATAAAACTTTATCCATCCTTGCAGGCTGCATTTGCATTTGAATAGGTTTTATTCTTTTCATGCTCATAAAAAGTGTTATATTAAATATTAATATGGTATTTTTCTTGTGTTACTGTACACTTTCCACACACCTGGAAATTAACTCCATTGTAACCACAATAACCCTCTAAAAGAGGACAAAACCCCGTTTATATTAGTGGAAGAATATTGCAAAAGCAGATTGAAGAGTTTCATTTTTCCACCAGTCTGCCAAATTCCTTGACTGACATCACTAAAGATACAGGCACGACTGTCTCTATGTTCCTTTATTATAAAAATGCAGCAGCAGAACAGGGCAGGCAGTGATTGGTAAAGCACGGAGAAGGAACTTGTAAAAACCTGCTTAACAGCCTTGTGTTATCTTAGGGAGTTTTGTTGGCTGGAGGCAAGTCCAAATGAGCGTGAACATTTTGACTTGAGCTGCAGGGTGTGTTATCCCTGATTTTTCTGCAGGCTGGAGTGGGACATGTATGTGTGTTGGGTGGAGATGAGGTGGGAGAGGGACTGTTTGAATTCCCTTGCACTGGCTGGCACCATGAAGACACACCAGAAACATCCTGATTAATGTTACCATGAACTCAAGGGCAGGCATTGGTTCTGGTGCAGTTCCTTTTCACATGCACTGGCTTGAGCAGAATTTGGTGCACTTTGCTCCCTGTAGCAATACCTGTGCTCTGGTTGCTTTCAATTCTTTCATCATTAGGTTCTGGCATTTCTGAGCAAGATGTGGATATGTGAACTTAAACCTGAATTCAAAGCAACACAGAAAAGGAAGAAGGAAATTTTCCATAGGTATAATGGACTTTAGACGCATAATATCTAAAAGCACAGTAATTACATTTTCATGCTCTCAATATGAAATCTACTAAGGTATCTCAGCTGTAGTCCCTCATTAAATTGCTATTTTATCTGAAGGTTTGTCATGGAAACTCCATGTCAAACTTCAGCTCAAAGGATGAAGCCTCTCTTCTTCTGAGGAACAGACTGATTTGTTTAGGCTTGCTACACTTATGTCAAATTCTTCCTGCTAGTTGCTAGTCATTACATAAAAATAGGGAAAATGTTTCTATTGGATGGTCCTGGTCAACTTTCTTGTATGTTGCATACCAGCTGACTGGTCTTCTTATCGGGCTGACCTTACAGAGAAGGGAAAAACTGAAAGAATCAAGATCAATCCTGCCTGGTAAGACAAGAACCGCTGATTCAGCTAAGCCATATGTTTGAATTGCACATGCTAAGCTAACAGACGATAGTATTTACAAGACTTCACTAAACACTTAAATCTATTTTGTGGACAAAAGGATTTTAAGTTAATTTATTTTGTTGAGAGAATATTTAAGCAAGTTAGCATTTTGTTGACAGAATTATGATGAAATTCATTTTGTCTACATAACTGATTGGACAGTTAGCTGAATGCATTTTCTCCACAGAATCAAGTATGTGCCAGGACTGTCAAACAGGGTTTCCTCCACGGTTTCAAGTCAGTTTGTCAACAAAATGAATACAAAATCCTTTTGTCTACAAAATGAACTTAAGTGTTAATTGTTTGTCGATAAGGAGTGCAAAGCCAAATGATCCTCTGTTGAACACTGATAAAAACGTGTGGGTGGGTGTGAATGTACACCAACACACTGAGCTGTGTACCTTGCTTTGTTGTCAGAGTCCAAATGTCACAAACTAAGTGCCTGGCAGGGAATGGTGTCCAATCCACGCTGGGATGAGACATGGTCTGGATATCATGTTCACTTTGAGAACATCACAAGGAATTAACTAGTGTAGAAATGCAAAACAAGGGGGCTGGAAAGCCGTCAATATTGTTTCTAGCAGGGATTCAAAGCCTCCCATTGTGAGTGTTAATTCCAGTTTTACTTGGTATGGTACAAGCACACATGGGGATACAGTGGTTTTCCTACCTTGAGGAATTGTATCATAAATAGATATGGCAGATGAGGAGCAGTGAGAGGATGTGTTATATTCGGATCATGCTGGCTGGGAGCTGAGGCATAATGAAACAAACTCATTAGTTTGAAGTCCTATGGGGAAACACCTCTGAGAGACCAGGAATGGATTTAAGTCTTCTTGACCGCATAAACCACCCTCTCATTCTGGACAGACACTAATTAAGGTGGTACACCATGAGCCATGCACCCATACAAGATGGAAATTTCACTTAAACCTTGTTTTTAAGCACAATTGGGCTCACCTGAAGCCCACTGATGACCTCATTTTCTTTTGCCATTTTCATTTTTCCATATTTTTGCAGGTACAGTGTGATTGCAAGTATTCTCAGGGCTCAGTTTTGAAGATAGCATCTGGGGTGTCAGCTCTGAGCACCTCTTGGATAGACATGGGAACATAATGGAAAAAAAGTTATTTTTTATTCTGAAAATATCATTATACTTTTGGAGCAGTCTGCTTAGCATTAAGTATCTGGAAAGGAACAAGAAAAAAAGAAATATTCACTCATTAAATATGTCATAAAAATTGCACAAAATCTTTTTTTTTCCTTTTCCCTCTCCTCCTTCATGCTTTTAAGAGGGTTAAAGTCAATGGAGGGTAGGAAAAAAGTGAAATAAAGCTATGAAGAAATATGACAGTGTCATAGTGCAACATAAAAGTTCAGCCCTCTAATATGTTTTTATGTTCATTCAGGAGGAAACAACCAACTAATCCCCAAGTTCATTTATACTGTTTAAGGTACCCTGGCTTTCAGCTCTGCTAATTGTCAGAAAAGCCAAAAGGAAAGAAAAGCAGTCCCTTTTCAGCTGTGTTTTCTCTAAATATTCTAGTCACTGCCAGAGTGTTGAGGTTAAGGAGAGGTATGTTGGGTATGGAGAGGCGAGGTTAAAGGCACAGAAGTTGTTTCTCCTAATGAGGTTTGTCATTTACAAGGGCATAATCATCTCTGTTTTCTGCAAGGGAACATTTATGTCAGGAGCACTATGTGAGATGCCGTTTTCACAGTCTTTTGCAGAACGTGACCTTTCAGAGAAATGCAGCCCCGTACCTGAGGGTTTAAGGCTGCTCAGACACGGCACACATTGCAGCAGCGCTGGAAGGAGCTCTGCTGGCAGTGGGCCCTTCCAGCTGGCATTGGACACAAAGAGCAACTGACCTTACTTACATGAGGAGGTGACAACCCTGTTTGGGCTTGAGTGTCCATTGCTCTTTGTTACATGCATTTTTATAGCGTTTCCAAATGTTTCCATACTGGCTTTTGCTTTTTGCTTTCTGATGTGAACAACTGGAGAGCTTTTCTGGCTCTGAGACAATTTTTTATGGTATTATGGGGCTGAGCAGGAGCAGCAATGGGAGTTTTGCAGTTTGATTTTATATAAAAAGCATTTATTCATGCTTTTTTCATTGAGCACATTGTGCTGTGTCCTGCAAAGAGCCACAATTGCTCTTGCTGTGGAAGGTAAAGCAAATAAGACGTGTCAGACTCCCTTGTTGCTCAACAGTCACTAATGACTGCAGCATATGTTGCTGCTTCCCAGACCACTGGGAGCTCAGTGCATCTGTTACTCCTCCAGGAGCCAAGTCCTCATTGTCAATATTGTGATCCCCATGCACTTAGTCAGCAGAACCACGGTGGTGTTAGCTGGTCCCAGGCCAGCAGCAATGAAGCTCAAGAGGGACCATGCTGGAGAGGGCGTGCTGGGAAACCTAGGGAGAATTAGGCAACAACTGGGGACCGTGACATGCTAATCTGTAATACACAAATAATGTAACTGTCTCACAGAAATCCCAACCTGGAAATAAAAAGGTTGCAAATTGCAGATGTTACATTAACATGGGTTCATAAGGCACTTACTGAGGGCTGCATGCATAAATTGTCCAGCTAATAAAAAACTGCAGTGCTAGTGCTGAGGGACCTCTCGAAAGCCAGGATTTTCAAAAGGGTGCAGTACCCGTAGTGTGGGGTGTCTGTCAATCTGGCCAGTGTACTATGAATGTAAAGCCAGGAGACCACCTTTTTAAAATGACCTGGTAAAAACAAAATGACAAAAAAAAGGCTTTAGTCACCTCTATATTTCAGATACCTCCTCGCTGCTCACCAACTCACATTTGCATACTTCCCAGCAGATCACACTGCATTTCCATTTTACCCTGAGGTCAAGTCTGCGGTGTAGGCATTCAAAGTCACACCTATTCATACAACTGATTTTGCAGTCTAACTGTTCAGGACTAGGGAGAGGAGAGTGAGATTTTAATGCAGACAAAGGCAGCACACTTGGAAAAAATAAAAACTCTGTACTATGTACTCTATGTACTATAAGGAGGAGAGAAGAGAGTATTTGCTATTAAACTTACAATGTCATAGCATATAATTAAACCAAAATTTAAGCCACTAGAAAGGCCAAACCCAGCTCTCTTTTGCCTACATGAGTTTTCTTTGCTAATGTAGTTATTCCTGCTGCTGGCTCCAGCACAATCATCTCCTAAATGACTTGGCCTACATTACATCTGACTTTCTAGGGGAAACCGTAAGTGTCATTTTAGTATGTTGAAGTGATGTAACAGACCTTCTCAGTATGTGAATTATTATCAGCTTCATTTAAAGCCCTAATAACTAAGTGACTGAATGACTAGAGATTCTTAGTAAGGTCTGTCTGCAAAGGTCACATGGGATTATTCTGAGTCTAAGATGCAGAAATGGTTTCTGGAAAGGCTGTGTGGTATTTTGATATAAGGAGCATAAATGGCAGTAGTTATTCCACCTATATGAAAAAGAATCTAGATATATGTCATTTACAGCTTTGAACTAGAGTGCTATAAAGGATGGTTAGATCACCCTTGCTGCCTGTAGGCCACTGGAGGTTTCTGCTGTTCAAGGCATTTGCTCTTGTTTTGTCCAACAGAATTCCAAACTAATGGAGCTGTCACTGTAATCTGACAGGTAGCTAACTTATAAAGGGGGAAAGATACATGACTCAAAGCAGCGCTTGTTTGGAGCGCTCTCATTAGTCACATGCAGGAAATCAATCAGAGTGTGGTTGGGCTCCTGTAATTCAAATGAAAATAAAATAAAATATACGTATACTTCATAGTCTGTGCAGGTGACCATTTTAGATCTGTGCTGGAGAACTTTTCTGGCTCTGAGACAATTTTTTACAGTATTCCCACAGGGACTTCTGGATGTAGAGAGGTTCACAGCGCCTACCTGAACACATTTGCTTAAGGACATGGCCCAGCTACCCTGACTGTCCTTGCAGAAGTGACAACAGGCTGATCTGAATGCTCTGCTGGGGGAGCACAGAGGGAAAAGAGGGCAAGATTTCATTCTTAGGAGAAACCCGAGCTGGTTTGCTGCACAGACATGCCAGATTTGTAGGTAGCCTGAACCTAGGGTGAGGGCAGCCTGCTTATGGGAGACCCTGTGGCAATGCCAGGTCTTGAGGACAGCCTGGGATTCAGAGCAAGGCCTTCTCCCATGGCCTTGGAGCTGAGTCCTCACTTATCAACATGCTGGAGCCTTTGTGCATGTCCAGGAGGTTTCTGTGTTGCACTTGCTCATTTTGCTGCTTCTGAATCATCTCCTGGTCACCTTGTACACTCCAGCAGCCTTGCTTCTAGTCTCCCACTTATCTGGAGCTATGTGGCTGGCACAGCCATCTCTCCATTAAACACTCATGGCGCCCATCATAAAGCAGATGATTCCCTCTCTGGATGGATCAGCACAAGACGAGTTCCACCACCAGATCCTTGCATCTGAAAGGAGCAGATAGAGGGTACATACTTGGCAACTAAGGTGTGAGAGATGTATCATATTAAACTCTCATTAAAGAAAATCACTTTTTCAAGCTCATCTTTAGCCTGATTGAGGCCCCACTGTACCCATTTTGGGAACAGATTTCATTCTTAATGACCAAAGACAAATCCTACCTTTCTTTTTCAGCAATTATGTCAGCTAGCGGGCCAGCAGCAGCAGTGTTATCTTTCTTCTCTTTTTATAGCCTAATGAAAAAGCATAAGAATGATGCTTAGAAACAATACGGTTGACTCATAAGGGATGACTGTATGACTCATAAGATGGGAGATTATTCCAGAGACTTGCAGTACGTATACATGCAGAGACTTGGGCTTGGAGGGGTTATTTTTCATAACTGGAAGAAGAATGCTTGCAGTGTATTTTGAGGTGTGCCTGACATATAAAATAACATTCTTTGCTGTTCTATATGTGACTTACAAGATTCAGCGGCCTTTCTAAAATATTCCCACTCTCTGAGGAAATCCAGCATTAATCACACTTTCCACATCCTTTGCTTTAATTCAGAAGGCTATGGCTGATGGCTGGTACAGTGGGAACTGTAACTTTCCAAAGAAATTGAAATCACCAACTTTTGTTAGAGACAGGCTGGGAAGGAAGAGTCCCAAACCAAGGGTTGGCCTGCGAAGATCCTCAGTGTCGTCCTGGGATTTTGCACTGATTGAAGCTGACTCTGCCATTTTGCTTTGAAAACTAGGAAAGACCAATTCAGAAATGTCTGTGCAAGGGACAGACACCCGGGAACTTAGTGGCCTGTCCGTTTAAGCAGCACAATTGAGCACCAAGTATCCCTGAGTGACAAGGATGTGCGCTTTTGCGGTTACAGCCTCTCTAACAAACCCTTGTGATCAATCAACTGTCCTGTTCATTTAGAAAAGAAAGATGTCACTTGCCTTCCTTCTGCCAAAGGTGTCCTTGCAGTCAGCTGACTGGAGGCACTAACCTGAACCCCCAGAGCAAGATGCAGGGTCACTGCCGGATGAGCACTTGTTCCTTGCCTGGGGAGCTCCACTGGTTTCCCAGCCAGAGAAGGCTTTTGCAGCTCTTTGTTACCACATGCTGGCAAGGAAGGGCAGCGTGATGAATTAATGAAACAAGCCTGCTTGAATGGGGCTAGTAAGCTATTGATGATTTTCCTCTGTATCTGTGTTGTTCTCCTGGATTATAACCAAAGCTACTTTTTCCTTAAAATGAAGAAAGCTCTTGGGATTACACCTGCCAGCATTATTTTCCAATACTGTGACATCTAGGGGCATCTTGTCCCATTAAATTGCAACTCAGAGAATACAAAGATCTTAAAAGAACAGATCACGATAAAACGAGATAGTTCACACATCTGAATTGCAGAGACCCATTAGTCCACAGGGAAAGACCTCTCCTTCCCACTTGATTGTTTCCTTTATTTGGCTGCATATAGCAAAAACAGTGGCTTTTCCTCATATGCATCCAGGTCCTTACTGCCCTTGAGCTCTCTGCTGTGCTCCAATTATTGAAGTGCCTGAACAGCCTAAATGAAAGGAGCGCATCTTTGGCATACTTTTTATTTAAGATTGATTAGTTTGATGTGCATTTTGTGCCACATATGATTGCTTAACATGGGCTGCGGGGATACCTTCTGAGAAATTCTAGCAGCTTTGCAGCTGCTTCAAGTAGGTGATTTGCTCCTCTGCCTTCTCACCTTTTTAAAGAGCGATCAGGTGGGTAGAAGGGAAAATGCCAAGGTAGCTCAGTTGGTTTTTCGGGCCACATCCCAGGTGATGGTCATTTCCAGGATGATGTTTGCATATTGGACTGTGCACATGCTTGGGTGGGAGAGGGGTATTCAGTATTTTCCTGCACTGCCAAATCAGCTGATATGAAATCAGAAGTCAGAAGTTTTTATGGGGAAACTCGCACCTTGTACCAGCCCAGAGAGTCCCAACCTGCTAGACGTGGTTCCTAGCATACTACGGATGTGTGTTCAAGCGCTGATCACCTCTTCTCTCCATACTCTACTTGCAATTGTTTATCAAAAGGAATGTGAAGAAGCTGTTGAGAAAGCATGCCGTGCTATAAATAATGGCTTTGTTGTGCCGAATATGAGCCATTCAGTGACTGGAGCAGAGACAGCTGTTGACAGAAGGCTGAATTGTTCAGCAACAGCAGACACCAGGATTAAGTGTGAGATTTGGAAACTGCCTCATAACTTGCACAGAAGTGTTAACATGTGACATCAAAGATTATTGGTGTTGTCAGGCATGCATTCTCACAGTGAGCTTTCTTTGGGTAGGATTTTCCTCCTGGAAAAAAATAAGAACATAGATTTGTGTAACTCTTGCCAAATTCTTAGCCTACTTTGAAGCTACGGTTTGTCACTCCCCTTTAAAGCATGTAGCCCTTATCCCAGCTCTAGCCTGGATCCACACAGCAGTGCTTATGGTCAGGTGTGCACGTACAGACTAGGGATGGTATTTTAAAGAACAAGGTGTCTTCTGAAAAATTGTTGTGTGATAAATTAACCCTTTCAGTCTTGTGTGTGTCCAGCACCAGAATTGTCCACCAACTAGATATCATATGCAGAAACCTGTGCTCAGGTTGGGTTTTAGCCAGCATCAGAGAGCTCAGTACACCTAGCCCAGATTTGCCACCTTTACGTAGAGATTGAGTTACTTCGATACATGTGCACACATCGGTGTGAACACGTCCCCTGGCTCCAAGGAGTCCGGGTGCAGTGCAACCCAGCAGCCTGGAGCATGCTCAGTGTTCTCAATTCGGACTGCCGGGGCACAGGTAGGAAGGAGGAAGCTTGGCAGTCCCGGCCTCAGCTGGGAAACTACCCCGGGCTGCTCATCTGAGCAGTTTGCACAGGAGCTGCCTCTGGGCTTACAGCCAGCAAGGCGCAAGTCCTGGCGGCTGGCTTGGCTAAGACTGTTCAAGTCTGGCTCACATTGTAGAAGTCCTCCTGAACAGCTGAGTGTGTGGCACCCTCATTTATTAAGGAAATACACATTGCCTCTCACACTGGTTACTGTAACCTCCCATCTGCTTAGATGGGAGAGCACAGGATGTGACAGGAAACCCCCTATTTCTTTGGGGCTGTTTTTTGTTTTGTTTTCCGTTTTACAAGTAGCAAATAAAATGCTTTAGAGATTTTACAGGACACAGAAGGTAGCTTTTTTGTGGTAACTATCGTTTGGAAAAGGTGACAAATATTAGACCCCCATATTACAGAGTGCAGCAGTCCGTCAGCTTGATATTTGGAGCTTAGAGTCACAGGTTCATTCCTTCTTGCTTGTACCAAAATCAATAAGCAAAGTCTATATTAACAGTGTAACAGAGGCTTGGCAAAAAATCCAGAATCTTGGCAGGAGTTAAAAAAAAATCAGAATGAATCCACAAGTCTTTTTTTCAGGAAAGGATTAATTTTAATTGTGTCTAAACATGGCAGTTGAACATGTAAGGAGGGGAAAAAGCAAACCATTCTGTTCTGGTGAAATCGGGACAAGGCTGGGGTATAACTCAACATGGTTCGTGGCTTCAGAGTGGAAATCATCACTAGGAATTTGTCTGTGTGTAGCTGGGAGGGTTTTGAAACTGTGCCAGTCTGAGCTGGCTTGATTTTTTCCTGTCACGGACAAGTGTTTTTTGCTGTAGTGTTTACCATATGAAGCAGGGCTTTTCCTGCTCCCTTTGAGAGGCACTGCCACAGCCCTGTGAGATGTTAGTTGCAGGAAGGTTTTCTTGGTGTTTATGCTACGTTTTCCCTCGCTCAGTTCCAGCCTATTTTTCATCATTAGAATTGGTTAAAGTTGGGGGGAGGGGGGAAGTTTTTTATTTTAGGGAATTTGTTGAAAATCCCCTCACCCTGTTCATACTCTTGTAAGGGAGAGATGTGCAATTGGCAGCATCAGAAGTTTTGATGAAACATTTTGTTGGACTCCTGAAGGTTTAAATGAACTGTTTCCCTAATTGGTAAGGGGCAATGTAACTTTCTCACCCTCCTTTCCACCACTTTACTAGAGACTTTGGGCAAGCACTGAACTTTCAGTACAACCTCACAGCTTCCTTGAGCACTTTCCTCCATCCCTCTGTCCTCTCAGGGAGCAGCTTGGCACCAACTTTGTTCCTTACAGCGGCGGTGCAGTGACACGTTGCCAAGCTCTACTGGTGTGGGGGGTGTACCAGTTCCAGCTGGTGTCAATAGACCCACTGGGGCACAGCTGAGCCTGTCAGTGCTTCTGGTGGCGTCTCTGGGAAAAGACACTGAATGAAGGGCAAAAAAGCCACACAGGCAGAGGAATCAGGGGGCGGAGTGGGGAGAAGTGAGAAACAGGAGGGAGAAGGCCAGGGGCAGAGAAGGAGGAGGGCAAGGAGGTGCTCCATGCACGAGAGCAGGTGCCGCCTGCAGCCAGTGGAGAGGACCAGGTACCACATGGAGCCCATGGATAGGACCACAGTGGAGCAGGTATGACCTGCAGGCCGTAGAAGACCACAGTGGAGCAACAGAAAGGTGTGAGGAGGAAGGACCAGCAGTGCTGACCTCAAACCCTTGTTCTCCATCCCAGGGAGGAGGTAGAGGAGTTGAGATTGAAGGAGTGAGGTTGACCCTGGGAAAGGAGGCGGGAGGGAAGGTGTTTTAGTTTTGCTTTTGTTTCTTGTGCTCCAAATCTATTTTAATTGGCGATAAATTAATTTTCCCCATGTCCAGTCTGTTTTGCCCATGACAGTAATTGGTAAGGGATCTTCATCTTGACCCATAAGCTTTTTCATCATATTTTATTCTCCTGTCCTGTTTGAGGAGGATGAGTGAGAGAGCAGCTGGGTGGGTGTCTGGCAGCTGGCCGAGGCCAGTCCACAGAAGAAACATGAGGGTCTGTGGCATTCACAGGAGGTGACCCTGCCCGTGATGCACTACACAGAGATTTGCGGCGATCACATTTGTGCCTCCCAAGCCCTCCTAGCTGCGACAATAGAATGGAGAGACCATTTTCTCCTCCTTTGGTGTGGAGTTGGCAGCAGGTATCTGCTGGTTAGGATCAACCAGCATAGTAGCCATTTGTGGTTGCTTCCGCCTTGCCAGAGGACTGTGCCTGGCAAAAATTCAGCAGCTGGTGTTTGAGGTCTTCCAAACCTCCTTGTGTTTGTCCTGGATGGAAATAGGCCTGGTGGACTATAAACACCCTTACTGTGCCAGATGCTTAACTTTGGGATTTTTGCTTCTGTCTGTGAGGGTGGCTGAAGGGCTTTGAAGTCAGAAGAAATCAGTGTCATGTTCACTGAGATACAAACCATCTATTGTCACTTTACAAGCTACAGATACAGAAAGATTAATGAGGAATAAATTGCACAGGTTGAGGATGGGCTGGGTTTTATTGCATTTCTGCAGCACTTCAAAAGGACTGAGAGAGAAAAAGAAAATAATAATGCCCAGGAGTTTGAGAGATGAGTAATTATTGTTTTGGGAATGAAATCTCATTTCTTTTTGGTGTCCTGAATAAATACCTGATCACTGCAGGAGGAGGGATTAGCAGTTATCCCAAAATATCCCCCCAACTCATCGGTCACTTTTTGTAGTTGACCAGTTTTCTAACTCAATGGGTAATCCAACTTTCCTATTTTTGTGGCACGTTTGAAGTCAGATGCCTCTCCCTTACTGGATACTTTCCTTCTTTGAATCTAGTGTATGTAATTAAGCAGAAGATGATATTGCAATGTGTAACTCACCATGTGGAAAGCAAGAATTTCAAGACAGAGATGGTTGTAAATGGATACTAGAAATGCAGATCTTCTGAATGACATGCCCAACCTCAGCGACTGTGTACTTCCCTGGTTTTACTTGACTAAAACTGGATTATCTTCTGCTGCCTCTGCTGTAACATGTTTGTCGTGTCTCAGTCACTATTCATCTCTCTCCAAATCTCCAATGAAAGCACATCATCCTTTGCTGTGTCCTTTGTTTATCACTTTTCTGTTATTATTCATAGTCCCTTGACTGTCTCCTCTTTCTGAAGGACAAATACTCTTAGATTATGTGAAGCTACAAAGAAGAGCCACACATATCTTTGTGGGTCTTACAGATATAGATACAGAAATTGTTCATTTCCCGTGGCCTGCATTGGACATAGATTTCACAGAATCACAGAATGGTCAGGGTTGGAAGGGACTTCTGGAGATCATCTAATCCAACCCCCCTGCAAGAGCAGGTTCACCCACAGCAGGTTGCACAGGATGGTGTCCAGGTGGGTTTTGAATGTCTCCGGTGTGGGAGACTCCACAACCTCTCTGGGCAGCCTGTAAATCTTGTTTAGTCTTGTAAGCACTGACTTCAAAGTCTGTCCTTACCTGCTTATTGTTTAAAGCAATTCACAGTGGTTTCACAATATAGCAAACCATGAATCTATCATCTACATACAATTCACATATTGTATGTATAAAGTCATGCATGTGTATATTTATATAAGTACAAAATATTTTCAAATCATAACTTTTGTTTCTCTTCCTAGGAAGTGGTTATGCCTCCATATAATTTAATGATATATTTACCATCTTGGCATAAAGGAGTAGAAGGCCCTAATATACAGTATGGAAAGGGAGGTGAAATTTGAATAGGCAAGCCTTAGTGGGAAAACTTGCAGGTGGTATGAACACAGGAGGAGGACAGGTGGCTCTGAAGGCCTTGTCAGATGCGCCTGTTCCCAGTTACGAGTGTCCACTCTCAGCACATAGGCAGGGAATATATGAGAGCAGGGAAAAAGCAAATTTATTCAAGTGGGATCTGATTGTGCTGTGAGTGAGAGGAGGGTGCAGAGCCAACCCCCTGGAAAAAAACTCCACATCAGAAGTGACCTCTTAGTCCCACAGCTGATTCCCAGGACTCCTGCCTCCCACTTGCAGAGACGAGCTAAACATCTTTGATCTTGTGCAGGGCTTGACCTTGTAAGAGAGGATCAGGACTGCTGGAAATTCACTGGGGACTTGGCTCCTGTTTTTTATGAAGGGTACAGAGAAAGGCAGCAAGAAAAAACCTTGCAATGGGGGAGAGGAGAGATTAGGCTGTTGCTTAGGCAGCAGCATAGCCTGGGATGCTGGAGGTGCCAGGGCGCATGTTGAGAAGTCGCTGTGAAGCGAGGAGGAGGATCGCTGCCTGCTTCTCTGTGGGGAGAGGTACTTCCCCCCTTCATAGCTCCTCTCCTTTCTTTGGCACTCTAAGATTTAAGGATAGTTTGTCCCATCGTAAAGGTACACAACTGCTACTTGTGTCAGGAAAAACTGAATTTACGTGTTACGTATATTGAGCTTCACAGTGTCTTACATGTAAGGGAACTGTGGTCTTGTTTTCATTGCAAAATGAGACAGTCACAGATAGGTGAGGAGGTAACAAAAGCTATGCAAGCAAAAATAGCTTTGGTATTTATCCAATGTGTGAAGAATGCTGTAAACAACTGTGTGTGAATTACAATAGATGTGTCAGATGATAGTGCTTTCTTTACTGTGATCTCCTGGAAATTGCAAGGCTGGTTTTAGTTGCTGATAATTTTGTCAGACTTTAATTGCTTGGGTTGATCTTCTCTACAAACACAGCTGTAGGCTGGTATTCTGAAATTGCTATTATTTTAGCCAAGTCTGTTCACCTGTTTTTGGAAACAAGTGATTGAGAATGCTGCTTTGATCTGTACATACTAAAAATTCTGAAAACCTTTTCTTGAGCAGTTTGGGTGGTGTTGGCTGTTGCATCCAGCATGCAGCTTTCTGCTCTGCTGTGCAAAGTTAGACTAAGTTTGATGAGGTGTTTGGGGAATAAAGTTTGTACATGGTAGAGAGACCTGTTGATTTTAGCAGGGAAAAACCTCCAAAGAGTTGAAACTCTTGGAGTATGTGCCACCCCTTTCTACCTGCTAGCAATGACTGATGGGTGCAGGTTTCATTCCCACCAAGTGACTGTCCAGGCCTCCCTGGCCCAGGACTACAGTGCTAGATCAGTGTTTGAAATTGCTGCAGTTGTCTGCCCTGGGCGACACTTTTATTGCCGTGTGAGTTTGCATTTGTGCATCCTTCTTCTGTTTGCACAGTGCAAGACAGGGAGACATCCTGTTCAAATGCAGAGCAGATGGGGCGGTGAGGAAAATTGGGCTTTAGTGCTGGTGTTCTCTGACCTTTGAGTGCACGATGTTGCAGTGCTAATAATGATATTTACCATGATCTGGAGCTCATGCACAAGAGTTATGCTGAAGTCAGCTTTCAGCAAAGCATCTACGATGCTGAAGTTTCTTTCTAAAACAGCTGGGACTAGGAAAGGGACAGTCACTCACAGCTTCAGCACAACATTTCACTGGCAGAAGGGTTCACTTGTGCTGTACCAAATAGGAAAACAATTTGAAATATGCAGTGGATTTTGAATTATAGATGTCCAAAGCCTGCAGAAACCAATGAACCCATCTCACTTATCATTCTATATCATCAGATCAGAATGATTTCTGATTCCCCAGAGAAGGTCCTGAACACATACTGGTTAAATTTTAAAGACATCAGGAAGGCATCCAGATTCTCTGTCTTCTTGCTTCTGTTTGTTATTGATTTGCTTGTTAACATTGCAGATGGGTTGAACTGAACTTTCTAACACACTTGCACTATGGATCATAAGTGCCACGTGCCTGCGATGTGATGAGTATGCTAATTCCTGCCCCGTGCACCTGGCTGCTCTCTTCTGGTGGGCTGATTGTTCTAGATCAGCTCATTGAATCAAGCAGTGGCCACACCACTTCTGCATCTGGAAACCCTCCTGAAAGCAGGAACATACAAACTGTAATCCACGCAGGGACCAGAATGGATCTTCTGTAGAGCAGGAGAAGGACTTTGCCTCAGAGGATCTGTGGGTGCACGAGCTGAGGATTTTGACCTCAGACTGTGGCTAGCTGAGCAGCCATCAAGGGTCCACATTTCTCTAAGGAGAGCAGATGAGGGAAAACTCCTTTCTCCCAGCTTTGTTTCCTCTTGTGATGAAAGAGAAAGCGAAATGCTTTCTGGAAAGCATGCAGAATAGAGATGCTGACCTGCAATTACACACCCTAAAGCTCTGAGCAACCTCATCATATGTCGTTGCTAACCCTGCTTTGAGCAGGGGTTGGACTAGAAACCTCCTGAAGTCCCTTCCAACCTGAATTATCCTATGATTACTGCATGAAACAGCAGCCTCAGAAATTTCTGTCACAGTTCACTCACCTTTTCTGCCATAGGCTCTGCATACTGAGCTGAAATGATACTGAGGAGAGCTGGAACAGCATGCAGGTATGAGGGACTTCCACCAGGTCCTGGATGTCCTGGCACCCACAGCCACGGGCACATCCTGCAAAGTGTGGTAGCTCTTCAGCCTGTGCTTCCCTCTAGGTCTGGGTTTATGGCAGAGATTGGTGAAACATGGAAAGAGAGGTTCCAGTGCTGCTCCATGTCGTGGTGGGAATAGGTTTGTTCTTTGCTACAGTCCTTTCTTCCCTTCCCTCCCAGGCATTTGGTCTGATATTTGTAATGCAGCTGGATTAAGGCCTGCACACTGTGATTATTACCTGTGATTAAACCCTAAAGGTACAGGACAGCTGGGAAATGCGGGGTGCTGCTATCTTCTGATGTGAACACAAGGTAAAAGTTGACCTGTTCTGGAGCAAATCAGTCTGGATATTTGTCACCCTTGTTGAATATTAAATTCTGGCTCTGTGCCTGCAGTTTATTCTTTTCTTTAGTCTCTATTCATCTTCCCTTCTTCCCCTTTATTTAAATTATTTTTCAGATGCCTAAATGAGCGGCTTTGCAAAATGCACAGTGGGTTTTCCTTATATTTCTGCCCAGTCTAAGAATAAAGTATAGCTTAAACTTGGGAATGCTACATCTGACGCTACTTGTAAAGCGGCCTTGAAGAATTTTGCCTTGGCAAGCCATAATTGCTGATAACTGTTCCTTTTATGCAAATCTCGGCATGCGTGGGACTGCTAATATGGTGGTGGGCTCAACAGAGGCAAGCAGCTGCAGCGGGCAAGATGGCTTCGCAGGCACTGCTCTGCATTGCAACGGGATGCCCCGGGAAGCTGGTTTTTGAATGATCATTCGTTTAGATACCTGCAAACGAACCATGTGGTATTGAATCCAATCCAGAGAAAAAACTACTTATCTAAGTTCCTGCTCATCGTTAAATTAGTCTTCAATATTTATTTTTAAATAAAGGAAATTGCCTTTCAAGCTGTGGTTGCTTTTATTGCCTGGCTCCCTTGCCTTCAGTGGAAAACACAACTGCATTGTGATTATGCTGCCTGCCAGCTTGGCTTGTGGGACTCTCACTGAATTACTACACCATCTTCCCTGCTTCTCCCTTATCATAGAAGCAGTTATTGCTTGGCAAAAGCTGGAAGTGTAAAGTCATAAGGCTGCCAGCCCCATCCTTGGCCTCTAGATGTGGTTATGGTGCTGAGTGAGCAGCCTCGCAGCCACTGAGCTGCGGTAACATGTGTGTACCTTGCAGGAAATAGGGTGACTCCCTCTCTGCTCCTTCAGCAGAGGAGCAACTGCTAAAGGGGTGGTAGCTGGGAAGAATGTTAAAATAAGGCTACATGCTTTGCCGAGCATCCTACAGAGCAGTCTTTTCTTGCTTTAAGGCTTTGCTGAAGCATATTCACATCACTGGGAATCTGACCACCCATTTAACAGTCCCAGAGACAGGTACTGTCACAGCAACAACTCTGAGCATAATGTGCAAACCATTAGCTAGCTAGCATTTAGCTGCTCAGGTTTACACCACCAAAAATGGAGTAATTACAGAGCACAGTGGAGCTCAGTGCAGTGTGTGAAGCATATGTTCACTGCTACGTGGCTAATAGTGAAAATTGTAATACCTGACTTATCTGGAAAGGTCAGCAAGCAATGCAGCGGGGTGGCTGTCTTGTAGTTGTCATGGCTGTCTCTGTAGCCTGCTGTCAAAGGCTGATTCCAGCACATGGATGCTTCAGTGGTGCTGGTATTCAGCAGACTTTTCCTCTTTTTCTTCCAGGATACAACAGAGGTCCTGAGACCCAATGCGGTATGTGATACAGAGATGCAGGGCCCAGGAGGAGAAGAGAGCCCAGGTTTGGTAAGTCTTTGTTCTTGGGTTGTTAACAGGGAACGATCGAGTCATTACTTGTTGTTTGTGGAGAAGTGGCACTTCCCTGGGTGCTGGTGCAGGAGTCTTTGAGCTGGGAGGTGTGATAAGGAACATGGATGCGCCATTCACGTGAGAGCTGGGCATGTGCTTTTGGAGACAGAAAGAGCTTTGTGCTGTCACCTTGGGAGCATGTCCTTCAGCATGGCCCTGCTGGGAGGGCTGCTAAGCAAAGTTTTCCTGCCCTGTGACCCTTTTCAACCAGGTGTAAGATGGAGTGCATCAGAAAGCTCAAAACTGTGGTGCAAATCCATGTGGAGCAGCTGCCACAGGGTGGGAGGTGAGGAGGTCACAGAGGGAGCCTGAAATTAAATATCAGGTAGACGTTTTGAATGAAATCTGAGCCACGCTGTAGTAAACACTTTAAAAATACATCAGGAGAGAGACGCTTTCCTTCCTTTTTACAAGGATTGGTCTCCTTGAAAGGTGTGCTGGCACTCTAAGAGACACAAGGTAGCATTGACCAGGAGGTGAGTTATCAGCTCACATGTCTGGGACTTCTTATCAGGTGGCACCATTGCATGATCAGCAGATTGCAAGAGCAGAGACTATTTTGTTGCTCTAGTGTAAGTCTGGCAGGTACAGTTATCAGTGCCACAGACTGTGTGTCTTCTCATTTATCTGTTTGTGGTCAGGCTCCTCCTACCATGTCACAAAAATTGCACTTGCCGAAGAACAAATAGGGCTTTAATTGCGTAATTCAGAGTGTACAGGGATCATATCTACCTGGAGAATTCCTGCTGGCTCTCACTCTGTTTCCATCACCTCTGCTGTAGTGAGCTCCTTGCTCAGGTTTGCTGTCACAAGCATGTGTGACACCACACTACAGACCACATTGGGGAACTACAATACAAAGGCTGCAGTAAAATGCAAATAGCACACCTTACTTTTTCTTGGCTCTTTGCATCCTTCTGGAGGGATGTTTTTTTCCTGTCTGTTTATGGCACAGCTCCATGAACACTTTGGGACAGTCTTGCTGCACAGCAGCATGACATGCTGGGAAAGGACAGAGAGGACAGGCTCCTTCAGCTGGCCTTGTCATCAGCATCTCTATATGGTAAAGCTACAGCCTGAAGAAACTGTTTGCTGGAGGGTGGAGGGTAGCATAACTGGGTTATTTACTTTTACCTAGCTTGAGATTTTTGTGGCCTCTGCTGGAGAAAGGGGCTCGGGAGGAAACCTTTGATCTGATCATGTACTGAATCTTCTTATGCTCTTATGATCGGTAACGTTGGATTGCCTCCATTTCATGTGCCTGTTGAGAGATGGGCTCAAATGTCCGATTTGCCACTTTTGGGTGTTCTGTGCTTCCTGAAGTCACTTTCTTACAAGGGATGTCCAGTGAGAAATACAGAAACTGAGGTGGTCTGAGATCACCAGTGATTTTTTAAAGTTTTGGCTTACGTTCACTTGAAGGTACTGTGGGATCCAGCTTAGTTCGCTGTGTATGTGTATTGCCAGCTGAGACTTCTGCCTCTTGGTACTGGGCTGTACACAAATATACCATGAAAGATCGGGCCTGCCCTGAGAAAAATATAAGTTGCATAGCCAGCAGGTGTGCAAAACCAATAAACTTCTGTGGATTGTCTTCTCATTGCAGTGCTCTGCCTGCTGGACGATACAACCTCTTGGACCTGTAATTGGTTGTCTCCAGCACCAAAAGGCAGTATAGCCCCATAAATCAGCAGTTAAATGAGGATGTTACCCATGTCTCCCAGACCTGATCATCATTCTGCCAGCAATGATTTGGGAATTTGGGCCACTGACTTAGCTCTTACCCTGTGAACTTGAAAGAAGGTGCAGGTCTCACCACTGCACTGTTTCATCTGCTGGATTTCATAGTGTCTCTGGGCTTCTTAGGAGGCAAGATGCACACACAGTTTAAACCATGCCCTTGCAAAATAGAAAGCAAAGGTGAAGTTGGGGTCATCCTTGCGAACCCCGCTAATGAACTAATTATTGCCTTTCTAGTATCTAGAATAGCAATGAAGGAGTACCACTGTGCTTAAAATCTTGGGGACAAAAATTCCCTAAAAGCAAGGTTTTAATAGGGAGGTGAAACAAAATTTTCAATAATTCGCTCACAAATTTTTCTAGACACGTAAATGTTGCATGGCAAGCCCATATTATTCACTTAGGGGTCTTCATTATAGACCAGAAAGACTCAAGAGTAGACTAGGAATAGTTGGTAGGATCATACCCATTAAGGAATAATTATACCTATTCTACCAATGAGCAATGTAGATACATAAAGTTATTATCTTACTTGTTTCGCTCAGTAGAAGTTCTGAGGTTTGGGGAATTTGGAATCCTTGCTCTGCCCAGCAATATCTTCTTCATCTCCCTGGTACACAGGGGACACTGCACACCGTGCATTTTGCCCGGAGAATAAAAGAGAACAATAAGGAGAAGTGGAGCGTTCAAACTTGCTGACTAGGGATGCTGTCTCAGTGTTACCTGGCAGAACTCAGGGCCATCAGATATCTTGGCCAGCAAGTACATAGCAAGATAAGGAGAAGAATTAGATTTTCATAAGAGTAACAAAATGTTTAGTGGTCAAAATGGGGGGACCCAGGGAGATTTTGGAGGGACAGCCTTCATGGTTCAGGCTACAGAACAATTTTGCAAAGGAAGAAAGTTCCTTTATAACGAAGAAAATTTCCTTGCAGAAGCTTTTTCTGCAGCACCTCTTTTACTTTGCTCTGGAGAAGCTGGTGTGTACTGGCTCTGTCATCATTTGTTTTAAGTCACGGTGGTACTCCTTGGGTCTGGCATTTCAAAGCCTTGCACTGTTGCCTTTACAGCCCATGATAGATTTGCCTGGAGCAGAACATCGCGTGGGCATACACTGAAGTGTGACTCCAAAATGCTGCATTTAATATTGTCAAAGACCTCTGCAAAATAAAACCAGAAAGGAAAACACATCTAGTCTGTTCCTCTGCTAACTACATGTTCTTTGACTAGCAGTAGCTTTGGGGCAGGTTAGTGCAGAATGATGGAATTAAATAGATAGTTTAAAAGTCCTAGTGTAACTACTGATTTTCCTGTTCAGACAGTTGTGGTTTAGACGAGGAAGCAAGGGAAGTGGGTACCTTTGCAAACTTTTGTGGCGATGAGCAGAAAAGCCATGGCATCCACATGAAAGTGGCTGCTGTCTCTCAGTGTGGAAGATCACCACAATCCTTACTTGTAGCTCAGTCCTTTTTACCTCACTGTGTTTAGTGCAGAGACTCATGCAAGCAAGACAGAGGAAAAGATACCCTTAATGGTTCAGCTCCATGACTACATTAGTGCATGTAATTATTTGGAAACAAATATGACTGTAGATATCGCCCATAGTCACAGGCAATATTGAACAAGTTATCTACTTAAAGGGGACTGTACATCTAAAACTGCTTCAGGTATGTGGATCACTGAGTCCTTTCTATGTATATAAATCTGCAAATGTGTAGTAGGTTGTAAAATTTATGAGCACTTTAGCCCTTATAAATTTTTATCAAGTGTGGCCTTTAAAACCAAGGTTTGTTATTAGCGTTACGTGCAGATTATTATTATTATTAACCCTCTACTCACCCTTTGCCTTATAGGGTGAAAAAAAGAGAGAAAATAAACCCTAAAGAAACGGGAAAGAGAAGATTTAGTTCTTTGGATGAAAGTAGTGAAATCACGTTCAGGTCCACAGATTGGTGGACTACGGCCTGGTAGTAAAGATTATATAACCCAGATGGGAGCAATTTGAAGGAGGATATTCCCATTAAATTCTAACTGCCTAAATTCAGTATTGCTAAAATAAAATATGTATCAAATAAATCACTGTTCACTACAGCTAGATGGAAATCAAATGGTTTTCTTGCTGGAATTTAAGTCAACTAAGAATGTAAGACATAAAGCTGTTGAAATATGCTGGACTGATGTTATGAAGGAGGAAATGGTAACTGGAACCTTGATTCTGTATCTCTGTGTTCCTTTCCTCCTTTTTCCATAATTTGGATGTTGTCCATATGAGTCCTGTGAAAGCATGTGCAGGGCTGGAGCATGACTGTGTCCAGGGGAGGATGAGGCAATGCAGAACCAGGCTGCAGAGCAGAGCCATTTTACAGATCTACAGGGACCCTGGGAGAGTCACGGGGGACACAGGACATTTGGTTTTCACAGACTTGTTGGCGGGCTAGAAAAACTTATTCCAGTGCAGTGTAAGGATATCTACGCTTCATTGCAGGCGTTGGACCAGTCCTCATTACTATCAGTGCATGGTATGTTCTCACTCCTGTATTTTCTTCTCTCCTTCAATACTTTCCTTTTTCTGTCATGGAGTAGAGTCCTTTTTTCTCCTTCTTTTTAAAAAAGGGGAAAACTGCTGTTAGGATTATGTCCTATTACTTAAAGTGCTTGTTCTGCTACATGTACACGTAAATTTAATTATATTGGCCATATGAAAGATGCATGAAGGTTCACTTTTGGGAAGTATGCCAAAGATATCTTCTGAATGTGTAGCTGTTTGATGTAGGCTTGTGCATGGTAATTGAATTACTGATCAAGTACTGTATCAATAAAATAATCTTGGTAAATTCTGTGTACTTAAGTAACTATAGCCTTGAGTCTGTGGTAACTGGAGTAACCCTGTTATTGATTTTTTTTGTTGAATATGCATATTTTATACCTCTTAATAAGACCGCCCTTTTTTAGCTCTTTCCATGTCCTTCAGAACTGAGGTTTTTCTTTCAATCACTCATGAAGGATTTTCCTGTCACTGCTTATACTAAGGGACTTCTCGGGCGTCCTTCTCACAGCCCCATTGCTGCCTTCCTCCTCAGCCATAGGGAATCCTGCTGCAATGCCACTCCAGTGAATTACCCTCTGCTTCCCCCTCTCTCTCCTGTGGCCCTTGTGAGACGGGAAAAGTAGTATGTTCTCTTTCTCTTATCACTGCTTTACGTACAACAAGTCCTTGCTCTAATTCTGCTGGAGTTCTGTGGGAAAGTCCATTTACATCTTCTCCATTGCTTCTTCCTGGTCTATCTGTCCCTATCTACCTTTCGTATTGTCAGGAAGACTTAAAATGACAGAACTGGGGCATGACAGTAGCAAATATAATCTGTCCCTGGTGTGTCCCAGAGACTAGGAGAAGTGAGTCCATCAAGGTCCTATTAATATTATGGATACGAAGTTAACTGGTTTGTCTTTCCCCTCCTTTCTTGTATGTCTTTTTTTCTGCTCTCCAGTAGGCTGCTTCATAGTTAAGCTCTGGTCCAAGGGGTAGCTAAATCAGTGTTCTTCATAATGTTGCTATCAAATTGCAGATAAACCAGCTGAAGAAATAGTGAGCGGCATCTTCTGCAAACAACTGTTGAAGATGCTTCAAGACAGTGTAGGATGGCAAATATAGCAACCCATAACACAGTAACTCCACCAATATGTGACCCTACCCACTTATATATAGAGGCATGTATGGTATGCAGTGGATGGACTTGAGTAGAAGTTATTTTGCAGACCTTCATTTTGGAGTCAGTCTGAATCCTAAAGTAAGATCTGAGCATGTACTTTCCACTTTTCCTAAAGCAAAGCTATTTACTTCACCCTTGTCAGTACTAGACATGACTTATAGTAGAAATGGCAATAGTATAAATGACTGATAAAGGTCATTCAAACTCATTTTTTGATATAGGCATTACATATACACTCCTATAGTATGGCATCAGCAAGAAGTTTTAAAACTTGACCCAAACCTTCTGTCCTGAAATGCATGATTTATGAAATGCACTTAGTCAATTCCTTTTGGTAGTTTAGAGACTGAAGATTTTAAAGAAAATTTCTGACTTGCTTGAAATCATTAATTGTTCACTGTATTTTGCAAGGTTATTGTTACAAGTTGGATCTGACATGCTCCTTTAGCAGCTGAAGTGTCTGGTGGCCTGTTCCAGCAATTCCTTCATGCATTCAGGAGGTTTTCCAGTGAAACTGAACCCTAGCATTGCACTCAAGAGATACGGCATGCAGAACCTGGCTTTGTTCAGCTGGAGAAACAGCTCTTCGGGACGTATTAAGAAGTTGGATTGGACACAGCCGATGCATGGGGAATTGAGGGACTGCTATTCAGGTTTCATGGACAAAAGCTTGCCTCTGGATGAGAGCTATATGATCACTGAAAGAATTCCCTCGGTGATTGGAGTCCCCTGGCAAGAGCTGAGCATGTCTTGGACTGTGTAGCCTGGCTCAGGAGGGAGGAAAAGCATCAGGCAGATGTGATGAGACCTCTGCTAAGCATGCACTGCTCTATGCAAGGGAAAATCTCACTCTTCACTTTGAATGTTGCTGGTATGTCTTTTCTAGCAACTGTATCTGCCAAAACTGGAGGGCCGGGTTCTACTCTTCTTCTCCGGCATCATTTGTTCCCACTGTTTGTTCTTATTAGGGCCAATGTGTGAAACAGTGGAAAAAGAAATGTTTGATTTTCTTAAACTTGAATGACTTTATAAAAGAGACATTAGAAGCAACGTGTCTTCAGTAGTAAACTGAACAAAAGTGATGTAAATAGGAATAGTGTGGTGAGCAGTATGAGGGTAGTGATTGTTCCCCTGTACTCAGCACTGGTAAGGCCCCACCTTGAGTACTGTGTTCAGTTTTGGGCCCCTCACTACAAGAAAGACATTGAGGTGCTGGACTGTGTCCAGAGAAGGGCAATGAAGCTGGTGAGGGGTCTGGAGAACAAGTCTTATGAGTAGCGGCTGAGGGAACCGGGCTTGTTTAGCCTGGAGAAAAGGAGGCTGAGGGGAGACCTTATCACTCTCTACAACTACCTGAAAGGAGGTTATAGAGAGGTGGTGGTTGACCTCTTCTTGCTAGTAACAAGCTATAGGACAAGAGGAAATTGCCTCGTTACACCTGAGGAGCATTAGGATGGATATTAGGAAAAAGTTCTTCACAGAAAGGGTTATTAAGTATTGCAACAGGCTGCCCAGGGAAGTGGTGGAGTTGCCATCCTGAGGTATTTAAAAGGTGTGTAGATATGGTGCTTAGGGACATGGTTTATGGTGGTTTTGGGAGTGTTAGGTTGATGGTTGGACTTGGTGATCTTAAAGGTCCCTTCCAACCTAGACAATTCTGTGGTTGATTCTATGATACCTTTGAACATGAGTTTTTAGATTGCGATCTAGCAAACTTAATGCTGTAACTGTTCTTTCTTTGATGTTTGAGGTGAGCAAAAGCCAACACTCACCAGAGTGGAGTAGAGGGGCAGAATGCCCCCCCCTCAACGTGCTGGTCATGCTTCTTTTGATGCAGTCCAGGATACGGTTGGCTTTCTGGGCTGCGAGTGCACACTGCCAGCTCATGTTGAGCTTCTCATCCACCAACACCCCCAAGTCCTCCTCAGGGCTGTTCTCAATTAATTCTCTGCCCAGTCTGCATTTGTGCATGGGATTGCCCCAACCCACATGCGTTCTCCTGGTGCTTTGGTCTCCTAAGGATACAACACACAGATTTCCTGCAAGGGAGTGAAGCTGTGTTTTCACAGCCACTAGCACCATGCAGGCCTGCTCCATCACCAGCGTTTCTAATGACTGTGGCAGTAGCAGTATATATGAATAAAACTAAAGGATTACAGGCCAGATTTTTGTCCTGTAGGGCTTGGTAAGGATTCCTGTCCTCACTGGAGTGTGTCAACTCACAGCTGCTAAGGACATGACCTATCTCTCTGTGCTTTGACTCTCTGCCGTATTAACTTGATTCAGAGCAGCAAGGATTATGGTTTGGGGACTCTTACCTAGACATGAGGCAGAGTGCAACAGTAAGGATGCATTTATGGTTATTTTTATACAATGCCACGGCCAATGAAAATTTGTGAAGTCTGTCTAATGCTTTTCACCAAGGGTAATTGATGTACAGAATCTCTCAGACCTTTAAAACCTGGAATGTCACAGACTTTGTGGTACTGTCTCTTCCCTTTACCCCTGCCTTTTTCCCAGTCTCATGCAGTTCAGTACTTTCATTTCCCTCACCTTTGCCGTACAATTTGGCTCCATTTGCACTAAGCCCCAGAGGCCAATTCTTTATAAAAATCAGCCAATAATGCCACCAGGCAGCACTAGCTAAAGAGCAGCTTCTTCCAGCTTTCTGCCACAAGAAAACATCCCTGTGTAACCCATGTCTGGGGGGAGGGGGGGGATTGCGTGAAGCTTCCCCCAAACCTCTGTTAGGGGAGTGAAACTCTACCTGACTTCTACCCTCTCATTACATCTGTCCTGTAGTTTAGAAGGGAGGGGAGGCGAGGTGAGGCAAGGAGCCCCCCTCAAGAAAAAGTTCAATTGTTCATGAAGAGCAGGGATTTCAGTGAATTGACACTGTACGGGAATTTGAGGGATCTGCATTATTCTGAGATTACAAAGGGCAGTAAGAAATTGTATTGAATTTCTTAAAGGTTCTCTTGCTGTTCTATATTTTAATTTCAATTTCTAATCTAATTAATGTATTTAGTTAAAAAATGCCGTAACTGCAATCCTTGAAATGTTTTCCAAGGCATGTTTAAACATTTAAGAAAACAAAAATTATGATGTGATGCATAAGATGTTTTCCCTCAGAAAGAGTATTTAAAATAAGTGGCCGTGTTTAGAAACCTGTATGAACAGAGCCCTTTAAGATTCTGTGGTAGAAATGTAGTCCATGGAGATTACAACTACAGAACATATTGCGCTGCTAACACTTACTTACGCTTTCCTCAGCAAAATATAGCTAATGAGACCACTTCAGCTTCCTGTGCTCTTATGAATGCTAACTTCATTGTTAAAAAAAAATAAATAAGCAGGAGTGGGAGTGTTATTTAATAAGCATGGTAAACAGTTTGTCTGTCCCTTGGGGAACGGTTGCTGCTGCAGAGTCCAAATGGAGGTAACAGGCGGGTTTAGTGAAGGGAAGCTGTCATTAGTGGTTTCATTTCACATGGAGATTAATAACCTCATTTTCTATTCCTTTCTTGTGATATTAAAACTGTTACAAAAGCAAATAATCTGTTTTTGTGGGATGAAAAACAATGGAGAATAGAAGTTCAGTGGACATAAAAAGATAAAAGAGAAGGAGGCGAGTATCTCAGAGTAACATGTGCAGAAGGACACAGTATAGTACAGATAGAGGGAAGCATTTATTAGTTTCTTGACCCTAGATCTAACTCTGGAAAAGTCTCAGCTAAATATATGCTTTCTTGTGTGAAAGTGTTTTTAATAAAATCTTTTCTGATTTTATTCCTCCTTACAGTTGTGAATCAAAGAACAATATCACTGATAAAGTAGAGGTCAGCAATTTAACAGCATCTTGCAGAAAAGATTTGGTGAAATTAAATGGTTATCTGAATTAGACATTCTTCCCATGAGAGGCCAAAACCTCAAAAATCATGAGATCACCTGCAGGCATATTTGGGATTTTGCAAAGTAGCAGGATCCATAATGTTGGGAATAGACATAGAAACTGAGGGCTCTGTGACAACTTATGGAGATCCTAACTGATATTGGGGCCCCATAGTGGAGTATCGTGTCCTGGGCCTGAAAGCTTTTGGCTCTAGTCTCTGATTTATTAGCAAGATCAACTAATTAAAGTGACAGATGATTTTCTTTCAATTCAGCGGATTTGAAATACTTAGAGCTAAGCTGAGCTTCAGGTCCTGCGGGCTCAGAGGTTACAGGAACAAAAAAGAATGAGAGATTATAACGTCAGCTGTACAGGGGCAGACCAAAAGTACCTTTCTGGGCTGCCACCCTCTGGGATCACAGCTGTAGAGTGCACCGGAAATGTGACTTTGGGAAAGTTGTGAATGGGAGGCCATGGTCCAAAGCCCTTTTTTCTGGCTACAGGCTGCAGAATCTGAGTGATGCTGCATCCATCTGGGTTGTAAATTGTTAGTGGAAAAAAAGTACACTAACTGTTTAAAATCAAAGCAGTGCCTCAGAGAGGATTCTCAAGGCAAGTGTAAAAATGAGTAATGGTCTGACAGTCAGTAATTTAGCAGGAGAAGATTTTGTGAGAGGCGAGGTTTGAGGGGTGGACATGAAGGGTGGGAGATGCTACAGCCTGGGATCTGTTCTCTAACCCCAGACATTTCCCTTCAGGTTAGTCCTCCTGCCCTGCAGTGACATCTCCTCGCCCTCACTCAGGTTATCCTCTCATACTCTAAGCTACTTTTTGGGAAGAAAATAAATGAATTCTTCAAGCAGAAAGCAAAAATGTCCAGCAGCTTCCAAACATTTGCACTGTGTTGTATAGGAAGATTAATGCTATCTTGGTGTACGTCACCAACGGATATTTTTACTTTGTTTTTAAATTTGTTTTTCTGACCGTGTGAGCAAGCTGTGACTGTTGGGAATATGTGCTGTGTTGTTGGCTTTGGGTTGCAGCTTTGGGAGACAGGGGTCTCTGTGAACAGCAGGTGCGCTTGCTTGTTCTGGCTGTAGTTTGTTTTTAAGATGAAGTTATCCCAGGAGAGCCAAGAACTGGTGTGGGCTGAATTTTCTTCAAAGAAAGATTTTTTTGGACATGGTTGAAAATGTGCGTTGATGTAGTCATGTAACACCTTCATGTCTGCATGACGGCTGCTCTGCTGTATCTCTGTTCTGGGAACCGCGTCCACTCCTAGCTGGAAGAAAGGCAGTACTGGTAATAAAAGAAGGTATGAAACTGGCTTAAATTGAGATGAGCCTTAGCCTATAAACTCAGGTATGAAACAAAAAAAGCAAAATTTGGAGTATTTCAGGGTGTTCAGGCCTTTGCTTTTGCTAAGAAATTTCTGTTGGTGCCCTACTTTCTGACTGCTGTCATAAAGTGAACAGCAAGGGGCTAAATTTTCAAAAAGTGCTCTCCCTCTGTCCTCTCACTTTTGCTATTTAAATTTTTTTCTCCCTTTAAAAGCATCATGAGTGAGGGTCTCAAAATATCTGAAAAAATACAAAGTAGTAAAATTCTCAGTTATGTTTTGGTCATTTTAAGCAACTCCAAATTTCAGTGGTATTACAGTCACTACTCTGGTTTACATCCAACCACTGATTATCCAGATTCTGTAACTGCTGATCAATACAGTTTGTGGCTCTTGTACAATGTTACGCAGAATAATACCAGTTCAGAATCTGTATATGTCAGTTCTCTGTTTTGTGGCTTGAAAACTTAATACAGCTTTCCACTCACTAAGTGCTATCATCACCATCTAGTTGTCAGAGTCATTTAAGTTTGTTACTGGAGTAGGATACATGCAGAAATGGTATTAGAAATCTGACATCTCCAAAGAGACAGACAGAGCAAATGTAGTGACAATCATAAGCATTTGATTTTTGAATACAGCCTTTACAAATACACCTCTAACACACCATTTTGCTGCAAAACAGGGAAAATGTGGGCCCTCTCTGGGAGGAAATGGGAGACCTGATCACCCAGGATATGGACAAGGCTGAGTGACTTTTTTGCCTCAGTCTGCACCAGCAAGGGCTGTAGCCACACGACCCAAGTTGCAGAGGGCAAAGGCAGGGGCTGGGAGAATGGGGTACCGCCCACTGTAGAAGTCTAGATTCGAGACCATCTGAGGAACCTTAAGGTGCACAAATCCATGGGACCTGATGAGATATATCCACAGGTCCTGAGGGAGCTGGCAGGTGAAGCTGCCAAGCCACTACCCATCATATTTGAGAAGTTGTAAAAGTCTGGTGAAGTTCCCACCAACTGGAAAAGGGGAAACATAACCCCCATTTTTAAACAGGGGGAAAAGGAAGACCCAGGGAACTACGGGCCAGTCAGTCTCACCTCTGTGCCTGGCAAGATCATGGATCAGATCCTCCTGGAAACTATGCTAACGCACATGGAAAACAAGGAGGTTTTCAGTGACAGCCAGCATGGCTTCACTAAAGGCAAATTATGTCTGACAAATTTGGTGGCCTTCTACAAAGGGGTTACAGTGTTGTTGGATAAAGGAAGAGCAACTGATGTCTCATCTACCTGGACTTGTGCATAGCATTTGACACTGTCCCACATGACATCCTTGTCTCTAAATTGGAGAGACATGGATTTGATAGATGGACCACTCGGTGGATAAGGAATTGGCTGGATGGTCACACTCAAGGAGTTGTGGTTAACAGCTCGATGCCCAAGTGGCCACCAGTGATGAGTGATGTTCCACAAAGATGGGTATTAGAACCAGTGCTGTTTAACATCTTTGTTGGCGACATGAACAGTGAGATTGAGTGCACCATCAGCAAGTTTGCTGATGAAACCAAGCTGTGTGTGGTGCAGTCAACATACTGGAAGAAAGGGATGCCATCCAAAGGGACCCTGACAGGCATGAGAGGTGCGCCCATGTGAGCCTCATGAAGTTCAGCAAGGCCAAGTGCAGTGTCCTGCATGTGAGCCAAGGCAATCCCATGCACAAATGCAGGCTGGGCGGAGAATGAATTGAGAACAACCCTGAGGAGAAGGACTTGGGGGTGTTGGTGGATGAGAAGCTCAACATGAGCTGGCAGTGAGTGCTTGCAGCCCAGAAGGCCAACCATATCCTGGGCTGCATCAAAAGAAATGTGGCCAGCAGGTCGAGGGAGGTGATTCTGCCCCTCTACTCCACTCTCGTGAGACCCCACCATGAGTACTGTGTTCAGCTCTGGGGCCCCCAACATAAGAAGGACATAGACCTGTTGGAGCAAGTCCAGAGGAGGACTACAAAGATGAGCAGAGGGCTGGAGCACCTCTCCTATGAGGACAGGCTGAGAGAGTTGGGGTTATTCAGCCTGGAGAAGAAAAGGCTTTGAGGAGACCTTATAGCAGCCTTCCTGTATCTAAAGGGGGCCTACAGGAAAGATGGGGAGGAACTCTTTATCAGGGAGTATAGTGATAGGATGGGGGTAATGGTTTTAAACTGAAAGAGTGTAGATTTAGATTAGCTATTAGGAAGAAATTCTTTACTGTGAGGGTGGTGAGACACTGGAACAGGTTGCCCAGAGAAGCTGTGGATGCCCCATCCCTGGAGGTGTCCAAGGCCAGGCTGGATGGGGCTTTGAGTAACCTGGTCTAGTGGAAGGTGTCTCCCAGAAGGGAGAAGAGGAAGAGAGAGAGAGAGACTTATGAGTTTAGAAGAAAAACTACTAAACTACTTTAATGAACTATTAATATTAAAATAAAAAGAACATGTTGAAATATATACAATATATACAAATCCATATCAAGCTCCCAGGATGATGATCGCATTGCTGGCAGGCACTGGGAAAGTCCCAGACTGGACTCAGCAATGGACAGGAACCGGATTCCAGATCTGGATTCAGGAATGCACAGGTTGAGATCAAAGGCAGTAAAACAGAGCCCTCCTCGGACACCAGCCATTGAAGAAAGAGCGCTGACCCTTTGATCCCTCAGCTGTTATACTGAGCATGATGCAGATGGCATGGAATACCCCAGGTTTGGGTCATCTGTACTGTCCGTTGCCCCCCCGTAGGTGTGACCCCTCTACGCTCTTCTGCTTCTGACCCTCCAACGGGGCAAATAACAAAGTTAGCTGGCCTAGGGTGTTATAGCACTAAGTATAACCAAGAGCCTCTCTGCATACCATGCCTTGGCACGGATTATAAACAACCAGGTCTTACCACTCTGGGAGTGAACAGTGTCTGAACAATATGCTGTTAATTTCAGAGAGTTCAGTTAGTTAGAAGAGGCTTAACTGAAAGTAAAATTACTGAACAGAAAATTGGTTCTATTTTACCTCAAACCAGGACATCATGGCAAAGGGGTTGCAACCAGATTATATTTAAGGTCCCTTCCAACCCAAACCATTCTATGATTCTATGAAAACTGTAAACCATTGTGAAGTTTGCACTTCACAACTGTCTCTAAGTGGTAAAATGAAAAGAAGATAAAAGCTGATCAGATCTAGCACGTGGTAGATAAATGATAGGTGATGTTTAAGCCTTTTAATACAATAAATTCTATTCATCAAAGCCTTCAGGGATGTAGACTGGCCCAATATGGGCTAACTGGGATCTTGCAACACATCAGAAGTTGTTTTGTTTCTGCCTGCGTGACACTTTGTGAGACTGTAGATGCTTTTTATACATATGTCTCAGAAGGCTGTCAGTAATGACAGTGGGAAGGGCCACAACATTTTAATAAATAATGCTGGGTCCCTAAACCCATCCGCAACATTGCGCTTGTTGCTGTCTCCCACATGACAAATCTCTTAATTGTTCATGAACACTTTAGAAAGCGTGTCTCAAAATGACCTTCGGCTTTTGCCTTTTTTTTTTCTTTTGTTTTTTAAGATCGTTGGGTGTTTTTACAAATCAGTCATGATTATTAGTCATGCCATCATATTAATCGTGTTACTAATGTTCACAGGGAGGGCCTGTTCCTACAAGCACTGGTTGCCATGGTCTTTCTCTCCTGTTGAAACTTCCTTTAAGGCCTTTAATGCCCTTATGTTATTAATTTAGCAACAGTGGAAGTCATTCAGTCCAACCTTTAAAAAAGATACAATAAATTGTTTAGGCATTGTAAAAGACGCAGTTGTTAAGCAAATGAAGAACGGGGAGGAATAAGATTCTCCATTAGCACCCATCCCTTGTCTGCCTGGGCTCCTTCCTAGTACAGAGCTTGGAGCTCCATTCTACGCCGTGGGCTGAGTGCCCTCTGCTTTGACCTTTGTAGCAAAGCTGCACCTGGGGAAAATTGAGTCTGAGTTTATTCAGAGCCTGTTGGATTATAACAGACTTCTCAGTCTGGAGGAAAAAAAATCACTGTCCACAGAAAGCACGCAGCTAAGAAAATGGCCTTTACAGACTCTTGTATCCTTTCTTCATGGTGTCAAGTATCAAGCTTGAAAAGAAGTGTACAATGTTATGCCAGTCCGAAGCGAGAGACCATTTCTGATAGAGTTTTTGCATTTCTATTGCCTGCATATACAATACTAGGCATTGTCTGTAAGTCTAGTGGGAAGGCTTTACTACTGAAAGGTTGTAAAAATAAAAGGATTTGTAAAGATTCTGTCCTCTTTTGTGATCGATGTGCTTTACTTCCACTGCATGCTGTAGTAATTTGTAAACATTGGGATTGCTTATTTGACCAAAGCCAATCAATTTTTGCCAGATGAAACAAGAGAACTGAGCAGGTTTAGGCCAATCCTTGTAAAAAGGAGAAGCTAAAAGTCTGTGCAGAGTCTCTGGGTTAGCCCACCAAGGTAGGGGGCTGAAGCTGTAGGACTGGGTCCTGCCCCGTTGAAGTGCCGTCCCTGAAAAAGGAGTGCCCAAAGGGCATTGCTGCAGTTGCTATTGTGGTCCTCTTCAAGAAGTGCTGCTAACCCACTTTCCTCTCCCTGTTTATTACTAGGAGAAAGAAAAATGACAACAGCTACCTGATCTTTAACTGTAACCTAACTGGCTAGAAAGCTTACCATCAGTCTGTCCTGTTTTCTTTGTGTATATTCTTGATTGCTTTATCTAGTGATGTTTAGCATTCTTCATTCCTCTGTCATCTGATCTGTTGGATGATAATAGCAGGCATCAATAGTGAGGATTTTGTCTTAGAAACCCTATCGAGGACAGCACAGGCTTGATGTGGCAGAAGCAATAAGCTCTGCATCTGCTGGTGTGCAGTGAGAACTGTCTTATCAATTAGACCGTCACTCACAGGTTTGTGCCAGCTTCCCAACCCCACAGCGTGTGCTGGTAATAGCAAAGTAATGATAGAGATAACTCTGCTTTTTGTATCAGGTAACTCTGCTTTCTGTATCTGCTGTAATTTTCTCCCCCTCCATATTTCCATCCAGCTGTTTTCTCTCCAGCTATACAGCTCTGTGGGCAAGGGCCATCTTTGAGTTGTGCAGAGGACAGTGATCATATGCTAAGAGCTGTGTGCAAAACACTTTGGTGGAGCTTAAACATCAATGTGTACATGGCTTCAGGTCAGTTAAGTAGTCTTGGCCCCTCCTTGTTTAGCAAACCACCCTGCACAAGCAATCAGGCTTAATCCCACACTTAACATTCAGCACAGGCACACGAGTTTTGCTGCACAGTACTTGATTCTGTTTCTGATGGAAATTGCAGGTCCGGATATATAACAGACAAATTTAACAGAGGGTGGGCTCTGCCAAGGGCTGGGCAGGTGCCCAGAGGAAGGCATGGCAGAGGTTGTGTGTGCTGTGCCCATTGTGCATAGGAGCCGGGAGAGGGTGGCGGCCTGCTGGCACATCCCAGGCAGAAGCAACCAGCCCCACTGGTGATAAATGAGTGGTCCTTCCTTGGGTCCTGGGACTGATGGCCCTGCAGGGTGGTTCGACCCCGCAGGTGGGTTGTTTGTAGGCAGTGGTTAATACTGATTATGGGTCAGAAGTGCCGTAACTATGGATGGTATCTCCCAGTCTGCTGGGGTATGTGGTATTGTGGGTCCAAAAGCCCTTCCCCAGGCCAAACATGCTGCACATACTAGGAATTAGGGACTGGTGGTGAGGGAGACCATCATCCTTCTCCTCTTTGGGAGTACCAGGCTTTGGGAGAGGATGGGAGGGCTCAGGGGGTGCTAGAAGGCAGCCACATGGCAGAGAATGGCAGTCATTAATCTCATCTGTAGCAAAAGCGTTGGGATTTGAGACCTATCTTCTATTTTTAGAAAACTGAAACATTGAAAATTGATCTTTTTTCTCCTTTTAGAAAACTGGCCAGGTTTCTGACATGTTCCCTGAGGGTTACAACCTAGTAGCTGTTTTTTGTGGCCTTCTTAGAAGTAGCCTGTTCTTAACCTTGGTTTCACTCCCTCATAGTTGAAAACCATCACTTTCAGTGTTACTGCGTGTGAGAAAAGTATTTCTTCTCAACTGAAAACAAGGGGCTGCAGGCTTGGGACTACCAACTGGCCTACTTACAATGTGTACTGAGCTCCCTTGAAATACAGTGTTTTATAGAGTCGGTCAACAATAAAAAAAGCCCCAGCATAACAGTATTAACTGCAGCTTGGAACTGAGCATTATGGGCTGCAGTCTAGACGAACTCGCAGACTTCCCCAGATCAAACCCATTCAATTCCATGCTGTTTTACAATGATTCTTGTAGTTCCTACAGATTTATGTGTTCAAATCCTTTTTTGAAACACGTTAAAAGCTGAACTCAGCCTGGGTGAAGGTAGACAGAGTTCCCACTAGAGTTTTTAGGGAGCACATTGCTTTGGCTTACAGGCCTGTCTGCAGGAAAATGCTGCAAAGTGCTTAGCCAGATGCTTATAATAATAAAAATGCCATGAACAGGGTTCTAGCAATATAAACATGCTTGGTTTAGGATGGTTATTCTCCTTTTGTTCCAGGTAGAGGGTCTAATCAGGCCAGTATAATGCTTGTTTTCTTTACACCAGCAAGTGTTGGCACAATGTGGTCTTTTGGTAGGCTTGCACGGGTCAGTCCCTGGAGTTTGGCAGGGAAGCTCAGGCTGCCTGCACAAAAATTACGGCACTGGAGGCAGCAAATACTGAGTCCAGTCATCTTCAACATGGCTGATCTGCATAGGGTTGCGCGTGTTGCCTCCGTATCACAGCTTGGTTTAGCCTGACTTTTGTGTCTTCAGTGGGGAACTTTGGGGAAAATGACATGTTCCATATTTGAGAAGTCCCTTTCTGCCCTGCTGTCTGAAAAGCTGAGGAGCTGGGTGGCAGCTTTCTGTAACACGTAACACGTTTCTCAACTGCTGCACCTCTCTCTGCCACAACCTGCTGCTCAGGGCAGCAGAATTTTGAGGCCAAATCAGAGGCCAAATGGTCAGGGCTAATTGTGAACTAGTCATTTTTGATGCTGCAATAAAAAAAATCTGGCCCAGATTCTCATATTGCATGAGTCACTGACAAAATGCACATGACAGGCAGTCAAGGGAAGGTCACTGTTTTGTTCCCTGTACCGATTTGTTCTAAGGATATTATGCTGGCTAAAGGTGTTCAGTGAAATGCTGGATGTTGCTGTTATAATTACTGGGATTTACATAATCCTTTCTAGAACAACTGAATTTAATTTCTTATATACAATGTAATTTACAATAATATGTCTGTCTTTTTTTTTTGTTTTGTTTATTTGGCTATTCCATGGTGGTAACACTATTTCAATTCTAAAAGCAACCCCAATCTCTTCATTAGAAAGACAGTATTTGAGGAAGACCCCTTTGTTCTCTGCCTGTCCTTTGTCGGTGTCAATCCAGCCCACAGTCCTGGCCAATCTGTGGCAAAACCTAATCCGTCTCATCCACGAGCTCCGGCAAACATGCTAACTGGGAAAATGAGATGTAGGCAGTCCTCCCACGGAGCTCATTCCCTGGAGCTGCCTCAGTGTCTCAGCTTGTCTCATCTGCTACCAGAGCTGTCCTCTTTCCTTGAGCATCCGAGTGGGTCTACTGCACTAATTGCTTGAGACCAGAGCTGCTGTAAAGGTCCTCATTTGCTTTAGGACTGGGAAATGATCTCTCTGGGACACTGCAAAGTGCTGCCTCAAAGGCAAGTGTGGGTTTTTTTGCAAGGTGTAGAGTCTCCAAGCCTGCTGTGGACTCAGATGGCCATGTTCTGTTCATTTTAAAGGAAACTGGGAGAGCGAGAGAGAGACTTTTGTTGGCAGCTTTGAATGCAAGTGCTTAAAACTGAGGAGTCTTGCTAATGAAATGTGTTGCATCTGTTGGCATGGAAAATGAGAATCTTATTTTTGAACTAACGTTCTTTGACTAACATAACATGTGCTTCCAAACTGCTTTGTTTCTAAATACCCAAATAATGAGAAATTTCCCAGGAATGAGTGTGACTTTCTCCAAAGTTTTCATATCCTTCATATTTTTCAGCCTATTTCCTTTTCCCTTTTAGGCCTGTATTATTTGCCAAACTCATTTCTAAGCCTTTCTCTGTCTCTGATTCTCTGTGCATTAGTAGTACAGCTGTTTTACAAGCATGGTGTTTGTTTGTGGGAGAAGCTAAAATGCTTTCCTGGCATATAGGAGGAATCTGCCCCGAGGAGTTCAGTTCAAAGACTAAGACTAGAAAGCCTGGACTAAGAAGATAACGGACCATTAGTGGTTTGGGTATTGCAGCCTCACTCCAGTGACCAGATTATATTCTTCCTGCAAGCTCAAACCTCCTGTCTGACCTGGAGCAGATCATGCAGATCCAAATAGTCAAAGATATGCAGACAGCAGTGATTTGGGTGTTATATAACCCCAGTCCTCCCTGTACGATAGCTCTGCTCCCACCTCCCTGGAGCATTTAAAAAATAAATGCATTCCAGACAGTAAGACCTCCAGATACGAGCAACAAGGAACAGCTTAAGTGCATTAGCTGGGATCAGGGAAAGGGAAGCTCCTGCACAAAGGACCATCATTTGTTGCAAGTTGGAATTAAATTAAAATAGGTGGTTACGCTGACAGCTCCTTCACAAAGCAAACTGGCATGTACTGAACCTCTGCTGGCACAGCTAAACAGCTTCCTCAGCCCAACCTTCCTCCTCTGTGTTGAAGGGATTCATACCACTTCACCAGCCTGTACAGAAGGATGAGATTGCAAAGAAGTGGCAGGAGTACGAAGCAGAAAAGTTCATATATGATGTAAAAATTTACAAGAAATGCTAAGGAGGGAGACAAAAATGTGACCAGTAATTTTAAACTGTGAAAGGGATTTCTGAGATGTTCAAGTATGTAGCCCATGCTGTATACTCAACAGAGGTCAAATCTTTTTCTACAGTCCTCTGTCTTTCTGTGCTTGCCTCATTGAATTTTGATGGGTGCATTGCTGCATACTCTGCCAGTCAGCCTGGAATTGCCCATGTATCTAGTGGAAAATGACCCATACAAACCCTGGCATTGTCTTTTCAAACTAGGGATACTACCTTGCGTTTGAATTTGCGTGGCACGCAAGATACTAATTTCTTTATCAGGTTACTTTAGTTCAGAATGAATAGGGTTAAATGAATCCCAAATATCAGGGAGTGAATATGTTCATTTTCTGTAATACAGTCTGTCCTGCAAATCTCTCATGGTGAATGATGGACAAAAGTGGTGACATAATAGAGTAGTAAGGGACTACTTAGCCCAAGTAAAATGGTAGCAGAAATAGGTCCAAGGCTAATGTTCTGCGTTTTATATATATAACAAGAATTGCACCCTCAGGCTGCTAAGAGTAGCATGTAGGAGGTGTATCAGGATTTCAGTGTTCCTTTGAGCTTCCAAAGACAACATATATTGGCTGGGGAGACACTAACTGTGGTGAGAAGGCTGGTGGGGGGTGTGAAGTTGCCACTGAAAATCAGTATTTCTAATAGACTGTTCCCTCTTGTCTACTGTTCAACATCTCTGAGAATTAAATGGTTTTAAGCGATCTCCTGGTCTATAACAATTGATCAAGCATTTATTAAAGCATCTATTAAGGATGTGTTACCCCTTCCTAAACCCTTTATTAAGGGACTGCTTGAGCACTGCTTTGACTGTGTTACAGTTGCTATCCCTGTACTCTAGCTGAATTCTTTGGATGCAAGGATGCACAGACAATAAAAAGTCTTAGTGTATTATAGCCACATATATTGCTTGTTTTTTCCACCCTAGATGACTCTAGTTAGCAGAACAGGGTGGTTCAAGGAAAACATGCCTGCAGCAAACTGCCTCTCAGATGATGCTCCACGAAAGGGGCCTTCAGTTCTTGTTTTAGCGCAGCATGTGTGTGCAGTGAATGAAATAATACTTTGGGGTATGCTGTGTTTTAAAGGTTTAAAAGGGACTAGGAAATCAAACTAATTTTTAGGTGACATATATTGCATTTCTACCTTGTGTTACTGAATGAAACGCAGTATTTTTGTTATGCTATCCTATCCACTTTAACCACAAGTTACTTGATCTTGTATAGGAACCTTTGAAATATCCATTGGCAAGACCTGATGAGAAGACAGCAATGTGCTTGAAGCAGAAATTTGAAGAACCAAAACTGTGGCCATTTCCAAGAGATGATAAGAAGATGACTGAACCTATAGCTCTCTACAAGGAGGAACAAGTAGGTAATGAGCTCTCTGTGAGGACTGATCACCACTTTAACGATACAGACCCAATGCCAGCATTGCATAAGCCATGAACTCTGTAGTCTGGCAAAACCAGGCACACCCTGCCCATGTCTTATGCCTCTGGGAGTCCTCTGCTTCTGTTGGCACCAAAGAGTGGGTTGGTTTGAAGTGCTCGCCTTTGCCAGAGCTCGGCTGGGACTAACAGCATAATATTAACTGACAGCTCCTCTGTGGAAGCTGTGGTTTTAGTTTTGATGAACATTTACATGGAAATGGACAAAGTGCCCCTCAACACAAGTTTTTCTGCCATGACAAGGAAAGCGTGTGGTTCAGTGGTGAGAATAACCAGTCCCTCCTAGATGAGACCCTGGCACCTGCCCAGCCTGCCAGGGGGGCCCCTAACCTCCATCCCCTTCCCACCCTCTCTTCCTTCTCCCCGCTGGTGACTGCCTGCAGGAGGCTCTGACACAGTCCTCTTTACCCTTCCCCATGAAAAAAACTCTACCCGCATGCCTCCTGGATTCACAGGGCCAATCCTCAGCTGCTATGTAATGTCACTGGTTTCAGAGGGGCAGCTGTACACCACCATGGGCTCTCTCTCTCCATATAGAGGTGCTCCTGTTCCATGGAAGCACAGCAGTACCAGATGGGCTGAGGTCTGAGGTACACCTTCTCTCTCATACCACCACAGCTGCTGACAGGGGCTGCTGCAGATGGAACTAAACTAAGGAAACAAGGGAAAATGTGTCACTTGCTCCTCCAGAATTTTGTCTTAATCCCTAACAGAGAGAACTAAGCCTGGACCTTTTATTTGAAATAATTGCTATAATGTGGAATAGTCCAGAAGTTCTGTATTGGTGTTACAACTGAGTCAGTCAATCAAATTAAAAAAAAAAAAAAAAAGGTAACATAAAATTAGAAAAAAGAGCCAGTCCCTTCTACTTTATTTTGAACATGTTTTCTCCTTCAACATTTTCACCTAAAGTATAGGGGAGAATTAGATCTGAAGTGCACAGAAAACAGGCATGCATTCCCTGAAGGGTTCCATTCCTCGCTCTGCTTGAAATGACTGTTAGCGGGTGGGAAAAATCTGCAGCAGTGCTGCCTGGGCCTTGCACAGTGCTGTAGGCACAAGTCAGCTTAGCTCACTGTACCACACAAGCCATGCGAGGGTGCGGGTATGCCTGGCAGGGCAGAGGTGGGAAGCATGTCATGGTTTGTCCATTCTCACTCTGCATGGACTGGGACTGCCAGGAGTCACCGCCCTCTGCTTTTAGGCAAGAGCAAAAACTCAGTCTGTCATAAACAGATCTTCATTAGCCCTTGGCACAACAGAACTTGATTTATTGTGCATGAAAGTGTGTGAATTTACATGGGGGTTCATTCCTGAGCTTACACTTTGGCTTTATTCCTATCTTTCTCTTTGAATGTCTTCTACAAAAATACAGCTGAAATCCAAAGGATTCTGTTTTTAAGTAAATAGCAATATAAGATGTTAGAGTGCTGAATGCTCTCTGCGATGAGGCTAGCAGTGAAATGTTCACAGGTCTGAGGTATTATTATTTGAATCTTCATTCAGGCAGCTCGCTGAGGGAAGCACTCATAATCTGCCTGAATTTCCAGTGAAGCCAATATAAAAATGAAAAAAAAGAACTTGGAAGCAGAAGTAATTAAACTGATAGTTAAACACACACTGAAGGAACTGTGGGGTGCAGAAAGTCACGTAGCTTCCCCCCCTCTCCACCCCCCCAAGTCTTCCTTTTGTTGCTTTCTTTCAAGTGATTTCAAAGGCTTTTCAAAGGGAAGGTTAGTGCTGTTCCTGAGTTATGCTCCAAGTCAGAGCAGTCTTGTGGGATTCTTCACCTGAGTTCCTTGCCCAGAGTCCCTGGGCTCAGGTCCCCTGCCTCAAAACCTGCCACACACTGGGGTATCCATCTGTGTCACGAATGGTGCTGTGTGTCATTATGTCCCTATTCTTGTCTGGGTTAAAAGCAAAGATTGTGAATATATATCTCTTCTGGTCATGCTTCTTTCAAAGGAAGCTGGAAACAGGTTTATCGCCTTTTATGTTTTCTAATCATAGATCCAAAATCCTCCTCTGACCTCCTCCTTTTGCGTACTCTGCAATAGGCTTTGCTGGCACCCTTAGAAAAACTACAAAACAATATATCCCTTGCTTTCCTTGCTGGGTCTGCCCATGTGGATAGTGCTGGGGCTTAAGGCATGGCAGTCACAGAGGAGATGAAAGAAACTGAAAATTTTCTTGGGCTGCAGGACTCACTGCACTCTCAAGGAAAAAAAGCATCAGCAAAGAAGAAAGAACAGTTAATAGAATTTGTAGGGGAGATTTACAGAGTATAAATTAGCCATTGTGCCAAATATCTCATTTGATTGTTTTGTCATGCACTATTTTTCAGTATTGCTATTGCTGGTACCAAGGAAGAAATAAATGAAAACAAAGATGCAAAAGGAACATTTATTTATGAATTAATTCAGTTGCCTCCAAAGCTAAGGCCGTTCTTATATTTCAAAGCTGCAGTAAGTGCCTGAATTTTTCTTTTTTCCCTACTTCTACAAGGCCATCAGGCTCCCCTCTTTTTTTTTCCTCTTCCATATGTATGAGTGAGCATATAACTGCTTGATCAATACAGGGGAGTACAGATCTTGTTGGAGACAACTGGAAAGAAACTGGTGGGATTTTTTTTCCCTCGCAACCAAACATTTTGCATTGAACGAACATCTTTTTTATCGCTTTTCGGTGCCAAAAAAGTGGAGAAGTAGTTAGGGGGAAAACCACAACAGCCTCTCAGGCCATTGAGCTCAAAAAAAGTATGAACTTAAGTGAATCCATGATTTCTTTCCCAATGAACTGTCGATGTGTCCTCCTGTTCCTTCAGGATCCATGCATAGAGACTTACAGTGAATGTTAATGAGGGCTGGGCTGAGAGGTGATGGGCATCAAAATGAGTGTAGGGGGGGATTTCCCCTTTTTTACTTGGAGGAGGAGGAAGGGAGGTAGATGATCCCCCCATTTCTGGTCTCGATATGTTATGATATTCTAGAGTCAAAGACGTCAGTCCGGAAGAAAAATAACCAGATAATATTACATAGCTCATGTTGTGCTGTGCATGGGCTTGACTCGCTGACTGTATTCAGGCTGTTTTAAATTGAACAAATGTGCAAATAGAGTTTTATGGAGCTTTTGCTAGAGAAGTTTGTGAGAAGAACTAGAAAGCTTGGAAATTTGCCTTGAATTCATTTCTTGCCTGTTTGTTAGATAGTTTTACATTATTTTGTGTCATAACATAATAGAATCAATGTATTTTTATTTTCAGCTCTTGGCAGAGTTGAAATTTAGTGATGATTGAAATATTTTAGTAGTAGCTGCCCAAAATTGTTCTAAAGAGGATTATTTAAATAGTGTATCATTTTATTCCACTAAAACATGCCAGTAATGGCCATGTATATTTTGTAGAATCTACACATAAATATAAAAGTGAAAGAGAAACATGGTATTCTGAAATTGATAATCTTTGGATGTATTTGTTGTCAGTCTGTATTGGAAAGAAAACAAATGTTGACATATCCAAATAGTCTGCAGACCAGAAATCCTACTGTCTAGCCAACTATACTGGATAAAAAGAAAAGTACAGCAAAAGAGAAAAATTAGAAAGCTAACTTGAATAAGAAAAAAAAAGTCTGGGGAAAGATGAGAAAGGGGTAACAGAGATTTTTTTTTAAAATTAGTATTCAGAGTTAAGCAAAACAGTCACTGAAAGAACAGCACGGTATTCCTGAAAGGAATCAGAAGTTCAGTTTTGCATATCGTACTTTTTCATGTACTAGCCAAAGTAGATATTTGCCATATAGGTGGGGTTTTTTTTTTTAATAAATAATTGCTGAATCCCACCAATTTGCTTGCACCAAATGAACAGCTTTACTGAAGTTGCTTCTCACTGACTCTAAGGCCTGTTTGCATCAAGCCAGGAGATTAAAACACCCTTTGAAGTACTTACATCCACTTTAATATCTCCAAAGTGCTGGTAATAGTAATGGGGAACCCACAAAATATGGGTGAGGGAAGCAGCCTTAGATATGGTTTAAGCCAGAAGCTCTGCACTTCTGCCTGGTAAAGAGTGTAAAATAGCATTAAGGACAGGGATTCAGTGTCCAAGATGGGTGTTTGTGGATCTCCATGTCTCAAGGTGCCCAGAGAGTGGTGGTGAATAGAGTTAAATCCAGCTGGCGTCCGGTCACAAGTGGTGCTCCCCAGGGCTCGGTGCTGGGGCCGGTTCTCTTTAACATCTTTATCAATGACCTGG
>VZSZ01000769.1:340764-510226 GCA_013398815.1 Ibidorhyncha struthersii
AGAGGAAATGGGTTCAAGTTAAGCCAGGCGAGGTTTAGGTTGGATATTAGGAAAAATATTTTCACTGAAAGGGTTATCCAACATTGGAATAGTCTGCCCAGGGAGGTGGTGGCTTCGCCATCCCTGGAGGTGTTTAAAAAAAGGGTAGACGAGGTACTTGGGGACATGGTTTAGAAGTGTTTTTTGTCAGGTTAGGTTAATGGTTGGACTTGGTGATCTTAAAGGTCCCTTCCAACCTCAACGATTCTATGATTCTAAGGTTTCTTACTTTCAAAAGGTCTCCAAGAGAGGAGGTTGTCAGAGATTTCACATGAGACAGTGTCTGAAGAGCAGACCTTGTTTCAGCCAGTCATCCTTTCCAGTCAGGTCAGTATTGGCACTCACAGAAAAATACATTGAAAGAAAAATTACTGATGCTTTTTACTTCTGGACTTTCGAGTGAAAGTTTAGGTCATTTACAAATTAACCTGATTTCTTGCATTCAGCTATCCTCCTCAAAGAGAAGCAATTGTCTCTCACCATGAGGAGCTTTCCCCCTGCTTAGTGAAATATGTCCATGCTGGAGGTAAAGTTACAATTCACAATCCTAATTTGAGCCTGTTCTTTCCCCTCAGAGGAAAGAACACAAGTGCCTTTTCTGGGGTAGAAAGTTCAAAGACTACCTATACGCATACAAATACACTGGGATCAAATTTAAGGCTGCGGTCTTTACTGTGTTAATAAATAGTCACACCCTGGTGATAGTGGCACCATTTATTAATGCACAGTGTGAATGAGAAAGGGTATTGCTGGAGCAGAGGGTAGCGGCACTGCTAGAGGATGTTTGTAGGCTGATAGCTTCTTCCTAAAAGTCTCATGGTGATGCATGGTGTGTTTTGCTGCTTTGGAGGACTTTGTGCTATCGGAGGAAGGGGTGGATTTACTCTGAATGTAGGTTAAATAGATAAGTGCTCTCTTCCTATTCAGTGCTCTCTTCCTCGCTTTTCTTTCTTTGCCCACATTTCTTTCCCTCTGCCTCCTGGGCAAGTCTGGTGTTGTGGAATTGGTTTGATAGAGCAACCCTGCAGTTTGTGAAGAACAGTAGGGTTTCCGGAGCGCCTTTCTTCTTGGAATATTACAAATTAATCACCACAAGATTCAATTGTTTCAGCTGAACTTCACATCTTTCCACCTAATGGATAGCAAATAATGGTCGAAACAAGAATAAAAGGATTAATTTGAATTGCACTGGGGTTTCTTCTATGTTCCTTGACCTAGAATTTAATCAGCGATCTGATTGAAAACTGAGTGAGCTAAAATAAAACAGACTTGGACCTTGTCGCAAGCCCTGTCAGTATTACATGCTAGGAAAAGAAATTTGAAGGCTCAGTGTGAGGACAACGCAGAGGAGTGCTGTAGAAGTTGGAGAGGTAGACCACTTAATATCTGTGCCATGTATATTTCTTATGAAAAAGTTCATAATTTTCCCTCATTTCTGCAGTCTTGGTTCACTAACCCACCTTTTTTTTCAGTAGGCTATTACTGTTTTCTGCCGCCAGATTTAAAAAAAAAAAAAGATTTTTATTTTTTTTTCCAGTTGTCCCTTTGGTCTGAAGGTAGGGTGGATAGGTAGACATCATTCATCTGGGGAATCGATAGACGCTAAAGGCTACAGAAAGCACCAAGCATTTTTTTCTCTGCAGAAGTGTAAATATATTGCATCTCTACATCCCGTGGCTCAGAGGTCTCAAAAGCGATGTTTCCATCCTTTACAGCCCCTTTTTTTTTGCCATCCCTTTCTCTTGACCTTTGCTCTTGCCTAGGGCTTCCTGCCTGCTACTGGAAGTGCGAGGAGAGATGATGCCTGCTTGGAGGTGACTGTGGCTGAGGAGCCAAGTGGTGGTCAATGGGGTGATCAGCCACCCCGGGAAATCTTTCATGGTCCGTGTTGGCTCTGGGAGGGCCGTGGTGCTTGTGTCTCATGGGACAGCCCCCGTCTCCCCTATCCTCTCCTTCTCCACAAACACAAAGTTGGCATAGCTGCAGAAAATCTGAGCAAGTTTTATCAGCTGTGGCCAGCTGGAAATCTGGCCTTGTACCAGATAACCACATTATAACTCAGACTGCTTTCCACTGTCCCCTGCCTCTCCCTCCATGAATTAGTAGCCGTAAAGCACAGCTATGGGCAGCAGCAAATCTTTCCGTAATTTCTGCCTTCCAGAGCCGGGTAACAGTCCAGGTTTCTCACCATCTCTCTCCCCCCTCTTTGTGCTCTCTTTTAGGGACAGATAACAATAATACTACACATTACATGTCCTCCTAACTAATGATTACCATTATATCTCTGTCAGAACTAGGTAACTGCAATACTCTTTATTATATATCTGTCTTAAAGCCAGTAACAGCAGTACTCTAAATTATGTACCTTTCTTCCTTTTTCTCTGTCAGGCAGGTAATTGTTACGCTCATCTTTATGTGTCTTTCCTGGAGCTGTAATAGTTTTCATTGCATCTCCTCAGAGCTTATTATGGTAATGTTCCTTACTGTATATTTCAGAGTCATAAGCTGATATTTTTTAGAGTCACCTCTGTGGTATATTGCCTTCTGTATTTCTTACAATTTGAGTAATTAAAATAGTGTCCTTAGATTAACAGCTTTCAGAAGGATTGTGGTTTTCCTCTCAGGAGCTCTCTATGGACTGTCTTGGGGTTGGAAGTGTCCTGTAAAATGGCCTCTGCCCTCACTTGATCCCAGGGCCGGCTGGTGCCATTTTCCCTATGGATTTCAGCAGTGCTTTACTGCCAGGCTCCCATGACTGTGGGTTCAGCCATGGAAGATGCCAAGGGGGGGTTGGCTTCCCCTGGTACTTGGGAGCCACCCTCAGAAATCAAGTTTTGCAAAATTTTGTAAATTGAGATGCCAACTTATTCAGAGGAACAGGCTGCTCCTGTACAGTGCCTAGCACTGCTACTCCTGATTTTGATTTAAGCCTTTTTTCTTATATCACAATATTAAATCTGCTGTGGATGGGTAACTGAGGCAAGTTTCACAAACTTGTGTATGACTCCTTGATTATTATTAAGACTTATCTTTCTGGGATTTCAGTGTTTCCTCGTCATTTTTCTTCTGACAGTATGATGTCTTCTGTGAGGCATTGATGGAGCAGAAATAAGACTGTGTGTTTTAGGTGATCTTCCTCCTTACAGCATGTGTACTAAACACGATAATAAAACAGTAGTTGGTGATCAATTTATGTAAAAGAACTCCAAGCAGCAAGCCCAATCTGAAAATCACTTGATAAACTATTCAGTAAATGTATCTGCATAAACAACACACAGGAATAAATTGGAACTGGTTTGAGAGCAGAAAAGGAGGGCTACATTTGCAACATGGTTCAGAGACTGTAAATCAAATCAAGCCAATTTTGTCTCCTGTTCCAGCTTTTATTAGAGAATCAAAATTCAGATCAGTCTCATGAAAAGTTCTCCTTGTACTGCTTGAATCTCGTAAGTAGGCCTGACTACTTGCAAGTGAATATAGCCTCTAAAAAAAAAATGGAAATGCTCCCTGCCCATATCACCAACATGAAATAGCTGAAAAGTAAAATACATTTCAAGAAACATTTTGTTTGAGTTTTGAGATGAACTGGAGGAGAAGCTGCTTAGAAAAGCAATGTGATGTGGCTTCAAGTCAGGGACATAACATATGGAGAACTCTTAAACTTCATGGGAAATTAATAGGTATAGCTGAAGTGGGTAATTTCAAGTGCAGCCATAGAAGTTGATGCAGACCTGTGGATAACATTACATCCAAGAATGGTGTTATTAAAATTGCCACCTTATTGACTTGCATGGAAAAAAATCACAGAGGAAATCAGTCACCTGTATTAAGGTCTAATCACGACAAGCCAGCTCAAATGGAGGACATTCTGCAACTTAGAAAGAAGCCGCAAAGTTCATTGCAAAAAGCACTGCATTTAGGAGAAGGGTTTCGAGCAAAGCCAATCTAAGTGAAGTTACCTTCAGCTTAGATGAGAAAGATATGCTGGCAATATTTTTTCATATAAAAGAAAATTGAATTCTTAGCCAGAAGAAGGAGAAAAAAAAATTGGAATCTAGCGTGATTGTGAAATTCCCTCTGTGGTAATCTGATCTGGAGACCATCAGCCAGGGGAGGCTTTATCTGTCATTTTCTGACAAGCAGAATTTCCAAAGCAAAATTTCCAAAGGAGTCAGCAGAAGTGATTGCTGTCAGTGGCAAAGTCTATCGACTGTCGTAAGATCACAGCTGAGCACCTCCTGTGGCAATAGTTCGTACATAAACTAATGTCATGAGGTACTTGGTGTAAATTGCTGTTGATTTCAGCGGGTGTAAAACCAGCTTTCATTAAGAGCTCAAAAGTAATAGATAAGTACGTGCTGTCCAAAGTCCTTCACTTCTCTGCGCCTCTGTTTCTTGGATGAAATGATTTGATGTCTCATTTTCCCATCTATAAAATAAGTGTGTGGGCACTCCTGCTTTTGCCTCATATATAGAGGGTAGTGGGCAGTGAAAGGCTGCCAGACTGCATCGTAACTTTAAATGTTAAATGATCAATTTATCAGATTAAACCAGGGTATGGGTATTAATGCGGTATCTGCAATACAGCTTTGCACAGCCTGGTGGCTGGTTTTGTGCTCCCCGGAAACTCAACAGACCATGAGTTCACCAGTACTGGTGGCTTCTATGATCTGTGATACACAGCACCAAACAAGCATGCCCCCTGTTCAAATGAAGCTTTTTATGTTCTACCCTCCCCCCCGAAAAAAAAAAAAAAACCAAAACCAACTGCTTAGTACTTGTTATGTTGCATTGACTGAGTTAAAGGAGTTATTTCTATCTCCCTGCTAATATAAGGAAAAATAAAATGAGCCATACTGTGTGTCTTACAAGGTCTACCATTCTCAAATAATAACATGATAGAGTTTTTAACATAACATGATAACATAGGCAGCTGTAATGAAAGCCAAGCAGCTTATTGACGAGGAGCTGAAGGAGTCAAATTCTGATAAAAAGAAATAATTTACATTGAGGCATTTCTTTAATTTGCTTCAAATGAGGTCAAATCACTTTATTCTTTCTTTAAACAACTGGAAAGTTTTTACAGGTTTCATAATGTGTTCAAGGTACCTTATGCTTTTGCAAGTGAGCTGCTTTCAGAGAGCTTCAAATACTTATATTCTGATGGAGGTGGTACTAAACAAAGAAGAGTTACATAAATGCCTTGTAGCATAGGCTTCATGTGTTAGGAATATTAAAAATAACTCCTCAATGCTCACAGGGTCTTATTTCAGTAAGGCGTGCTACGTTTTCTATCCTTTTATGCATGACTTCAACTACAAAACCGTTATGGAATTGAAATGCATCTGAATATCCAATATACAATGCCCCTTGGCAAAACCTATGTGAAAATAAGAGGGCTAAAGAGGGAAAACACATTTAATATTCGTATACGAATTGACTATATAGTCAATACACTGACTTGCCTTTTTGCTTAGTCTTCAGTTAAGCGTAACCGTTTTGTGTCCAGTTTCCATCAAATGTCAATGAAGCAGTATACAAAAAAGAAAAACAACCTATTCCTAAACAGAGAAGAGATCCCAAATGTAAATTTGACTTCCCCACATTTTTGATTGGTAAGATCCATGGTTTAGGGCTTTCTGTTATGAGACCAGGCCCAATTTTGAACATCTACATCCAGATTTCCTAAGGATTCAGGGAGGGTCTTCAAGTCAGACTCTGTTAACTCTGCTTTCAAGTTTTATACAAATCCATACCAAATCTCATCCTGCTCTTTTAGCCTGGCTTCTCATAAAAAATGGCTCTCTGGATGGGACACTGTCATTCTTTCCCCAATAACTTCTGAAGTTGTTCAGTTTCAACATTTCCCAAGGGATCAAAAGCCTCAAAACATAGTATTCCTACAAGCATAATGAATATAAACAGCTGGATAAAGAAGAGAGTGTCCACTACAAAAAATAGGTTGTAGTGGACCCCTCCTCATAGCCATCCAGGAGTTGTGAACCATGAGAAAGCTCAGATAGAGCCCTTTTCTCCTTAAACTTCAAAAATCTAAGCACAAGATTTACTTACAGTAAAATAGGCTCTTATTCAGCTATATGGGAACTCTCACCTGTTTTCTTTGCTAGTCTGGAAATATATTTTTAGGCTTTTAGCATAAGATTTGCTCCTATCTGAGACAGGCAAACAGGATTTGCCAGGGTGGGATAGGAACCTATTACCTTTGAAAATTAATGTGCATATGCAAACCAGTTCCTCAAACACATGCTTGCCACCTGATTCACAGAGCTTGCAAGAGTGATTGCAACCAGATTATAGCCCTGAGGAAAATTAAATAATTTTGGGAAGAGTTAGGGCTTGGGGTTTTTTGTTTTTCTGTTTTTTTTTTGAATCTAATTAATTGGGAGGAAGAGAACAGAGAATGAGATCTCTCAGGGCCTTTCAGCCCTCTCTGGAGAAGAGAAAAAACCCAAGCACATAAAAAATCTTGATTATTAAAGCCATTTTTAGGAGTTGCCAGGAAATTTGAATACCATAAATTACTTACGTGCAACACAAACTCCCATGTTTTTATATTCACAAAGGCCTTAAAACTAATGCAGAAAACTAATTTTTCTTAATCTCACATACAGTACGTAAATCAAAGAAAGACCTCTTTTAACAGAAAGAGTATCTCTAGCACTTACAAAACCTCTAATAACTTTTGACTGTTAAAAATTTCCCAAGTGGGTGTACCTGTGCTTTCCTAGGAGGGGCTGTTATCTGTCTTGTCCTAATGGCAAATACTGGGTGTGAATTTCCAGTTTTCATCTGGTATCTCTGAGCCAAATTGCACTGGGCAGGTGTCAGATTAGATAGTTGGCTCATGTTTAACATATCAGCAGAAACTGTAATTATATTAATTCTGAAGTTCTAGAAATATAAGGCAGTGTTAATATGTGTTTCATCTTAATCACTGCCAGGACATGAAAAAAGATGAAAAATATTGGGGGAAGGATTAAAGGAGTAGCTTTGGGACAGTTTTGGTGGGACAGCACTTGGCTTTTCATTCAAACTGGGTTTCAGAAAAAAGTTACCACTGTATCATGTAGGTCCAGCAACCTAAAATAAGGCTGAATCTGTGTAAGGGGAAATCTGTCAAAATTAGTGTTGCAATGGAAAACAGTCATCAAGATACTTCAGGTTAGGCATGGTAAATTTAGGATTTCAGAAGGGAAGGAACAAAGAGAGTAGTTTTCTTCTGAATATGTCATGGAGCACAGAGCAATAAGGAGAGACAAGCTTCTCCTGGTGTTACAGCAGACACCAGTTTCCCATATGTCCATCACGGTAAGGTTAGGGTTTTTGAAAGAAAGTAATTGGACATAATTTTTGTGACCCTAAAAGCTAAGCTGGGAAATGGCATTTGTGAGAGAAAATGGCTTTACATGAAGTAAATTCTCATACAGCACTGTTCAGTTTGGCTTTGTTTACCTAGTGTTAAGGGTTAGGGATAGGATTTCTAAAAGAAAGAAGGATATTTTTTATCACATATGTATATATGTCTGTATGTATCTCCATATGGAATTATAGATCTATATAAAAACATATAATTCAAATATATATAAATAAATATGTATAGGTATGCATTTAGTCTTCAGAATTGCAATACTATTGATTCAGAGTCTGGTTATCATGGTGTAGTTGAAGGTAAGGGTAAAGGGTAGAGTTACCCCTCCAGAAAGGCAAACACAGGGAGGGAGTGTTTCTGGTGCTGAGTTTATGGGCTATAAAGATAGCATGAGAAACAACAGCTTATGGAAGTGAATGACTTCTTGTATGTTTTTGTAAAGGCACTGCCAACGCAGATGTATTTTTTCCTGGGGTTGTGGTTAGAAGGAAAGCATATAAGATTGTTTTCTACATATTCTTTTATGGCCAAATAAGATAAAATCATTTTCCATCCATTTAGATACAGATATTACAATAGTGGGTTTAATTTTCTAGGTAATTAGAAACAGGATTTTTAAAAGAAAGTGGTACACAGAGCAGTTTTCATCCATGCATAGTACTGTTTAGAGGAAGAACAGTCCTTGTAGAAGCAAATGCATTTATATAATATTATGTTGTGTAGACACTCCTTACCTGGATGTGTTTTTTTGCCAGGGATTAAGGAAGAAACCAATGAGGTGTGCAGTTTCCTACTGATTATTTTATGGTACTGGGATTAGTAAGAAGACTGGTGTTTGGTAGGAGCCAATGGCCTCAGATTAGTTTCAGTGCAAGGACTGCTTAACTGGGTATGATTTTCTGCCCTACCAGTGATAGCAGGGACAGCTAGAGTATGGCTTTCTGGAAGAAAGCACTCAGGAGGGTGATCCTCCATGGCTTCTGCTGTGCCCAGGGACATGGGTAGAGGAGTGGGATTTATACAAGCTCTGTTGATGTAGGGCAGGGGTTTCCAATGAAAGAAAAGCTGGGTTGGGTTTTTTTTGTTTGTTTTGCTAGTGTTAGATTTATGGTCTTAGAAAGGGAGCTCCAGGTGTAGCAGATACTCTCAAATTCTTTCATGGTCTGTAGATTTAGAAAGGGGGAACATGTCTGCAGGAGTGCATGGCTTTGTATTAGTATTGGTATAGACTTTGGATTGCTTTCATTAAGTTTCATACACATCAGGTTAGGGTTTCAGAAAGGCGACATCACAAAGAGTACATTTTTCTTCTGTTTTCTTTACCCTGATGTTAGAATGTGGAACAATTCTTTATAGAATTGGATATATATTCTTTATTTTTTATATAGATACTATTCATGCTGGTACATTTTGGTCAAAGTTCACAATAGAGATCAAGTTTCAGAAAAGAAGCAATTAGGAGAATGGTTTTCCACTGAAACTTTGTTTGGCCCACAGCAGGGACCACAATCTTTATCTTTTGCACACAACGATTGCCCGAGTGCTGTTTTCCTCGGAATTTAGGTTACATGCATTAACCTGTAACATTTTGAAAAGCAAATATTAAGGAAAGACATAGGTCTGGGATGAAGAATCATATTGGAAGGAACAAGTAGTTTTGATTCAGCTCTGTGAGCAATACATTTTACACTAGGTTTATGATTAACATTAGAGTTTCAGAAAGGGAGCAGGGAGGACTTCATTTTCCTATTGATTGTTGAACGTTCCACCAAGTTATGATAAGGACCATGGTTCAGAGGGTAAACTGCACTTATTTAGTTTGAAGTAAATATCAGCCACTCAGGTATAGAATTTGTGTAAGATTAAGGTTCTAGAAAGAAGAAAACAAAACTCTGGTTTTCTACTGCTTCTTTATTGTCATGGTTTAAGTCCAGCCGGCAGCTAGGACCACGCAGCTGCTTGCGCAGTTCTCCCTGTTCCCCAAGAAGGGCAGGGAGAAGAGGGAGAAAAGGAGGGGAAAGGGAAAGGAAAAAAAAAAGCCTTGTGCATTAATATAAAGATAGTTTAATAGAACAGTAACAGAAAAGGAAAATAACAGTAACAATAATAATGACAACACAAGGCACTCTCACCACCTGGTGAATTGGTACCTTCCCGAGCAGTGACTGCAAGTACATACCCCCCTCGGCTAACCCCATTTATATACCAAGCATGACATCGATGGTTTGGAATATTCCATTGACCATTCCATCCTTCTGTCTAGGAACACTCTCCTTCTCAGATTCCACGGGAAGCTGAAAAAAGTCCTTGAAAAAATAGAAACATCACTTGGCAACAACTAAAACAATATGCATTATTGACATTCCTTTCATACCAAATCTGAAACACAGTGACCACTAGAAATAAAATTAACACTGCCCCAGCTGAAACCAGGACAATAGGGGACTTGGAAGAAATCTCCTCCCAAAATATTATCTTCAATATCTTGAGGATTTGGGGATATTTCATAGCAAAACAGGATTAAGGGAATGCAGAGCTTTTGTGCAAGTCTCACGATTGCACTGCAGTTTCCTGGACCGTCCACCTAACTGAGGCAGACTACTTCTGAGAGAAAAAGCAGAAGTTAAAATAGGCTGATATGTTTCCAGGGAAAGGCACTGTGCTTGAGACTTTCTGGTATCTCTGTAGGCTGGGCAGCCAAGGCACACTGAGAACAAAACATACTGGTCCAGAGAATTATCTCTTCTCCCTGAAATGCCAAGTCGTACTCTCTAAATGAGACACAGGGATCAGATTAAACATGTTTTCCCTGTGTCTTTCTTAAAACTGGCTGGAGGGAATTGCACTGCTATCAAGAAGTCCCAAAGTGACATTCAAGCAGGTGAGGTCTGTGTGCCCTGTCAAACTGGGCAGCATGATGAAGGCAAGCAGGAGTACCTAGCAGCTAAAAAATTTGTGGATGGAAAAGATGGAAAACAACCCCATGCAACACTACAGGCTTGGGTAAGTGTGGCTGGAAAGCTGCCCAGCAGAAAAGGACCTGGGGGTGTCAGTCAACAGCTGGCTGAATATGAGCCAGCAGTGTGCCCAGGTGGCCAAGAAGGCCAACGGCATCCTGGCCTGTATCAGGAATAGTGTGGCCAGCAAGGCTAGGGAAGTGATCGTCCTTCACTTCACCCTGTACTCAGCACTGGTAAGGCCACACCTTGAGTCTGGTGTTCAGTTTTGGGGCCCCTCACTACAAGAAAGACATTGAGGTGCTGGAGCGTGTCCAGAGACCGGCAACAAAGCTGGTGAGGGGTCTAGAGCACAAGTCTTATGAGGAGCGGCTGAGAGAACTGGGGTTGTTTAGCCTGGAGAAAAGGAGGCTCAGGGGAGACCTTATCGCTCTCTATAACTACCTGAAAGAAGGCTGTACTGAGGTGGGGGTTGACCTCTTCTCTCAAGTAAGAGGCGATAGGACAAGAGTAAATGGCCTCAAGTTGCACCAGGGGAGGTTTAGATTGGATATAAGGAAAAATTTCTTCACCTAAAGGGTTGTTAAGCATTGGAACAGGCTGCCCAGGGAAGTGGTGGAGTCACCATCCCTGGAGGTATTTAAAAGATGTGCGTATGTAGCGTTGAGGGACATGGTTTAGTGGTAACTTGGCAGTGCTAGCTCGTTAGACTTGATGATCTTAAAGGTCTTTTCCAATCAAAACAATTCTAAGATTCTATGATTCTATGTTATCAAGAGTCATTAAGAAGAGGCTCTGGCTTGTACCAGAGGTGAAGGCCAGAGAACAGAAAGACGCAAATGTGTTATGCTCATGGCATGGCTGGACACAGGAGTTTGTCATTAGGACTCTTACTAGATTATTAATTGGCTCTTGGGTTATTAACATGGGCAGAGTGCCAGTAAATCCTATCCCATTTATGCAGGGACTATGTGAGACCTTGCAAGCTGTGTTGCCATTACAGCTGTGCTTAAAAGCTTAGGGGTAGTAAAACTTCCACATTGGCAGTAGATTTCAAAAAGTACATCAATAAACAAATCCGGGAAAAAAACTGAGTTTACCCCCATCCTAGCTCCCATGATTACAGCAGAGTAGCATCAAGATGTGCTGGAGTGAAATGAGATCATAAAAAAATGGCTGTAACTGAGCAGCAGCAGATTTGTCAGCCTGGGGAGGTTGCAAGAACTACAGTAAAGATGAGCAGGGTGATCTGGGGACAAAGCCTGTGATGTCTAGAGCTCTCACAAATGGTAGTCATTGTTAATGGGAGCTGCTGGAGCTTGGTAGCAGAGCAGTAGAGCCTGTCATTTCAAAAAATGTTGTAAAGGTAAAGTTATGCCCTGTTTCTGAAGGAAATGACAACAGTTTTCCCTTTGGAAAAGACTCCCCAGAGCCATGTTGATGACTGAGTTTTGCATAAATTAAAGCATATACAGACTCATTCAGAGGGGCTGCTGTACCAGTGAAGGGGAGGAAGAAATCCCTTAGAGACAGGAAATAGCAGAGACGTATGTGGTGTGTATGAGATTGGCAGCCCTATACAGTGCAGTACAGGCATGTGGCCTGCCCAGAAATGTACAGTCTGAGTCAGAAAGCTATCAGCATAGTCCTCGTCATCCCTTGGAGATCAGAGATGCTCTTAAGGGTGGAGCTAGGCAGTGGCCTAGCCTGCCAGCAAGATCCTGCCAAAAATGCTATACTACACCGGCTGGCAAGGGTCAAATAGCATTGCAAAAATATATCCAAGGGGAAAACATCTGAGTAAGGAGTTGAGGACAAAATATGTCCAACATATAGGCTGTGTCTGAAAGAGCCCTTGGTGGCAGCATGCTGCTGCCAAAGCATGGGGCTGGGAGCTGCCTGGCTCAGGGCTCTCTGCTGCCAGGGCAAAGGATGGTGACACTACGTGCCATGGAGGCTCTCGATCCTCCGCAGTGGGAAATCACATGCCAAAGGACCTGCATTTCTGCTTCCTGCTTCACGAGACTTCCTAGGTTGTGCAGAAGGTAACGTGCTGCTTATGGAGACTGGCAGTGATTGTGCTTGGCAGAGTCAGACCCTCAGTGCTGGGGGGAGACACACAGTCTGTCCTGCAGCATGCTTCTCACCCCAGTGCAAACTAGGAATTTCGCCTCCTTTCATATTATACTGGGAAATTCCTGATAGAGACAGCCCTACTTAGGAATTACAAAAAGTGCTGAATACATCTGCGGTCTTTAATACAACTAAGTTCCCTTCCTCTGTTTTTATGCATTTTAATGGCAATTTGCAAGGACTGTTCCAACAACACATGAGCAAGGCGGATAAATGCGTCTGTGCCTTTGTGTAGCTTATGCAGTTGGTTTTCTATAGAGGTTGGATATTATTTTGGAGAATATTGATTGGTGGTGTTATTTTCCTTTTGAGACTGGCCAGGGTTTTGTAAAATCATACCTGTGTGAAATGAACTCCCTCCTTTAAGGCTACGAAGGGCTGGAACAATGATGAAAGAAAAGACATTTATGCTTTCACTTTCTCCACAGATCTGGAAAGCAGCTTGTGCTTTTCTGAGTTGAAAGCTCTTACGAGAGAAGTGCTTTTTGGGGCAAAACACAAGCCTGGAGGACAGTGACCTAGCAGCCCTGCTGGCTGCTCTGTGGGCTAGTAAACTCCAAGGGTAGCTTTCCCTGAGCAAAGCTGTCCACTGTCCCCAGTGTGAGGACACTCGAGGACACTTTGCCCCTGTGTTGTTCCCCACCCTGCATCTGGCTTGTGTTTTTGCTCTGTGCCTTCTTTAGGGCAGGCATAGATGAGGCTCTGTTTTATTAGACACTTCACATCCTGTTTCAGCATCTACTGTCTTAACCTGTCTTTGTGGAGGGGTAAATATTTTTTACTTCTGAATGGAGAGCTCTTTTAGATTTTTTTTAATTATTGGAAGCTGGTACTTACATGTAATACTAAATGTATTAGCTATACGTATAGCCATTCTATTTCAGAGATGTCTCATTTGGCTATTATCATTTGGGTAACTGCTCTGTGATGTGTACCTCAAGTGTCCTAGAAAATCTTTTATTGGCAAATAAGACATAGCTCTAACCTTCAGCAATTGGGAAAAATAGAGAAAAGAATTTAACAAATACGTATCTTTGTGTTTTTTCGGTGGTTCTCTTTTTATTAACACAGTAAAGCAATTTTCAAAATTACATTTCAGGGCCTTCAAATGACCACAGTCTCTGGACATATCATTATCTTTAGGCTATTCAGTATGTTTGTACTGTATTTTCTGCACAGTATACATTTTTAGCTGTTTTTTTCTTGTTGAGAGAAATATTGATTTATCCAGTGAAAGCTAATTAATTTAAGTGGAAAAAGTGTCGTCCACAAGGGAAAGATAGAGAGCAGGTATATTTGAACAATGCATATATAGTAGAAAACATTCTTTGTGTAGCTGACTGCATTGAGGTTAAAGGGAATATAGTTCCTTGCTGCTCTGGAGATTAATTTCATCACTGACTGAAGATAGGTTTCCTGAATCTTTTTATACATGGGCAGTGGTATGGATATTGAAATGCTGCTGGTCTTCTCCTGATGTCGATCCATATGTCAGGGTATGGTCACAAATGCCCTATACTGTATTCATGCATTTGGTGCCCGATCCAGTCAGTTGTGTCCTCCGATGTGTTTTACACAAGATTTTAGCAAATATCCTGAGAAGGAAGGAGTGGAAGAAACCTTTCCCATGAGCTCCTTTGCAGGCTCATGACATGAAAAGTTGTGACATGTTAAACTCCCGTGGTGCAGGGTGAGAGATCAGCCCCTCTCCTGCACATTGCACCCACATCGGGTGGTCTTGCATCCTGCGGGTTGAGACTGCTGGTTTGAGGTTATTCTTTGGGGTATTGTGCCTTCTAGTGGTTTGGGGTGGAAATGATGCAGGCAGGGAGGCACTGGGAGTGAAGGTTGAAACGGGCTGAGAGCTTGTTCTTGCATACACAAGCTGAAGCCTGAGACATGGTGGGTGCAGGAAGATGGCTGAATATAAGAAGGCAGCGAGTTGTTATTAATGTGAATTATTGTTAGTACAAAATACAGACATGAATTTACAGGTTTCTAGATCTATATATGTATTTTAATATAAGCGTATATTTTATGTGTATTTGCAAATTTGTATCCAGCTTGGAGCTCGCAAAATAGCCAAAAAGATCTCTGGTGGAAACCAACCCCTGGACTTTAAGGCCTTGTAAACATCCATCTCCTACGCGGCTCTTGACATGTCTCTCCGCTTGGGAGACGAACTCTTCATTTGCACGTAAGAAAGTTGCAGTTCCAGCAAAACTTCAGCACAGCTCCTGTTTGTTTGTACCAGTGTAACTGGGATTGGCACTGGAGTCAATATTACCTGTCTGCTTTGGAGGTGTGCATGCTTCCCACTGTAGCAATTTGGGAGAAGAATATGAAGAAGGGTCATGAGGTCATGAAAAATCCTGTCTCGAGGCAACGGAGTGTTGGATCATAGGGCTCACTCCGGCTCAAAGGCAGTTGGGTCTCCGAGTGCTTTGAGCACAGACTGCCCCTGCACGGTGGTGTGCCTGCCCCATCGCCTGCAGCCCGCCTTTCTGGGGTGGGGGAAGAGGGTAATGTTCAATCAGATAAATCCCATCATCTGCTCCCTCATGAGGGCAGTTTGCACAGCAGGCTGATTGGCAGCTGGAGGCCAGAAGGGGAAATATTCCCCGTGCCCTCCTGTGCCAAAGCCCCCGTCTTCACAAGCCGTTTCCCCGCATCCCTGCACCTGAGCTACAAATGTACCTTAGCTGTAACTGAAAGTGCTGGGAAAGGATATTTGTCTTTCATTTTGTGTGTCTGTTTTTTTCTTTTTTAAAAGTATTAGTGTTTGTTCTGTTTTTCCTTTTTGAAGGGGGAAATTCTGTCTCATGGAGAGATGAAATTTGACATGCTGCAATAAACAGCCGGTGGGCTAGCTATATATTTAGACAATTTTGAAAACTTGTCATACCGCTTGTATTGCGGAGTTGTGCTATCTATCGCATCGGGTTAGCAGAGAGCTGAAAGAAGTGCTAACCACACACCAGGTGATCACATTAAAATTACCACAGTGACAATGGACACCAAAACATTTTCAAATGCGGTGTTTTGTGTCTTATTTTAAGCTGACCTCCAAAACAAGCCTGTCTAGAGGGCCATATGGGTTTAATGCAAAGTGTGACTGAAATGAGCGGATGTTTGCATTGCTCCTTAGCCATGCTTGGAGGCCCCTTAGTGCCCAGCAGTTACATGGGCAAGCTCATCTTCTTCATCTCAGTTACAGTCTTGAATCTATTTAGTTTTTGTCCACAGTAAAATAGAAGCTTAAAAGGACTATCTTTGGGATGCATTTCATTTTACTCTCTGAATCCAGACAGGCTTTTTTTTAGCGTGACCTCTGGAGCTTAGGACAAAGATAGGGATAAATTTTCACTTCTAAAAAAACAGTATATGGTCTTCATTTGTAACCAGAACAGTTCTTCCCACACCTGTCACAGTCCTGCAGAAAGATTGTCACAGCTGACTCAGATATCTGGTATTTTGGTGGTGTGCAGAGGATTGTGTTTTACCTGGATTGTCCTGACTCCAAAACAGCACCATGAGTGCCCCACCATGAGTTCCTTTGCCAAAGTACAGCTTAGAAGTGTAAGAAGAAAGAAATAACCTTTTTGATTCCCTTACTGAGTTTCCTTTAAAGCGCCTTTCTCCAAATGGTTCCAACTAACTTCCCTACAAACAATTAAAATAAAAAGAAAACTAGCAAAAGTTTTGAAACACAAAGGCTAAGCAAAATGAAACAAAATCCATCTGCCTATGCAAAGTGGCCTTGACTAAAGCACATACTTTCTTATGAAGTGTAATTTACCAAGTACTTAGATAAACAGCAATAGTTAGTCTATTTTGCAACATCAAAGGCTTTCCTACATTTCTTGATCTTATTTCAGCTAGTACCAACTCCTCTCATTAATTTAAACCTGAAGGGAGTACTTCTCTTCAGTGTCTAGGAATAAGCTTAAAAGATTTTAAAATAAATGCAGTAGATCCACTTTCCTTTTTAGCTCTGTGTATATAAGAGACATCCAGTAGCATGTACTGCCATCCCTGGAGGTATTTAAAAGACAGGTAAACGTGGTGCTTAAGGACATGGTTTAGTGGTGGTTTTGGCAGTGTTAGGCTGATGGTTGGACTTTATGATCTTAAAGGTCCCCTTCAACCTAGACAATTCTATGATTCTATGATCCTCCAGATGTGGCTGACCTGATGAATCCATGCACCACATTGAACACAGAAGCCAAAGAACGGTCAGGGTGCAGTGGACTGGAAATGTTCTTAGTAGGAACAGCAGTAGTAATGATGCCCAGGGTTTCTTCAACATTTTCAGTAGGAAGCTTCAGCGTGCCTCATGGTGCCAGGAGCATCCCCATTTCATGAGGGAAGAATCCCATCTGTGGCGAGAGAAAGTGGCTTGTCACGGAGAGCCAGCAACTGAGCCCAGGCCTCCTCTGCTGCTTTCAGTGAAGTTTAAATACTCAACTGCTTCCCAGGGGAGACAGGCGAATGCGCTGGGAAAATAAATAATTTTGATGCATATTGATAATAATAATATTTTTCTTCTCTCTGGGTCTAGGCTGCTTGGATAAAAGGGAGGAATTCAGATATTGGTGGCCTAGAGCCTAGCTGATGTTAGTAACGGCACCTCCCTTGTCTTCACTCACAATGCTCATGCCAGCTGAGAATTAGGGCTGTGTTTGTAGAGCTCTTTGACCGATAAACCAGCCATCTTCTCTCAATACCTTTTCCCTCTGATAAGAAGCTGTCTCCTGGAGAACAGGTAGAAAAATCCAAAAAAGTCCATGTATAGCGGAGTGACAGGAGGGACGGCTGTTTTGCCATCTATGCAGGGGAGGTGCTCTGTCCTCAGGGGTAGCCATGCAGGGAATGGGGTTTCTCCAGGGTGAAAGAGGGTCAAGCCCTTTCTGTCAAGCAGGAAAGGGAGGCACAGCTGAAACATTTCTCCACGTGGTTCTTGTGATATAGATGAGTAGAGCTTTAAGAGGATAATATGGGTAATAAGTACATTCAGTTACTTGCAGCAGCCAGCAGCACAGGGGAAGCAGGGGGAGATTAAGCACACAGATTTGAGTGTATTGTCACAGAATACTATGCCCTCAATTATGTATTCCGTGGAGAAGGGAAAGAAAGTCTGGGATTTTCTCCTTAGCATGATGAGAGTCTTGGACTCCAGTAGTGCTGTTAGCCATGCCTTGACATGGTGATGTCAGCAGCAGTCCATGCATTAATATCTCAGGTTTTATTAGGACATCAAGCAAAGACAATAACCCAAACAATTTTTTTATTATTTATTTTTTTAAAAATTAGATGCAAATACCATTATGGCAGTATCAAAATGTGTTGCAACTATGGTGCTTCCAAAGTGGAGGTTGGAAGTTATTTACAAAAGCTTTTTTTTCAAAGGCTAGGGGCTCTGCACCTATTATCCTGGGAGCTTCCTTACATGACAAAAATAAAAAAGGACAGTCTCCTTTGTTTGGCAACAACCTGTGAATGGAATGAATTCAGGAAAGGCACTTTGCTAAGGCAGCAAAGTCCTCAAATGTTACAGGCAATGTGCCAAGTTCAGTGGAGCAATTGCATTCACAAAGGCTACCAGGGAACAAAGATAAATGATCACTTAGTGCACCAGTAGTGCTTATTTTCTCTCTTTCTCCTTCCATCTCTTGCCTGTGAAGTGTGAAGAAATGCACTTATTTTGTAACATTTCTACTAGTTGTTTTGATTTCTGCATGGAAATCTGCAGATGTAAGGATATTCCTCCTACTTCTCATCCTACCACCAGTGAGGTTGTCAACTTCAAGAACATCTGGGTAGAAGCAGAGTGAATCCTTTCTCTGTAATTAAAGAACAATCAGGCTATAGGAAGGCTGTAGCTTTGTAATGTGCTTGGTGTTGTGCTACTGTGTGTTTTACAAGATGATGGTTAGTAATCAGAAAACATTACAAAATCGAAAGACAGTGCTTACGTCAGTTGTTTCTTATGGTAAATACATAACTTCTAAAGATGTGTCTATTTGCACTTTGAAATTGCTGTTTCAAACTCCAGATTGTTGTTCTGCCTTTTTCCATTAGTTCAAAGAGTCCTTCAGTGCCTCTGGTTTTCTTTCTATATAGTGTTTTTTCACATACCTGGATCAGCTGTGAAATTAAAGAGGAGAACGTGTTTGCCAAGGGAGTCTCCTCTCTGGCACTGGGTGAAGATGTGGCACTAAAGAGTCCTTCTTCCCTGAGCTGGCACTGTGGAATGACAAAGTATCTCTGCATAGGTCCAAATGTCTGGCAGGTAACAAAAAAAATCCTGTTGGATCCTTTGGGTGAACAACCCCACTCCTTCCCTGTAGCCTAATGAATCCTCTTTTTAAGGGAAGAGTTAACAATTCACTCCTTTGAACTTAATTCACTTTACTCAAGCCTTTTTCTAGCACAAGAAAGGATTTGTTACTTTCTATTATCAAGCCTATCCCAACCTATGCATTCCCACATGGAAGTGGCAAGCTCTGTATTGATTTTGTGAGTGGCAGCTGCAGAAGGCAATGCATGGTTTTGGGACACACTTCTCAAAGAGCACAGACACATCCTTCTGCTATAGCTTGGGCACTGTCAGGCTGAAAACCCTCTGGTTTCAGTATAGGGGAGATACTAGAAAACTCTCAAAAGCATTTTAACTGCCACACACTTCCTCCCTTGAGCCCATAAATTCTGTATGTTCAATCCTTCAGCATGTGGCAAAAGCTTTTTCTGCTCCTAGGCAGGTAGAAAGATGGGCCATGAGGCTTGAAAACGTAGATGGCAATTGATTAGGACTGGCAGAAATTATTTTAATTTCTCATCTTTTGTTGGGTTGAGCAGGTCAGTTTTGGTTTTGACCATTAGGAAGGAAAGATCGTGAGGATTTCAAAAGAGAGTAGCTGGGTATTTGACACTTTTCATTTCAGCCCTCCTTTGCAAATACCATCAGGGATTGGTCCATATTGGAGCATGTCTGGTTTGGAGGCTGCCAGAGAGATGCTGACAAGCAAGATCCAGTGGAGGCCAATGAAGGTGTTTGGCAGTTGGAGGACACAAGCCAGGGAAGTGGGGGACAGGCTTGTTCAACCTGGAGAAGAGAAGGCTTTGGGTACAGGGGGAACTAACTGCAGACTGTCACTGCCAAAGGGGGATTGTTATAGAGGTGCTAGACCCTTCCCAGGGGTCCACAGTGACAGAACAAAAGGCAGCAGGAATATGTTGCAACAAGAGCAGTTCTTGTTGGGTGGAAAGTTTGGTCCTGGTTGTCCCAGTTTGATGCAGTTTCCATTGTTGCAAGTTTTGAGAATTTGAGTGGAAATGGTGCTTAGCAATCAGATCCAGGTTTGAAGTTAGCCCTGCTCTGAGCAGGAGGTGACCTCCAGAGGCCCTTTCCCACTTGGATTATTCTGTGATCACATGATTGCATGTGGTATATGCGTTGCACATTGCACACAGTTATGTGTGCTTTAGCCTATAGTTACAGGCATTTAGCAAAGTGGAATAAACTCTTAAAACAATATTATCATCAGTCCTATTGAATTCTCTTGTTGTATAAATATTTATAAATATTCATTTTTCACTGTGCAGTGTTGTATTTTCCTGAAGATCTCTGGTTTGAAAGAAAAGCATTAAGAGCTCCCCTGTCCTTGCTTAACATGGCAATCTTGGCTTGATAATGACACCTGCCCATTGAGTGCCCATCTGTATTCGTTCTGTCCTCCTGAAGTGCTAATCCTGTTTATTCTGTTGCCATAACCTCACTAAGTCTATTTATTTGCTGATTAGCTCTAGGCTTGATTATTCCCTTTAAGCACTGACGAAGCATGCTGAAAACAAGGTGTACACATGACAAAGTCTGGATAAACAGAATTATCAAGGAAATACTAGAGAAAGTCCAGAACGCAGTGCCGAAGATGCAGAGATGTCTGTTCACAGCCATTAGTCTTAGATGGAAATCAAGGCGAGATTTAGGTGAGGAATGTGGGAAAACTGGGAAATATATAGGTGCGTGTGATAAGGGACTCAGATTTTTCATCTCATGACAAGTGATCAAACTCCACTTAATTCAGTGGAACTGCACTGATTTATTCTAGCTAAGGATCTCGCCTTATGGTTTGTAAAATCAGCTGTGAATATGCAATGGGGATGGTTTGCACTTCTTCAGAAAATCTGAGACATTTAAATAAATATTCAATGCACTTAATATGTTGCTAGAGGAGGACCAGTTGCAGGAGAAACAAAGGACTTCATGCAGTCTCATACATTACAGCTCATAACAATGGTGCCCTGTGGTTTTAGACTGACCTCATGAATAAAACAGCCCATAGTATTTTGTCCTGTGGTCATTCCTGCGTTAAGCTGATAACCTTTTTTGAGTTACCACATAGCTTTTAAAAGACAGATGTCCTGCCTAGTTTTAAAGACATCAGGTGCTTTTATCAAGCCTCTAGGCCAATTGTTTAGTGGTTAATTACTCCTCACTATTAAAAGAAAATAATGCTTAATGTGCCTGAATTTATGTAGCCTTATCCCCTGGACACTGGATCTTTTTATATCTTTGTGTGTTAGGTTAAGGAATTGCTGGTAACTGAAATGTTCTCCCTGGGTGTTTGGTTAGAGACCAGCAAGATTTGCTTAAGCTTTTAGGTTTCAGTTGTGGCTTCCTTACCAAAGTTTATGTTTCCCAAGACAATAGGCTAAACAGCTTTAAAATAGAGTGTGCAGTCCATATTTACCTGGCTAGTTTCCACCTGAACCCTTGTTCCTGTTGGCTTCAGCCACCCCTGGTCCTGCAGAAGTGTCTAATTAATGACAACCACAGACATGGTTGGAAATGGGGTTTAGACTCACTACATCTGAGAATACCTTTAAAGAAGGATATCAGTGTCTACTCCAAACAGGGTTATCATAACAAGTTCTGGGATTTCATTTGCCTGTTATTGCTAATTTAGTTACAAATAACAATGCATAAAATCAGTTCTTGAAAATATATACAGACACTGTGCAGTAGTAACGAATTCATATCATTAGTGTGATGAAAATAGCAATTGTGTTAATGAATATGGAAAGAAACATATTTATTTAATGCAGACTTCTGGTGTCAGACTTCTGAACTTTTTAGACGTAAATAATACATGTGTGTTATCTGCCCCACGCACTCTTCCATTTTCCACTCTTCTGGTTTCTTTGGTAAATTTATGCCATTAAATCACTGGAAGAGCTTCAGTCTGTCCCACAGAGCAAAGCTGAATCTTACAGGTGTTCTGCATTGCCAGCACCCTGCAAACCAGTCCAAGGGTATCAGTGCATCCTTCCTGCTACACTCATGTTGTATTGTCTGCTAATGCAATTAACAAACTTTGGAGAATGGTTGCTGTACCTGGTACATTTGGGCACACAAAAATATATCACCTTCAAAATTCGTCTCTTAGGAAATATAGCTTAGTGCTGGACATGGAGGGAGCAGACAATTTTTAGACCATAACCAATTGCTCACCTTATTCCCCAGCATGTTCCCTGCACATAACCAGAGTCCAGGAGTGTAGCAAAATTGCTATGAGTAAGAAGAAGAGACAGGCAGGGAATGAATGAAGATTTGCTCCTGTCCCCTCTCATGCTGCATACTGCCTCCTGAAGATACTAATTTGCCATGAGCGTAAGCCAGTGTTGCAAGAGCTAAAGAGAGGAGGGAGGTTGTTTTGCACTTTGGAGTTCACTGGACATTATGTGGGCCATCTCATTGGTAGAAGACCAGATGATAAATACCACAATGTATTTTTAGCAACCCGGCACATTGTTCTTGGCCTGTCATGGATTTGAGGCAGGAGAATGCCAATCTGCTCTCTACACAGCAGTAATTCCCCCCAATGAATGTAAAGAATAATTAAAATTGCTTCTCCACAAAGAAAACCACATTGTAATACCTCATTGGGAGAGCTTTTGAAACAGAAAGAGTAAAATGCCTGATACTACTCATCTCCCTCTGACAAAGGTGTTACTGTGGCACAGATTTTGCTGCTTTTAAACTTGCATGGGGAAGTCTTTATTTTAATTCTCCTGAAGTGTACAGCAGTGTTTTCCATATGGGAAGCAACTTCATACCTTTATTTCCTTTGAGGCTAGTAGGAACCTCTTGCAGCTGAGGAAATGCTAAGTGTGAGTGGTCCACCATCCCTTTCCCCAAGTGTCCGTGAGTCCAGGAGGCCAACACTACCGCTAACTTTCTGTGCTGTCCTCTATTCTGGCCTCACTGGCAAATCAGGCAGCAGTCTGGCTGCCTGCAATATACAACTTCCTCTAACTCTTAAAAAATGTAGCACAGTGCTATAACTTCATGTGCTAATTGCTGACACAACCTAAGTTATGGAGTCATAAACAGAGAACTTTTACTGTTGCATGGGGGATTATTTACAATAGAGAAGTATGTGAATACCGAATTCTCTGAGTGATTTCTGGGTGGATTTCACATTTAACTTATGATAACTGCCTTGATAAAAGCCCTGGGAGAATAATTCCATCTTGTAGCTTTTTCATGATTGCTATTGTATGGGTTATAGATCTTACACTTTTCATTTAGATATGCTAAATAGGTTTTTTCTTCCATTAATAATGAGAAAATTTTCCCTTTTTTGTATGCTTTTCAGAATTAAAATTAGTATTAACATTATTTGGCTATCTGGTTGTGAAGGGAATTTCAATGATGTGAGCAAGAAAGTTAATTTCATTTTTAGAAGAATATTACTGGGTGGAGAAGAGCCGTACAAAGGAGAATTCATGGGATTGGTCTTCTCTCTAGCAGATTCCTGAGTGGTCTGCAATAACAAAATTATTCTCTTTTTGCAGAAGAAAAGTTTTGGAAACCCCAAAAAGCTCCTCACTGCCTTAAAAGTAACATCCTTATTCTGTTAAACTCTAAAATTTGAGCTGCCAATGTAAACACATTTTTGTAGACTCTTTAGAGACCTCAGATTAATGGCGATGGAAGGGCTAAGCCATACCCTGCCTCAGTTTCTCCTGCTCCACAGCACAAATGAGTGCAGCAGTTTGCAGTGCTGGACCTCTGCTCCTGGGGCTTTCCAGACTGACTGGGCAGCTTGTTTTGCTGCTCATGTAATCTTTGTGTCCCTGTCCCCAGTGCTCTCAACAGGTGCCCTGCTTCCTGTGACATGCCTGGCAGTTGGTTTTAACTAAAACAACAGTTAGCAAATATGGCACATTATGGATTTTGGATTTCTGACATAAAACTACTGACTCCATCCCCCTGCTCTTTGTTGCCCGGATTCTCCTTTCAGCTCCCACATGGGAGTTGCTATTCTCTCTTTTTTTGAACCTTGTTTGGTCACAACCTACTTCATAAGCCTGATGGTTTTTTTTCCTCCAACACCACCCTACAGCAGGCCCAAATGGGCTTACAGATATAACACAGGGGAATTATTTCTAAAGGCCAACTTTAGATTAATGAGGCTGATGTCACTAGATGCCCTGTATAGTCCATGGAGACAAACTTAGATGCTCCCCAGTGAGCCAATTGGGGAATAGGTTGTTGAGTTAATAGTTACTGTGTTAGTCCAATGCAAGACCCTCTCTTGTCCACTCTGAACCCTCCTCTGAAAGGCTTTATGCCATCCATCACAGAAGCAGAAAACAGAATTTTTAACATAGCTGAAGACTGCTATTCGGTCCCATCTCAGTTTTCCCCTTTTAGGGTAAAGTATTTGAATTCTTGCAATCCTTTCCACATAAATGTGGTTTTCTGAACCTCTGATCCTGTTTCGTGCTCCAGTCTAAACTCTTCCCAGATGGCATCTGATTTTCTAGAAATGCAGAGCCCAAATCTGGTGCTTCAGCAAGACCTTCTCCCTGCTGAGGGGAGCAGGAGGATTGTTTCATGTACCTCACAGGCAAAATGAGCCCTTAGTCCTGTTAAAGAGCATTCTGGTGGTTGGGGCTAGAATTCTCATTTGCTAAATCATTTTCAATTCCAGGTCTGTTCTCCAAAGGATGTGTTGCTCTTCCTCGATTGGCATCATCTGCAGACTTAATGAGCATGGTCTCCGTTTTATCATCCACATCATTAGTGGAAGTATTGAATAGTCCTAGACCCAGGGCAGCTCCCTGTGGAACACACAGGTCCATACTGCGATTTTGATGCTGAAACATTGATAACTGCTTTCCAAGTACTGCTTTCCAACCACTTTTGCATTCTCCCTGCAATGTGAAACCCCCATGCTTCCTTAATTCAGTTATGAGACTGCTATAAAAAACAATGCCTGAAGTTGGGATACATGACATCTGCTGCTGTTCTTCTACCTGCAAAACCTGTCACCCTCTCACAGGAAGAAATTATATTAGTTTGACACCATTTGTTCTTGAGAAATTCATGGTAGCTGCTACTGAAGTCCTGCTTTCTCATAGGTGCATACATGCAATGTGTTCAACTATTTCTTCCAGTTTGTTTTTTCTTTTTTTTTTTCCCCCCAGGATTTCATGTTCCTTCTATTTCATTTTTCCTTTCAGAGAAGGAGCCAAACCCAAGACCTGTGCATTTGGAGAATTGGACACTGATAACAGTCATCCCACATGTGAGTACTGTCTGAGGCAGGGGGAGGGATGGTTTTGTGTGAGGACCCAAGGCAAAAGTTCTCTCCTTGAGGCTTCCATATTTCCAGGGTGATAAATTTCAACGACCCAGGGCTCTTTGCTGAAGGTTTGCTGGTAGGCCTTCCCTGCTCACACAATTCTCACTGGTCTTTTTTGGTTGTGTTTTTTTTGCACTCATAGTGAGAGTCAAGGACTACTACTGGCTCAAGAGCTCAAAACTGACCCTGATTTCTAAGTGTAATTTAGTTTCAGGTATAAACTCTGCAGGCAGTTACAAAGTGAAAGGTATCTGTTACAGAAAATGGTGTTGTTTCCTCTCTTTTCCTCAATTCCCTCCCCTGTAAATGAGGTCAGGAATGTTATGAAGCTAACATCATTAATGGTTGCAGAGTGTTTTGAGATTCCCTGAATGGAAGGGCTTATATAAGTGAGAAAGTCTTATTAGGATAATTATAATTGCCAACTGTACTGGCACAATATAGATCACTTAATGAATTATTTGGCTTTTCCTTTCTCTCTCTCTCTCTCTCTCCCCCTCAGCTCCCTAAAGCAACATAAACAGACTGATTTTAATTGGCAACTTTCATTTCTAGCAAATGGATTTTTCACTGAAGTTCAAACTCAGCAGCAACATTTAGAAAATGCAAGTTGGTTTCTGATCAATTGAAATTTGCAGGGCAACGGTAAAGAGAAAAGTCTCTACGCTCTTTGAACTAGAGAGGCATACACTGAACCTGCCTTTTGAATTACGAGCACTTCTTTCTCCATTACCTTGCAGCGTGTTCCCTGCAAGAACTGTGCTGAGCTTTTGACAGATGATTGTGACTAATACGATGAAGGTGAATTGATGACTTAGGCTGGCGACTAACATGATATAGCTAATAGTCTCTGTGGAGGAAAAGAAATCCCCTTTGTAGTTTGATCTCCCACTGCTATGATTTGCTTTCTCAGTTTTGCCAGCGTTTCACTTGAGCTGGTTTGAACCTGTGGTCTTCTCGAATGGACCCAGAGGTGAGATGAGGAAACCAGTTCTTGCTGGTTTATTAGAACTTAAAGGGCTGTTGATAATCAGCTACCTTCTTCCCCCTAAGACTTTTTCTCTCAGCTGCATGAGAACATGCACATCTACTCCTGTTCATCCCTGTGAGTGAGAAGTGACTACTTAATGCTTTATAAAAATGGCTTAAGAATGGCTAGTAAGATTTAGGAAATCATCTCTTTCAGGTATTGCTACCTTACAGTCAGTAATATCAGTGCTTAAATCAGTAGGGTGTTACTTCTTGTTGAGCCCTGAAAATTGTATCTAATATGCAGTGCGGACCCATTTGGAAATGGCAAGTTTGTTGACTGCTCTAGAGCATATATGCCCTTTCCTTCCTTTCTTACTTCTTGTGGGTTCCTTAGAAGTGGTCCCAGAGGTTGTTCACCCATGTATTGAAACACCATGCATTTAGTTTGTAAAATTGCCACAATAAGTAATGCAATACTTTATTATTATTATTACTGCCATACAACATTTAGCTGGAACTCACACCTACAGTCCTGTCCCTTTCTGCTAAAAGTTTTTCAAGTATACAAGGAGTGAAATCTCCACCCTATAAAACAAATGACATAGCACAAAAGGTTGTTCCCCAGCATTTCAAGTTCACCTTCATTCCTGCTGTCAGCATGAGGGGAAAACAGCTCTTACAATACAAACCAGGCGCTCCTGAATCCTATTTTTGAGGCGCAAGTGCCTTTGCTCAGCTGTGAAGCCAGGGAGGGATTGCTTACTTGCTTAGCCATCACCTATCTAGGCTTAATGCTGAAGGGGCTGTGAAAGAAATCCTCAGTGAATAAGAGCAGCCCAGCAGACTCTGCAGCTCTACTCTGCCTGTGTTTAGCTGTCAAGCTAAGAAACCCTTGTAGAATACCACAAGGTGAGATGACGTGCAAATGGGCACATTTATGGCAATGTCAAAGGGTAGTGCTGATACTTCTTTACATCATGAGTGAGTGATGTGGCATAGCCCTGTACTGTATTCAGTTGGGAGGAAGACAAATCCCAGTCTGTATTTGCTGCTACATCAGTATTTTGTTCTCCACAATGCTGATGACCATACTACTTAGCAACAAAACAAAGCCACAGCTACTACTGAGTTCAGCTTTCAACAGCAGCTGAAGTTTTTCATGCACTGTTCTTTAGGATGTCGTGTTTACCTCTGGATAAATCACTGTGGACTGGATCATGGTTTTAAAACATGGAAGATCTCAGATGTGTAAATCCTGAATTGTGTCTCAGCATCCTTTTGAAGCAGCAAAACAGGCTGGGTTCTGCCTGTTCCCCTTCCCACCCCACTACGCGCTTGGTGGAGAGGACAGCTTACACTGTAGAGCTGCTGTCAGATTTTTCCTTGGACAAGTTAAAAATTTAAATCTCACTGCCATCCTTACTAAAGATAATGCTGATGTTTACAGCCCCTGGAAGCCCTCAGATAAATATACTATGTCCACATTGCCTGCCTTGAATCCAAAATATTACAGCAGGAATCACATTCCGTACAAGACTATCAGCTATAGTCTTGCTACAGCAGAGCCCTGTTGCATGTCTAATTAGCTTTGTATCTCACTTATATATATGTGTGTGTGTGCGTGTGAGAGAGAGAAAACACTCTCACATAAAAGCCCCAGAACATCACCAGGTCTCAGAGGGGATGCTGCTCTCTGTTCAGCCTCAGACTTCCCACCTTGTGCATAATACTCAGTATAATGTTTCTGGTCCTATTGGGCTGGAACATATTCACCCCTTGGCAGAGTCTAGCGGAACATTTCAGGTACCGCTCTAGGGACTTTTGCTTTGTGTGCCTTGTTTCTTCAGTTAGCTGTTGTGCCATCTAAGCCTGGGGCTGGGGAGATGCCACACACTGCAGCATGCTGCTCTGCACCACACTCTGCAGTAAGCCCTAGTAATGGTTTGGCACTGCCCTAACAGCCTTATCTCCCTCTAGACCTCCTCAGCTCTGTACAGGTACGTGCAGGTACAGGTACATGGCAGCCCTAGGAAGAGTTTGGGTATCTTAAGATACCCAATCTGAGATGCCCTTGTTCTGGTCAACCACGCCAAAGAACAGGAGGGAAACTAAGACTAAAAACTCCAGTTCAGTTTGTGTCTCAGAGGTGTGATCTCTGCACAGCATGGCTTTACCTTCACTAGGATGAAAAACAGCAACCACCCCAGCACCCGGCTTACTTCTTTAGGAGTTTCAGTCATTGCTTTGTCTTCTGTTACTAGTCCGCCTGTGTCCATACAGACTGAGAGTATCAAGGTGGGATGCAATGCAATACAAGCATCAATAGCAACACTGTGCTTGGCATAGGGAGTGTTTCTTTGTGCGAGATGTTGCTAGTTGTAATGACAGGTCTCATTTTTTTTCCCAGGGAAAGGTTATTTTTAAAGGCCTTTCCCTTCAGTTAAAACAGAAATTGTTAATATTGAAGGTACATTACCGTTTGTAGAAGCAGAAGGAAAAAATGCTTAGAATGGCCAGCAGTGGCATTTTCCACTGTAACCAGTGCCACCAGTTTCTGTGTTGAGCAAGTTTCTATTAAATGCTTCATCTCATGCTACCTGACGGCTCAGCATTGTGGGGACCTGTGTGGCAGAGTGGATTGCTGTGGTTACAGGCTCAGTGCCATTCCTGGGGGCTCGGGGCACTGTGAGTGAGAATGAAGAGGCATTTATATCATTTTGAGAACATTCTCCCTTTTCTTGGCATGAAATATTCCCACACCCTTAAAATACTTCTTTTTTTATGTATACCGTAGTTTTTTCACTGAGGACATGCTTTGAAAGGAAGATTTGATCTCTGCTGTTTTATGGAGGTGATGTGTTTATAGCATCCCTCCTCACCTCTGTCTCCCAGCTTTTGCAGCTTTTAAAGAAGGAATTGGACCAGAACTGTGCATCAGATGTGGGTGAGAAGGGGGCTGATGGGTGGCAGGTCCAGGCAGTCCCACCTGCTGCCAGCCAGAGACTCCCCAGAGCAGCAGTGGGAAAAGCTCTTGATAAATAGTGAATATATCAGAAAATGGAAGGGAACTGACAGAATATATTAGTTCAGTGGGGGCGCGGCAAGACCTAATAGCCCCAAAAAGGGGAATTTCTCAAATTCAAAATCTTTCTGATTTTCCCCTTTTTATTTATTAATGTCAAAGAAGTAGGAAATTCTCAGCTAGTTCATTCCTGTGGTTTACAAACAAAATTTGTTAGTTGTTTTGTTTTCCTTCCAAAAAAGGCATTTCTTTATTTAAATATTGACCTACCAATTTAAGAGGAGAAGAGGTTTAGAAAAAGGATCAATAATCTGAAAATGAGATGAAGGATTTTGTGCTGGACTGTATGGAGCATTTTACCCAAAATGGCATTTTCACTTCTTTTTTTTCTTTTTGTTGGCTGAAAGATATTTTTATTTGGACTGCAGTTAATTGTTTTGTTTCAGCATTACAGAGTGCTGCATAATTCCAGAGAGACACAAGCAGGGGAGACTCCAATAATTGTTTATTAGCTATGGACAGTGAAGCTAAGGGAATTAATTCATGGACTTGGGATTTTTTTTGCTGTTTTCACATGCTTTATGCATTTTGGCTGATCTTTGCTTCTTGCTCCCTTGCATTAACCCTCATTCTTTAAGCATGTCTTTACCTGTGAATCTCACAGCAATTTTTTGTTTTCTCTGTGTGCGTTTGTTTTATTTTAATTGCTCCGCCTACAAACCGTTGAAACTCTTCAGGTGTCACCAAGGAGAGGGAAACGTGGATCAGGATTGAGCCAGCAAGCGTTGCAGGCTCAGCTGCAGTGTTCCTGAAGGCGTGGCAAACAGGAGACATGGGCTTTTACAGTAAGAGAAATGATGATCAATAGGTGTATTGCCAGGACACTTAGGTGCCAAAATTCATTTCAGGGCAGTATCACGCCAAGCACTAGTGCAAGAAGTAATGCCCAATAAGAACACCTTATAGTCTAGGTAGATACGCTGGGATTAATAGGTAAAAGCAGCATATTCAACAGGTCTCAGGTGGAGTAGCAGTACCAGGAGATGGAGGCACTTGCTGGGACGTAGGGGGGCGTCAGTAATGCCACACTGGTTGCAGAGAACCAAGTATGTATCTGTGCTGTCAGAAGGCATGGGGTGCCGGGAAGGAGCTGTGGGAGATCCCCACTGTCCTCACCGGTTGCGAGCAAAAAAGCCAGAAGGCAGCGTGCCATTTCGTACAGTCAGCCTGCTGTTATCCTGATCTGGCATGACAAATTGGTGTTCCCAGAGTGGCAGCAGAGTAATCAGACTGTGACAAATGGTTTACTTAGAGCAATTTGTTTTCATTTTACTGAAAATTTCCGCAGTCTTAACAAAAGGTTCCCCCCTGCCTCCTCACTCCCACTGCCTCCTTCTTCCTTTCATGGCATTTGCATGATGTTGAGAGAGGGACTTGCTCCTGACCTGTGGCCAAGAGGGCAGTGCTGCAGCTGGGAGATCACATTTCCAGGGTCCCCTGGCTTTTCACAGCTGGAAGCTGTTGCTGGAGGCAAGGCACTGGTGAGTGTGAAGTTCCCCCTCCATTAGCCATAGGGCTGTACACATGCTTTTGCCTGTGTTTCTCACCTGGGAGCTGAGCTACCTCACACCTTTTGCAGGTTGGTTGCTGGCAGATGAAGGGTGTGTGGGAGCACAGGTTTCCCTGAGGATCTGAAAAGGATGTCTGTCAGTCGGGCACCTTTCACAGTTGCCTAAAACCAAGCACAGCCCTGTAGCAGTGTTGTAGCTGGGAAAGGGGAGCAGTGTCTACCTGAAGTACTGCCAGCCACATCTGCCCTGTGGGTGACAGGGCAGCTGTGCAGACCCATCCATTTGTGGCACAGCTGGATCCATCTGCTCTAGCACACTTGCAAAAGCCAAAGAATATGGAGAAAAGGGAAAAACTGCTAAAAATGAAACAATGCCAAAAACTGAGTAGGAATTTGAGAGTGTTCAAGTCCCAGTCGTGACAGTGCCTCCAGTTGGTTCTGGGATGAGGACCTTACTACCTTTCCCAGCTTTAGTTTTAGCCAGGTCTTGCACACGGCTTTTCAGTATTGTGATGCCACTGCAAGGCTAAAACTTGAATGGATTCACCTGCTTGGCTTTCCCAGCAGAGAGATGAAAAGTGGGTAAACTGCGTTGCGTGTTTAGAACTTCACCTTGTCCTACAGTAGGGAAGTAACTACCATGAGACTGACCCAGAAGCAGGCTGAACTCAGGCTCCTCATCTTCTGCTTACTCCAGTTGCTCTCATTTATAATTACCTGCTGCTTCCAAGTGCAGTTCTTGTAGTTTCAGCAGCCAGTGCTTTCCATGGACTGCAAGAAAGGGAGACTGACACCTTGTGTAAAATAAAAGGGTAGTGGAATGGGGGGAGGCTGAAGCCAGGGGCTCTGCACCATGGGGAAGAGGCCAGGAGGGCAGGGAAGAGTTAGTCTGGTGGCAGCGGACTCTGCTGCAGCTGGCCTTTAGACATGGGTTACAGAGATGAATATTGAGAGTGCCCCACTTAATACCATTCACCAAATTCACACACTGGGATGGGATTGGCGGCAGACCTGGCCAGCTTTTTTTCAGTTCTGGCTTCTTTCCTGACCAATCTTTTCCAAAAATGCATCGCTGCCCAGGGGAGAGGACCTGGGGCTCTGCAGATGTGACATGTGCTGCTGCACTCCTTTGAACATACACCAAAGCTAGAAAAAATTATTTGGGGCCTTCTGGGGTGCAAGCCTTACTTCTGGACAAATGGTGGGCCTGGAGCCTTAGAGGATGAAGTGATGGAGTCAAGGATTTTCTCCATCATGCTGCCCGTGGCTGCTGCTTTTTCATACCTGAATGCAATTGTTTAAAGATTGCCTTAGTACAGGCTAATGGGATGAAATGCTGAGGCCACTCTCACATGGGAGGTTGGACGTGACAGCCCATAATGCTCTCCTTTGACTCCAAGGTCTGCCTGTGATCTGGCAAGCTGCTGCATTAGATGCTGGTACTACATTTTGCATCCTTGTGCTACTGCACAAATACTCAACAATGTGATGCGGTTTACTGCTGTGTCCCTCATCCACCCATGAGAGACATCCATCAAGGTTTGGGGAGCAACCAGCCCAGTCCTCTTCCTGCACTTCGTTGCAATGGCAGTTGTGTCTGAAAATAGTGTGGTGCCGCTTAGAGAGCCTGGCAGTGTAATGGCTTTCCTTAAATGAAATTTCTACTCTGTTGGCAGCTTTGCTCTTTGCAGAAGCCCTTGGAAATAGCATAGCGGTGTGTAACTGACTGATGCGCACTGGAACATGTCCCTGGCCTTGGGTGGAACGAGCTTTCTGGTATATGCTCATACAACAAAATTACTTAAGTAAGACCATTATCACAACATGGTTTTCATAATGTATTAGCAAACATAATAAAGTGATGGAAAATTACTTGCACTAATCGGACATCCATAAATAGACTCAAATAGTATGTTTGACTCTCAATTGGAGTGAATAATTTATCAGCTGATTAAATCTGATCATTTTGTACAACCTGCCAGTAGTTTTCCAGTGCATGTTTTTACTGTCCATATATCTCTATTAGATTGACGGATTTGGGTGGTTCAGAATGGTAATAGGCAGGGAAATGCCACGTGTAAGTAAATAAAGCCGGATTTACAGCATTGGGGTACCACTCTCAGATAGCTAACACCAAAATAGGGTGCTGTTACATACTTAAATTATAGCTGCTCTGCATCTCATAGACGATTTCTTAAGACCTAGGGAGAAAGAAGAAAAAAAGCAAGCACCTCAACTGCCAAATATAACCTTCCAGATATTGCAAGTAGTGCAGGAAAGCTGCCCAGAGCCTCCGCAGTGCCTTCTGGGGTTGCTCAAGGAGAGGAGTGGGGTGCAGCGGCAAGCAGAGGAGATCACAGCACTCAGTGTTTCAGTCCTGCTTTGTCAGGGGCGGTAAGTCCCAGTGGTGAACACCCTTCAGACACCATCTTTCTGTCTCCCTGCTCCTCTGTCCACGTCTCCTCTCACTGTACCTGCTCCTGTCTGCACTTGCACGCTGTCTGCACCTACGTGGGGATTTTCTGAATGTTTTGGTGTTTGCATTCCTTCCTTGATGTTAAACACTAGTTCCCTTTGCTGTTTGGATATGAGACATTTCCCTTGATGACACAGCAAAGTCTATATTTGGTTGCAGTATCCCGCATGGCTGCAAAACTTCCAAAGAGACACGATTAAAAAGAAATTACAATTGTGCATAAAATGAATATTAGATAGCTGCAGAGGTCTTAGGCAAAGTCTTCTGGGAAGCGCAGTACTACTGAAGGCCAAGCCTGAGAGCCTGTGCTCTGGCTTGTTTTGCACGGTGACCTCATCCTGTGCCACAGAGTCCTGAAGTTGCCGCATCCCCACACCTTTGGAGGCTGGTGCAGGATCCCAGGGTGCTGCTCCAGTGCCCTATGGCACTCAGTCCACAGCTGGCATCACACCCTGGCCAGGTTGGTGCCAGGAACAGGGCCATCACAGGGCCAGCAAGGGGAGATGGGTTCCCCACTCCTGCAATATGTGCAGCTCACATTTAATCTGTGGAAATCAGAGGGCAGTCAGTTGAAATGGGTGATGACGAAGCTTAATTGGTCTTTACTCTGCAAACAGGATAGGTGTACAGAAATGCAAATACAGATACTCTCTGGATGCATTTGGCTGCTTCTTTTGCCCTAAGGGAACATGCCAACAACCTGTCATGAACCAGGGAGCACTGTTTTCAGTGCTTAGCATGATAGTCCCAATTCTGCTCTCCTTTGAGAACCGTACCAGTGAAACTCCTACTGACTTCCCTAGGAGGAAAGACGATTTGCAGGGTTGCTTAGCAGTAATTTAAAGGAATTAAAATGAAAAGCACCAAGGGGATGAACCAGTCAGCCAGGGAGCATTCATAGGGCTAGCTGTGTGTGAAGCAGGGATAATAACTGTTGCCTTTTCCCTTCAAATTTTTGGCTGAAACGTCCCTGTTATCCCCAAAGGCCATCAGTTCTTATCCTGAGTAAGGAAGAAGGAGACCTGAGAGAAAGAGAACAGATTTTCAGTACCGGATCAATACTGCAAGCAGATAGAGGAGCGAGTATAGAATAAATATAAAAAATGAATATATATCAGCATATAAAAGTGAGAATATGAAATATATAACTTTAGCAAGACAATAAAGTTAGCGTTAGTGTTGTTACTTTGTACTGGAAATGTTTTCTGTCTTTGTCTCGGGGTGGTGGCAGGTTAGGACCCATAATTAGCAACCTTTTATAGGAAAAATTGTAATTTTTTCTGCATTAAATTGCTGCAAAACTAGATCCCAGCCTGGATTGGCAGAGAGAAGTGAAACCTGGAGAGCACCTAGGAAGATATAGTGGCTTTTTGAAAGGAGAGAGAGAGTCTACATACCCCAGGAATGCAATCGTTGTTTTTCACTCAATGACAGTGTTGCTTGTTATTTAGAAAACTTAAGCAGTTTCTCTAGCATTTCCTCTTGTCTCTCTTGAGGCCAGCCTGGCCTCAGCATGGCGTGGGTGAGGGATGTGGCCGAACAGGGAAAGAATGGCCAAAGATTTGGATTTGGCAGAGCTTTCTACTGCTTGCATTTCTTGAGTACTGCTGCTGCTTTCAGTGGGACTAGCTTTTGTCCAAGTCTGGATAATTAGCACGGCTGGCAGCTTTATTCTCCTCAGATACACTCAGCCAAATAACACTGTTGTGCAGCTCTGGGCTGGCAAGCTGGGAGATGCCGGGGATGTTGTTCAGAGGCTGGAGCTGTGTCTTGCCTCTTGCCAGCCCTTGCACAAGAAGAATTAGCTTAAACCCAGATTCACTGGGTCAGGTCTTCTGGGAAGGCACAGAAATGCTGATCCACCACAGTTTCTGTTCTAGCTTCTTCAGGTCTGTTTACACTAATGAAGCTGGTGATGACGTTAGCCCTAACACACACCTCTGTGTCTTGTAGCACTGGCCGTAATTACTGTGATACAAGCACTGGTTCTTCCAAAATGTCTTTCTCGGCTTGGCCTGGACAGTGTGGTTCATCTCTTCCCTCTCCGTTGGGGATAAAACCCAAGTTATTCTTGTACAACTTTTTGAATGGAATGGTGTATGGGAATACATGCCAAGCTTGACTTGAATGATGTCATCAAAATTCAATATTGGGGTTCACAAAATCCAACGCTTTCTTTGCATTGATAAATATCAGTCTTGAGGATGCTCCCTGGGTTTTTTTGTTTATACATTGCTAAGGTGACATTTGACACTTCAAGTAGGAAAGACAAATTGCAGTGTTTGGCAAAGCTGCTCATTAGTTAGTGATGAACTAGTTAGTGATAAGAAATTGATGTTCAGGTATTTGGGTAATATCCAAAGCAAACAGATAGGGTCAAATGCTTTACCCATCAGCATCAGCATCCTTCTGTTGACTTAAGTGGGGTTAAGGTAATTTACCAGCTATGTACCTCATAAGAGTACTTATTTTCTGGTGCATTAGCAGCAAGATCAGAGCCTAGGAGAGTTATTTAGCTGTGAATACGCAGTGTGTTCAGTGCTGATTCCCTGCAGGCTCCCTTGTGCGTGCAGGCAGAGCTCACAGCTTGCTTGCTTGCTTGCTCACAGTCAGCCTACTGTCCCTTTTGGACTTGGCATGTGTTTCGGCATTTGTTGTTTGCTGTGTGCTTTTCTCTTGCAAGCCTAACAGGGCCACTAATGATTTTATGTGCCACCTATCTTCCTACCCCGAATAAGGAGACCAGGAACTTCTTAATTAACAGTGTTTCATTGTCATCATTTTGAAAACAGAGTAGCTGCTGATAATGCCACAGCACTTTCTGATACCATTTTATATGACACTATTTGCAACTGGAAGGGAAGATGGTGATGTGAGGGAAACACCCAAGAAAGGTATTCCTTTTGAAACTCAAGGAAAATGTAAATTACTACAGCTGTGGAGCACAAAACGTGAGCCATTTAGCAAGGCCAAAATAACAAACTCTCAGGACAGAGGCAGAGGAAGAGGAGGAAGGTGCAACCCATCTCCCCTCCCCCAGGCTGCCTGGGGGTTGTAAGGAGGTGGACCAGGGAACAGGGACATGGGAAAACGTATCTCATCCTGGTTACACACCAGTTATCTCTGCAGCAGTGCATAAATGTATTTCTTCCAGTGGCAAAAAGAAAAGCTAAGTTTTCGGAGAGCAGTATCAGTGCTTTTTCCCAGCACTTGCTACGGCAGGGCTCTGGCCTGCCTCTGATATAGTAACAGCTGGAAAAGCAGGTGTATGTTTATTTTCATTCATGACCTGAGGCTTAAACTGTCTTCTTCAGCTTTGTACATTTGCCCGATATATGATCTACACCCCGGTCCCTCCAGTGACCTGTTGATGCCACATTGGCTTTAGTGCAGTGTTGCCATCTTTTAACATTGCTTTTAGGTTCATGGCTGCATGAAGCAGGGATGGGGTATCACAGGAAAGCCTGATTTCCTAAAAACTGAAACAATATATCATTGGAGAGCTCTGGAGGTAACCCTGGTAATGATCAAGTCTGTGAGTTTGCCGTTTGAGCCTTTACGCACTGAGTTGTTTGAGTATTCCCAGCAGGAAGAGGCAGTGGCTGGATATGCAGTCAGGGTTTTGTGTCTCGTAAAGATTCATGAACAAACCAACTATCACATCCAGAGGAGTATAAATAACACAGCAAAATCCAGACAGATACTCACCTTCTTTCCCTCCAAAGTGGGGAGGACTGACAGCAAAATTCCATCTGAAAGAAAAAACCTTCATTTTTGCTATTTATTATAATAAAAGTGAAAGCAGCCCACATTGTTTCTGAAATGGGAAGCATGACACAGTCAGTATTACATTTTCTTTCTGGATGCAAGAAAATGACCTTCATAGCTCACTTGAGGTTTTGTCTCTTTAGAGTTATGGGCTATTCCCTTGTTAGTGGTAATAAACTGCATTATATTCCACTTCACACTGATGGGCTTTTTCTACATAATGCCAAGGAACTTAAAAAAAAAAAAAAAAGAAAAAAGGTCAGTCAGTTCCAAAATGTGCTTTGTTAAAATGGATATAAAAGGGAAAGAGCTCATATCACTTCTCAAATTATATGTGTTATATTAATAAGCCATTATGTTTTAAGCACTATTTGTAAGTGTTGTGCACAGGTAGTTTGGGATGTTATTATACTATACACGAGGGTACCAGATGTTCAGCACGCAGAATGGACTGGGACAGAAATTGAAGGAAGCCATGGAGAGGGTGGCTCCTCCACTGCTGGGCACGGCTGAGGAGCTTCACCTTGGCCATCTGAGTCAATGGCAGGTCCCGACACCTCAAGCCCTTCCAAATTTTTGGCTCTGTTTTTAAATAACCCTACCTGACTAACAGAGACCAGAACACTGTGTTAGTGCAAACGAAAAACCCCGTTGATGATGCTGTGCCTTTAAATAACACTCAGAACCCCCCTTATTTCCCCTCTGCACTTTTGGCCTCACCACAGGCCTGTAATTAGCACAAATTTTTCACATTCATGAATAGATTGGAAATTTGGAAGCACTTAATGAAAAAGGTCAGTTACCTTGACCAGGCTGAAATTGCAGATAGAGGACATTTGTTTGCTCCCACGGCTGGCAGCATACAAATACATGAATATTAACGTACCGCACGCAAAAATGCAAACACCGTGTGTACTGTTTGCAAAGATAGGACCATGCATTCAGCGCGACTCCAGCCCTGATGTCTTTCCTGTGTTTTGGGGGCATTTCCGCCTAGACTTACTAGGGCAGGGCTGTGTCTAGAAATATCTGTACAAGGAGCTGGATTAAGACGTGACTGCAGGTCCAGATTAACTAGCAAACCAGATTAACCACCCTCCCATATGATTTGAGCTAGAAACTAGGTCCGAGCCACGTATTTCTTTCATGGTAGGGCCAGCACCTCACCCACCGTGGCTATTGCATTTGCTTGTGGTGCCAAAGCCTGTGTTTCCAAAGATTTTTTTCTTGGGGCACTAGTTTTGATAGGAAACTGGGTGGTGTTTGGGTTGGGGTCAGGACCAGGGCCTCAAAGGTCACTACCCATTTTGGTTTTATATTCCTGAAACAAGGAAATGCCTGTCTAGACAAGGAAACACCCCACCTGCAATCTTGTGGGCTTTGGGGTGAGTTAAAACATAGCATGACTAAAATAACGCCCTCTTAGATACAAGAAGGGGGTGCTGGTGTGGCAAGGGACTGGCTGGTTTTGCTCCTGTGGCATCTTCTGTGATGCTTCTTGTTCAATACTTGTGGGCTAGACGATGACAGTGGAGGTCAGAGGAGTATGTCTCCAAAACCTTACATATGGCTGGGAAGTGATTAAAGGTGTCCTCTGGAAAGAGAAAAAGGTATGTGAAGTGTACTATGATATCCTGTCTCCCTATACTTCATGAGTTTAATGCAGATTTCTAAGACACTGGGCAACAAGTGCATAATGCATTTTTATTTATCTGTTTTAATCTCTCAGACTATCCTGAATTATGACAAAAGTAAAATAAGAAACTGACACAGTAAATCCTCTGAACAACTGTTAAGTTAGGAAAGCTCAGATCCTTTCATTTCTGGATCTCCTAGGTGCAGTTAATACATAATGGGAGAAGCAGCAAGTCCCTGGTAATAATTACACAGTTTGAATTGGAGCTTATGATCAGTAGCAGCAAGGATTCTTACAATAACATGCAAAGCAACATGTCCTATAAAAAAACCCATGTGCCTTTTAAACATTTCTTTTTACTGTGTGTTTTTAATACTAAAAGTGATTATAGCACATTGCTCTTCACCTTAATTGTTTGGCAAATGTCATACTGTAAAAGCAAATCCCTCTCTTACACTTAGAGAGTACCACGACATTCTTGTGCTGCCAAGAAACCCCTGCAAGATGCTTACTAGAGCACCCTCCCTGTAGCACAGTTTCTGAGCGTTTCATAAACCTTTCCACGCAGAGCATCCCTCAGAGATGAGGAAATTATTGAATTCCCACTTCTTTACACCTGGAAAACTGAAGTACAGAAAAAGCCCCAGATCCCCTGTGCTGCTCAGATGCATAAATCCCCTATGACCAAGTCCCAGGTTCATCCCACCTGACTTTCAGGATGTGGCTGACACCATTTACCTACAGGAAATTGTCTTTTTGAGGGTTGTGCTGGTTGTTACCCCTAAAAATCAGTCCTCAACCACCAGACAGCTTTGCTGCTTCGCTTTCTGTCTCTCTGCAGCCCTAAAGCTGGCTTGCCCACCAAGCACAGAGCTGGATCTCTAGCAAAGCATGGCCAGATTTCCAAAAGATGCAAGCACCAATTATTTGAACATCTGGCACCATTTGGATCTAGTGTTTGTTCTGTTTTTAAAAGAAACTGGGCCCTAGCATTTGCACCATGTGTTCATTAGCATGGAAGAAAGACAAGTGCGATGAGCTACTCCTTTTACCGAGGAGTAAAGCAGAACAGAGTGAGAGTCGTAGCTCGGTACAGCCAGAGGTGTCAGGGCAAAACCAGCGCCTCTGTGATAAGCTGGATGCACAATGCAGGGGCAGTTGGGTCTTCTTCAGGGCCAGCTTCTCATCTGACCGCCTATGAAGGTGCCAGTGGTCAGACTGCAGTAATATGGCTCGATCACCACTAGGAAAGGAAATTGAGGTCCTTCAGACTTGTTGCATGTGGGAAAGTTAGTGCCTGGGTGCTGGTGCTCTTTGCTGTTTGCTGGTTGTCATTTATAGAATAGAGCAGATAGAGCTATCAGCACCTCAGGAGATGCCTGATGCCTTGCAAGATCAGGTTCTGGAAATAAACTACTTTATATCACAGTGACTGTCACCTGCACTCTCCGCTCCACTGACCGGATTTATTGTAAGGCTGCATCAAACAAATGGAGTCATAAGCTGCACTGCCCCTAGGGCGACTGGATGAATTAAAATATCCAAGACAATGATGAATGCTGCCGAAGGGTGTTGATATTGGGCTGCTGGACCTGTGTTCTTTGGCAAAGCCCAAGAAGCAGTCTTGTCACAGAGAGATTCCAGAGTTATCGTTCTCAGCAGCCAAGAGGAATTGGGTAAATGTTTCCTCTGCCTTTGCTATCAAAGGGGCAGCCAGGCTCTGCGATAAAGCATGCTGCCCCTCCACACTTTTGGGAATGAAAAGCTTCATCTCTTCAAATTTAGGTTTCACAGGTCTCACTGTCTCCTTCCCTCCGCTGCTCAAAAATCCAGCAAAAAAAAAAAAAAAAAAATAGATAAAACCATGCAGCAAAATATTGTGGGCCCTACACAGTTCCTGCTGAAATCAGCAGTGGCAAAGCTCCTTGTCATTTATGACATGAGATCAGACATGTGCATTTGGCTGTGCATTGTTATAACAATCCACCTTCTTTATGAGAGTTCATGCACGTGCATTTTATGTTATGTGTGGTTACATGGGTATGTACACTTACAAGAGATGAGCACCTCTTTATCTACAGACAGCAAATATGTGTCTGTGTACATGTGTATGTTTGTGTGTGTGCTGCTAACATATGTTTAAACTGGCATAAGGCCAGGACTGTGTGTCTTTGTAAAGTGTGTATCCCTGTATGTGTACGTAAAAAGCTGGTCTGCTTTCAAATTGCAGAGCTAGTTCTAGATGTAAGCTGTAATGGAGAGCTTTGATTTATAAGACCTTCTCTTGTGGTGTCTCTTTGTGTAGGTTTTCCATGTGATGCAAAATCTGAAATTGGTGGTGGATTGTTATCTGCTGGGCTGCATGGAGAAAGCTCCGCATGTAACCCTGTCAGGTAGAAGCTCCTTGTACGATGCCGTTTTATTTTACAGGTGGGCAAACTTTAATTTGAGAGAGTCTCTACTTAACAACAGTAGTCCAGAGCCTTGCCATGTCCTTTCCATTGACCCATTTTGTTCCTTTCTAAAACAAAATGATAAGGGAGGCCCTTCACAGGTGAGGAGAAGTCAAGGAGGGTAACCGAGTATATCTGCTCACAGTAGCGATGATGACCCCAGGTCTTGGCTGACTACAGCCTTGTACTGACAGCCAGGCAAATGATCCCCTGCCAGGAAACATGACAAAGGGGAGGGTTTTTGGCAATGCCACCCTCGGGCACTCAGTTCCAATGGAGGAACTGTGACCTGGGGAAGGCCAGGAATGGCTTTCTGCTTGGGGCCCCAGCACTTGGAGGATGACTGAAAATCAGAGGAAGGTGGGCAGTGCATCTGGTCATACCTGGAAGAAATCCATCCATTGCACCTATGTCAGCTGTACCAAATCAGTCATGCAGCCGCAGCCACCCTGGGGCTGCATGCTCATACACAGAAATTATACAGCCCCATATCCAGCAACCCCCTTCTCACCTGCTGTGCATCTTCCCTTTCCCCAGCCCCATCCTGCCCTATTTGCGTATTTCTGTCTCCAAAGAAATGACTAAGGGAGAGATACATTTCTTTTCAGCATCACGCTGACCCCCTTTCTCCTCCCCCCAAGCCCTGAAATTAATTAAATGATGTCACGCTTGATTTTATCTGATTTGGAAGCAATTCATCACCCTTTTGCTGGTTCTATTAGTCCAAGCGATCAGCACATTAATTCATTTGTGAGACTAAGCTCAAGGGTAATTACAGTGAGGAAGCTTAATGCCTAAACGTGTTAATGTCTGTAATCAGAACTATTTTCTCAGTGCGGAACAATTGTTAGACAATTACACTTGGATATGATTGCCCTGGTAGGCAACAGACGCTGTGTCAAGAGGGGAATAGCAGAAGCTTGTTTTGCAAGTAGTGTATTATCAGCAAATTCGACTCTGCAATCTCTCTTCTTCTGGATTCTGCGCAACTCGCCCCTTCCTCAGGTTTTGCATTATTAATTAAGTTGAAAAGCCATCTCTCTCTTTTTTTCAGGGTAGGTAGCGTGTGGCACAGAGGAAAATAGACTCCTCTGCTTTTTTTCTGACAAAAATGTCACAGGCTTTTACTTCTGGTGTCCTCATTTATGTCCGTGGAGAGAAATCATGAATTTAATAGGCGGCCCTTTGCTTCCCAGTAGACCCAATTTTTTTTTTCTGTCCAACAATCAGTGCTTTCCTGTGAAAAGACCAGATGAACTTTACAATTGAGATTCTCCCTCTTTTGCCCATCTGGAGGTCTCTTTGTTGACCTCATGGTGGGGAAGTGTCCTGCCAGCGTGATTCTGGTCTTACTTTAGAGGAAAAGTAGTTGTTGATCGAGGGACCCATATGGGCACAGTGGGACCACACAAGCATAGCAAAGGGGCACAAAATCTTTCCGGGCAAGGTCCTTTTCTCTTGCTCTGCCCTCTTCTGAGTGAGCTGTCAGTGCCCTTGTCTGACCAGAAAGCTTCTAGTTTTATGTCGGGTATCCTAAATGTCTCTATTTTGTTCATGCCTAGCTCCGGAAGAAAGTGAGGAAACTTACAGCTAAATGTACAAAGTTCAGCTTTTAATAAAAAAGCACCTGCCCAGAGTGTCAGGAAATATCCCATCCATGTGATCACCCTGCTTAATGCTCAGCAATAACCCCACATATGCCACACAGCATGTATGGTATACAGTGGTGACCTCTGTTGATACAGGGTGATGTGGGATGAGCAGGCATGCTGCAGGCTGTATGGATGCTGGGTTGCAAAGGGCTTTTGGGGGAAGATGTAGCTCTGGCTCCTGCCTGCTCAGGGTGGGCTGTGGTGGAAACCAGTGTTGCTTGGCCATAAAGAGGCTGTTTGCCTCCGTGCAGCAGGAAAAGGACGGGGGCACGGCTAGGCGTAAGGATCGGGAGTGTAGCAGTGACCACGACACCACAGGAAGAGCAATCGTGCCCACAGCGTGGACCAAGGGAAGATGGGGGCAGCCCAGCACCTGCAAGCCAGTGCTTCTGGTTCAGGGCAATCCAGCCTTATGGGACTGCTGATCCCTGCCTGCCTTATATCCCTTCTTCCAGCTGGTGTGTGGCATTGCAGGCAGGTTTTGTTCAGCCTCTTCCCTCCAGATATATAAGCCCTCTCAAAGTGAGGATGAATTTGCTGCAGTCTCTGTGAGCTGGATGGCGTGCCTGGGCAGAGGGATGGACGGGAAACCCACAAAAGTAATTCCTCTTCTTCCCCAGGTGGCCACAAGTGACCTCTGCTGTCGCTGAGCGAGTCCAAGCACTTGCGCTTTTCAGCTGGGGAGAGATTTCATTCTAGCTCAACCTGGAGGCCCTCCAATGTGCAAGGCACTGTACCTTGCAGAAATTCTCATTTGGGGTAATGTCCCATACACCGCTGGTCTTGAAAAATGCATTTCTTGGTATTTGAAGAAAAGCCTCTAGCTGTGCTGGATTGGCAGCGTCCTCAGAGGCCCCTGTGTTCGTCCTTAGCAGCAGCCCCAGCCTCCTGCCACAAATGAGGCAGGGGAGGAAATGAGTTTACAATGATGTGTTTTGCAGACACGGTGAAGATTGTGCCAGTGACAACCACAAGAAGAGCTGTCTGCTCGGATGGTTTCAGAGGGCTGTCTGCACCCAGAGGACGGTAAGAATAAATTTAAGGTTTCTGTTGTTGTTAGTGGTATAGATGAAGAGCAAATGATTTCTTTTCCTCAAGACAGCAATCCTCTCTGGTCTCCAGCTGGACTTGCAAAGGGGCTGTGTCAGTGACCTTCTCCTTTCTCCACATCCAATTTAGCAGGACTGGTTTTAGCACCTCCCTGCTTTCTCCAAAACCTAGGATACAGTAAAACCCTGCTGGGGTGCCCTGAAGAGGTCTAAGCCCTCTCTTAAGAGCACAAGAGCAGGGAGGCTTTGCAGGTAGGAAAGAAAACATGGCCTAGGCAATTGCAAACCAAATGCAGTCCTAGCCACTGACTTCCTTCAGTGCGACCCTTCACCTGTTTGAACTTGTTCCTACTCCAGTCTTTGCATTGGTTTGCTTGGGAGCTTCCCAGGAGAGAAAACCAAGTGCCAAGGGTTTCATGCAGTGTCCAGCACGCCAGTGAGAGCAGCTTCGTGGGGGCAGGTGGAAAACTTGCCCAAAGGGCTGTGAGAGCTGCCCCTGCCGAGGGGAGCGGTTAGGGCTGGGGCAGGCCCAACCAGATGGGCAAATTTCTCCTGCTGAGGCAGCCCAGGGGATAGCAATGGCTGGGTATGCTGTCACCCCAATGCAGCTTCAGAGGTCTCGCTGCAGGTTTGCCAAGGAGCATCGCGTGGCAGGCAGACTTTGACAAAATGGTGTGAAAACTAGCAAGATATCTCCAATGTTGAAAGAGTTAAAAAAATAATGAAATTCAGGGCAGTCTCAGATTCTCACCCAGATTCTCTCAGATTCTCAGTTCTCACCCAGCTATCAGGTCTGACAATGGGGAATGTAAGCACAATAGGATGTTATGTGGAGAGGTCTGAATTTTGCATTGTTTCTTCTCCTTTATGCTGGAATACCTTCTTAGCAGTGTAGAAAACCCATTTCTCACCCTTTCACATTCTCCTGGCAGCTCTTTGAATATTAATGCTGTCACCACCTTACATGGGTTGAAGTGATCTGTGTTGGGTTGATGAGGGTTGTAGGACAGGAGTGACGTTCCTCTGCCTCCTCCTTTCCTGTGCATGCAGCAAGCAAAGCCTTGGGGCTGCAGCGGCACAATACAGGGTGCTCACCTGCTCAGCAAGGGCCCTGGCCTGGGAATCGGGGATTTATTTGGCAGCTCTGGCACTGGCTCACCAGGGAATCTTAGCCAAGGCATCTCCTCCCATCTTTTGCCTGCCTCATGATTTTAATCCAAAGGCCCTCCAGTCCTTGCTCTGCTGATGATATCAAAAGCATATTGACTCTGTTATTCAGAAAAGCACTGAAGTCTGGGATGGCTGAGCCCATTGCACCTTCCATGGCCTCCAATTTTTCCCTCTGCTGTCCAAGTTGCAAGGAGTAGCAAGAGACATAGCCCCTCCATTGTGTTATGGACGTTATTCTTCAAATTTTGTCCCAACTTACTGTAGATACCATTTGAAACTGGTATTTGAACAATAGCTTCTAAAATATTCACCTACTCCTCCTCTTTTTGTCTTTATTAAAAGCTATAGAATATTTCTGATGTGACAGGAAACATGATCCATTGTTTCTCCACTGTATTTGACTGAAGCAAAGATGCTCGCCTGCACAGAGGTACCACCTCTGAATAGTTCTCTATTCTGAGCCCTGTTAAATTTGGAGCCTAACTTATTTTAACTATTGCAGTCTCAGAGGGACCATCTTATAACGTTCTTCCATGCCATTACAGCTCAATGGGGTTTTGCCTTCTCAGATAACAGACACAGAACAATACCTGGCTTCTGATGAAATACAAAATACGGTCAGTTGAATCAATTAGGAAATTGACTTCTCCGTCTTCTCTCTTGTGTTTGGTGGTTGGATGCTTTGAGATCCTTTGTGCCCACCAGAATGCAATCTCCTTTTCCATCACACATTTAACCAGAGGTAATGGGATAACAGATGTAGTAAGAATAAAAAATTAAATTGTCCAGGAGATCCCAGGCCTGGATTTGCAGTGCTCCCAGCAAAGCCTGCTGAGCCCTGCTGATTCACCCAGCAAAGCTGGCTGCAGGGCTGGGGACAAAGACTCATCCCACAACCCCATCCCCAGACACAGCTTGTGCACCAGCATCCCTCCACAGGGAGGGATGTCTCCCGATGCAGCACTGTGGCAGCACTGTGCAAACGCTCTTGGACCTCTCCATCCCATCTGGAGTGTTAAGGGACAGCGGCCTAGTGCTCTTCCCACAGACATGCTGGTCAGGGAGGTAATGGACAGGTAAAAGCTGCTGTGTGGGTACAGGTGACTTGGAGCAGCGAGTTTTTGCTGAGATCAAACGGGTGTGCGTGACTGTGATTCGAGAGGTGAAAACTTGCTGTTGGTGTTGGCACCCTAGTTGAGATGAATGGGCTAGAGGCAGACCTCTGCAGCACCTGGGGTTTTGCAGCTTCACAGCCTCAGGTGTTTCAGCCACTGCCCTGCAAAGCAAATAGCTGCCTGTATAAATTTACATTGCAAATGCACAACTATATGCTACCCGCAAACTTCTTTGTAAATTTGTCTGACTCCAAAACCCATCAGAAGAATGAAACTACTTGCTCACAGATTTCAGTTCCTTTGCCCCCCGTTACGGCTTACAGAACCAAAGAAAACAGCCTTTTATGATGCAGGAACAGTAAAGTTACTGAGACTGAATTATTTTTTCCTTGTCACACAGCTGTGAGTCCTGGAGGACTCCACCAGCATTGGTACAGAAACACCGCTGGGCTAAAAATAGCCGGAGACCACAGGGCTGTGGGGAGAGGAGCTGCAGTGCTGGGCAGGATGTCTGAGGTCTCCTCCAGCCAAAATGATCCATCACTTGCAGCCTCACCGGTATGCACAGCTTTGCGCTCACCAAAGCTGCTTTAATGAATCTGTTCACATACCGTTCGGTGCGACATATCAATGTGTCTGCCTGCACCTGTGCCCTGTTCCCTGAAGTTGGTGAGCGAATGTGGGTGTGTTGGTGTGGGCAAGCCAGGGCTTGCCAGGGTTAGCTCACAGTTCTCCTGCTGCCCTGGAGGACTTGGGGGCCAGCTCAGGCCACAGTAAATGTGCTGTGGACCAGCACGGGAAAATTACTCAGTTGTAATGCCTTCCATGCATGATCACTTTTTCCGTCAGGGTTATAAACACGTTCAATCAAAATGAGCATGTTTTACTCCTCTCTGCGAACAATGCAAAAGCAATGCAAACATTTCACTGTCTGCCGCTTGGTATTTCTGCATAACCTGGCAATCCTGCACAGAGCAGATAAAATGGTAGAGAAAGAAAGTTCTTACCTCATTTCTCTCTTCTGGCCAAGACAATACAACTAATGGCAGGACACACAATCTGTCTGCCCCAGATATGCAAACATTTCATGTCTAAGTCTGGCTAATAGCACCTCTGCTGGGATCCTGGGAGGCATTGTGGTTCCCCCGTTCCTGCTACAACTTCTGGTTCCTGGTTGGAAGCTATCATCGCCCCATCAAACGCTCTCGCTTTAGCAAATCAGCAAATTCAGACAAGAAAATATTTCTTGAAGAATTTCTTCTTTCCTGCTGCCCTGCTCTCTCCTTAGGTCACAGGGGCCACATTGCATAGCACAAACATGTTTTGGCAGATGGCTTTGCTCATGGGCTGGCGCTCATGTGTGTGTACGTGTGTGTGGCCATTTGCTCAGGTTTTCCTGAAATGCCTCGTTCAGCTAAGTGAACCAGTGCTCTGCTGCTGGGTGACTGTAGCATGCTCGGGGCATCTTAGAAAGTGTAATCTTATCTTCCTGCAAACTTGCAGCACAGAGGAAGCACCCTGACAGAGACAGACTGGGTTTAGCTGGCCTCTTGGGGCAGCACATTTGTAAATGGTGTTTTACAGACAACGGTGCAGGTAGGGTGGCCTTTGGTTAAGACTGATGTAGCTATTCAGCGTTAAGTCATATTAAGTGTGTATTCATTAACTATACTTTGTTTTCCTTGGTTTGGCAGGATTCGGGGCTGCCACAACTCCTTTGAAACATAAAGCAATGAGGTGGCATTCAGTGCAGCTATCGACTGGGGAGCCCAAACCTGCCATCTGCTGTGTTAGAAAGTAATAGAAGAAAGAAACAACTCATCTGTGGAAAGCTGCTCCCATACATAGCAAAGGAGGAGCAAAGGGCAGGTCATTTCCATCCCCAGGTGCTCCGTTGTGCTCCTCAGAGCCAATGGTGTGCAGGACCGTGTGATGGTGACCAACATGGTGTTTGTAGTCAGGGCCCGTTGCTGGCAAGCAGGTTTTTGTTGGAGCTGTGTCCATGTTTGCTTTCCAGGTTGCTTCCCTGTGCCATGCTGCAGCGTGTGATATCTTCAGCCATGGTTCAGCTGCCGAAGAAAGCGGGGGCAGTCCTGCAGCCCCAACTAGCCCAGCAAGGTCCGAGGGAGAGAAGCAGAGAAAGAGAAAGACACAGGTGCCAAAACAGCAGGTCATGAAAGAGGTAAGTTTGTTTTTCATGCAGTACAGTTGTTTCTTTGTCCCTCCAGCTCTTCCCTGTTCCCATCCCCTCCCCCGTCCTGGTCGCAGCCTTGCCAGGAGCACAATTTGGTACAAAGGTCTGAAAAATCAGGACCATTTCTATTCTGTGGGAACAAAAGGTTTCCTTTGTTGTGATTCCTCTGTTCAGCTCTGCACAAGGCTCTCCCATGGGGCGCAGCAACATGCGCCCTATATGACAGGGACAAAAGCAGATTACTGTGGGGTTTGCTGAAAGGAAACCATGACTTGTTCTCTTGTTGCTACGATCTTGTTGACTTGCTGGTGCTTTGCAGGAAGCAATTCATACAGATTTTCTTTGCATAATAATAGTAAAGGTTTTCTTGCCAGAAAGAAAGCAGGGGATGGGGGAAGGATTTATCACAGGGACAAACAGTCTTGCCAACAACAGTTTATACCATTTATGCAAAATGAAATGATCACTTTCTGTTTCCCAAAGGTTGTCTCTTGGTGTTATGGCCCTGATTCACTGTGGTGGTGAGGTTGATGTGAAGGGCTAGGGGCTCAAAAGCCATGTTAAACTCTTACTTCAGTGCTGTCGCATGACAGGAGAGTAGAGTGCAGCAGAGAGGGAGGACAGCAGCTGGGCTTTGCCCACTACACATCTCAACTTGGTGTTAGTGTTTGTTTGGGTTTTTTTTAACTTCTTTTTGCATATATTTGGAAAAAAAAAGTAGGCCTGTGTTGAAGGTCATGAGTAACATGCACTTGACACCTCTTGGACTTCTGCAGCCCGCTCCTGCCATCTGCATCTCAGCCTGCTGTCCTGGTGCCTCTGTGGCCACTCTGGTAGCCTCTGGCATCGGCTACTGCACAGGGTGTAGCAATAGAAATGCCCACCTTTACAGGTTTTTTTTCTAGTAAAGAAAGGAGGCTTTTGCAGTTGTGCTGGTTGTTTGTCAGCCATTCCTTCTGGAGAGGTGAGCAGAGACGATAGCTTGGGACCACAGAGAGGGTGTATGTTTTGGAGGTGCTGGCTGTCCCCTGGTATAAGGACTTTGGCAGGGCTTCAGGGGTCAAGGTTAAACCTAGTGGTGCCCTGCTCTGGTATACGCTATTGCCTTGCAAAAGTAAGGGGGAAGATTGGTTCAAATGGAGGGTTGCAGACAGCATGGAAACAGTTTTCTAAGTATAATAATTTAATTGGCTCATGAAGTTCAACAAGGCCAGGTGCAAGGTCCTGCACCTGGGTTGGGCCAATCCCAAGCACAAATATAGGTGGGGCAGAGGATGGATTGAGAGCAGCCCTGAGGAGAAGGACTTGGGGGTGTTGGTTGATGAGTAGTTCAACATGAGCCAACAATGTGTGCTTGCAGCCCAGAAAGCCAACTGCATGCTGGGCTGCATCAAAAGAAGTGTGGCCAGCAGGTCGAGGGAGGTGATTCTGCCCCTCTACTCCACTCTCGTGAGACCCCACCATGAGTACTGTGTTCAGCTCTGGGGCCCCCAACATAAGAAGGACATAGACCTGTTGGAGCGAGTCCAGAGGAGGACTACGAAGATGACCAGAGGGCTGGAGCACCTCTCCTATGCAGACAGGCTGACAGAGTGCGGGTTGTTCAGTCTGCAGTGGAGAAGGCTTCAAGGAGACCTTATAGCAGCCTTCCAGTACCTAAAGGGGGCCTTCAGGAAAGATGAGGAAGGGCTCCTCTTTATCAGGGAGTGTAGTGATAGGATGAGGGGTAATGGTTTTAAACTGAAAGAGAGTAGATTTAGATTAGCTATTAGGAAGAAATTCTTTACTGTGAGGGTGGTGAGGCACTGCAACAGGTTGCCCAGAGAAGCTGTGGAAGCTCCATCCCTGGAGGTGTTTAAGGCCAAGTTGGATGGCGCTTTGAGCAACCTGGTCTAGTAGGAGGTGTCCCTGCCCATGGCAGGGAGGTTGGAACTAGATGGTCTGTAAGGTCCCTTCCAACCCAAACCATTCTATGATTCTTATTCTTTTTTTTTATTTTATTTTAAATAGCGACATGTGAAAACTCGTGCCAGCTCACTGAGCTGGGCTGCGGGCATGCTGGAGGACTTCACCCAGCTCCCTGTTCCCCATAGTATCATCTCTTGGACAACATGGAGGCTCCCTGGGGTCTCAAGGGCTCTTCCAGCAACAAATTGCTCTCACAGGCATTCACAACTCTGCCTACACAATTCACCTTTATCTATCATTTCCCCTGCCCCCATCACGTCATAAGCCTTATCTTCCATATATCATTTTTTATTGTGGCTGCTGAGATGGTCTGGGTGTTACATGGTTGCCCGCAGACTGGGACATCCCCCCCCTTGGTGGATGCTGGAGAAGGCTCAGGCTCAGAAACAGCTGTCCCCAGGTGAGTGAGGTTGAAGGCCTGAGCTGTTTGGTGGTTTTGCATCCTTTCTGGATGTCTTTTATTGCTTCTTTTCCAGCCTTCAAAATGAGTTTTTCCCTGGGACGGAACAAACCATGACTGCAGGAGAACGACAGATTACCCCCTCGGGGGAGGTGGAAGGGAGCAGGGCATACGCTAGGGCTGCAGCAACACTCCAGAGTGTCCTCAGGAACCTGCCTGGGGGATCTGTGTAGGGAGCTTAAAAAGCACAAAACCAAAAAAATGCCCACCACCCCCAAAAACCCAAACCCAAACCAAAAAGAAAGCTCCCTACCCGCCCCCACACACCCCCCCATCAAATTTTCAAAAGGATCAAGCAAATGTTTCAGTTGACTTAAACCAAAATGCTCCCGGCTTTTCAGCTGACAAACATTTAGTGAAGTGGTCTTAAAATGTCTCAGGAGGACCTTTTTCAGGCTCAGCCTTCCTGTGGAGTGAGAGAACTTGCCAACAGGAAGGTGAGCTCCCCACCCACTCCCGCTCGCAGCGTGTTTCCCAGCTCACTCTTACAATTACACGTGTATAGTCCCTTTTTTATACCGGTCCCCACACAAGCTTGTGCAAGGATGGGGCAAAGCGTGAGCGCTGCAGTGTTTCTGAGCTGAGCTTCTCGTGCAGTTGGTGTAAATGCTTTGCACAGCCTATACCTGCCAGTGTGATGAGTGCTTTGTAATCCCAGCAGGGAAATTAAGTTGAGAAATGATTAGGCAGATTAAAGGAGCCAAAGGGAAGCCCATTTGCTGGGCTGTACCTTTCTGTTTTGACTTTTTTTTCTGGCTTCTGGCAGCAATTTCTAGAATATTTGCTGGCCCAGTTTGAGATCTGATATAGGGATGCATTCAGCTGCTGTGCCTTAGCAGTAGCCACTTCAGTGGAGCTGAGCTGATTTTTATCTGCTGATGGTTTTTACTTGATACATTCTTTAATGCATGGGGGGGGTGGTGGTTGGTTTAAATGGGATGTTCACTGGGCCCCTTTAGTAGCTTTACAATCATAATGGTTTGCAAACTGAGTGGAAGTTTTAAAGCAATTTGTTTGACTTTTGGGGCTGATCCAGTATTACTGGTAAAACAGCCTCTCTTGCCTGGAAGGTCCCAGGCCTTAACAGAGGTGTTACAGTGCGGGTAGTGGCTGCGTATTTTGCTTTTGGAGAGTGCAAAAACTGTCTCCCTGCGTTCAGTGCACAGGGTTGTAGTGATGGGACAAAACGCACGTTGGCTGGTGCGAGCTGGCCAGCTTTACCCCTGCAAAGCTGAATGCTGGGCAGTTGTGGGCCAGTTTGAAAAGCCCAGTGTTGGTGTGTTGGTGTAAGGCCCTACTATCCCTGCAGGTGTGGTTTTTTTTTACTGCAAGATCAACTTTCTTCAGAAATGAGTCCACAGGTTTGAATAATTTCATATGCATGTGCCCATCTGGTTCGTGACACAGAGCTGCAGAGAACTTCATTGCCATTAGTGCAGCGTGAAACCGCTTGCTGAAGCTAAATTGTGCTTTTTTCAGTAGCAGCTTTAATGCCTGAATTCAGTGGACTTTGCCAAGCTTTTCTGAGTGAGTGGCAGAGGGATTTAAATTAATGTTGTTTCACTGGAAAATAGTTTGAGTAATGTTTTGATGGGGTTTCTTTTTGGCCAGGTGAGTAAAAACCCACTTGGGAAAGGCATGAAGGGAGCGAGGTGTAGTTAATGATACTTGTCTCTTCCATGTCTTTGGATTTTATTTATTCTGAAGCATCGGTGGAGTTTTGCTGTGGTCGTGTCACTAGTTTTTATGTCAACTCTCCACATTTATGTTAGACACTTCTCTGCAACATATTAAATTGGCTGCAGCGTGTCATGGTGTGCATGTCCCTGAGTGCAGACCAGCCAGGGAAGGGGCCTACCCACCCCCCCAGTTTATAATACTTGCAGTTGTAAAACATAAATGCTTAATAATGTGAAACTAACAACTTTTCAGCACACGGTGCTGTCACAAACAGCTTGTGTTCCTGCTGCTGTGTGGCTGAAGGCTATCTGCCTTCATAGTGCTACCCGAAACTAGGAGGGAAAGTTACCAGCAAGGCTGCAAGCGAGGACCGCACAGGGCCCTTATCAGAACTGTGAATAGCTGTGCAATGACCTTTCCAGACTACTGGGTATGAAATGTTGAGGTCATTGGTGAAACAAATAGTTGCAATCCAGGGAGATTGCAGTGTTTTAAAATGCGCCTCAAAGAGCCAAATGACCTTTACTGTTTCTCGCTAAATTTAAAATGCTCTCCGGAGTCCTCGTAATGTGGTTAGCCAGCGAGGCAGGCTGGAGGCAGTGAGAGCATTTTGATTTAGGGTGCGTGCCAGACCCTGTGGGATTAAGCATGGCTTTTGAAATGAACACTATGCTGGGGAAGGGGACATGCCCGGGCTGGGGTCTGTCAGTCCTGAGGTCATGTGACCTAGGAATTAAGCTGGCCACAGGGCAACGGTGGGCATTTGGTGAGGGTGTGTGGTAGCACCCACAGGCTTATTCAGCCCCTTTGGGGGGAGGCTGGGGTGGGGGTGGGCAGCAGCTACACATTTTCTAACTGGATTTAAAGGTGCATCTGCTAAAGCCTGAGTCGCAGTTGGGCAGGCGATGGTGATGGTGGGTGGTAGTGCGAAGGCGTGCAAGCGTGGGGCATGCGTGTGCAGTCTGGAGGCTGCATGTTTCTGTTTTAGGGGTTTGGGTTCTTTTGTTTCAATTTTATGGCATTGAGTTTTTGTGTCTTAATAAACGTCACCCACAACCCCACACCCCAATATCCCCTCCAGCAATGAAGCTGTAAATCATAACCTGGCTCATGCTGGGGCTGCCGTGGGTGAGTGTGGGTTCATGAGCTGCAGTTGGTCACCAGGTGAGTGAGTCGGGGCACAGGGCTGCAGGACTGAAACTGTTCATGGGCCTTTATGTTAAAAGACTAAAAGCTCAGAATTCCACAACCCTGCAAAGTTAACAAATTGTGGGGTTACACCCCACAGAGGGGTGTGGGGGTGTCAGTGTTCAGAAGAGCAGGGTGTTGCTGGAGGAGCTGATTCAGTGCCCTTCACTGCAGCAGCATTGCTGCCCCATGAGCGCTGGGCACTCCTGGGGTGCCAGAACTGGGGGTTCAGGTAGGCTTGCAGTGCTGCTCCCAGGCTGCTGTGGCTGCCGGGTCTGCTCAGGCTTTGCTCTCCCCTCACTGACTCTTCTGGTGACGCCCAGATGCAGAACAGCTGGAGCAAACCTCCCTGGGGTGGGGTGTCCCCCAAAGGCGCTCCCTGCCTGCACTGCGGGGCTGCCCGAGGGCTCACTGGCCTGTCCCCAGCTCAGGGCCACCCCGGGGGCACGGGGCACTGTGGCTGCAGGGGTCAGGTGGGGAGAAAGGGAGTGGACTTTGGGTTGTGTCAGGGTGATCTTCCAGCAGACCCCGGGGCACTGCAGGACAGGGAGTGGGGAGCGGACCCAGCCAAGGTGCCCAGCACAAGGCCTTCCCCGAGCAGGGTCCGAGGCCGCTCACTTGCCAGGACACGGGGAGTCCGTGCTGCTGGAAGTACTTGAGCCCTGGCCAGAAATTTCACATGTACACAGAGACTTTGTTTCATATTTTATTGAATTTCATTTATATTAAATTAAAAATATATTTCTGACAGATTCATGTAACAAAAAGGCAGAACAGTTTTCAAATTGTTCAGCTGGGATGAGCGTGGGTTGATGTGAGGTGGGTCGCAGTCTACATTTGCCTTAACAAACAGATAAAGCTCTACCCCAAGGACCATGAGGAGAAACTCGGGACTGCACACGGGGCAGAAAATATAACCACACAAAGAGAAGATCCACAGGTTTCTCCCCAGCCTCCAAACAAGACAAAAGGGGAGGGAAGAAAAAAAAAAGAAAAAACAAGAAACCATGAAAAGAAGGGAAATTATGCTAAAATATGTACCTAATATTAACCCAGGTCAGTAAGTATTTTAACAGTGCATAATCCTCGATAGCTAAAATATGAGAAACGAAAGGTTAAAGTAACATTACGCCACACGCAATTGGCATACCCTACTGTGTAAGCAAGTGCAGAAAGTCTGAACACACCACAATAGTGCTAAAACACAGAATCACACAGAATGCCAAAAATGGTACTTCTAACCAAAACCAGAGGGTGGGAAGGAAGAGAAAGAAAAGGGGAGGAGCGGCTTAAATCACAAGCAAATTACCTATATACAAATCAACCCTAAGGACAATTATGTTCCAAATAATGGTGTCCACAAGGAAAATAAAAGCAACATTATCCGTATTTACAAATGCAACTAGCTGTGTCTGTAACAAGCTATAAAAATACTATTCACATTTTCAAAGTAACATACAGTAGTTTTTGTATTTTTTTTTTTTTGTTTCAGAAAGGCAGCTAACTCTGAATGCATCACTTTGCAAGAAATGAGTCTCTTCCCCAACATGCTGATGGTTCTCTTCTTCTGAAGGTACTTCATAAGGCAGAAGTATTTGTTGTTTTGTCTCCTTGCACTTTGAGAACAGGGATAATTGGCTAAAACCCAGACCCTCCTCATCTCTGCCTCTCACCCACCTCCCGGCACGCGGCCGGGCTGGTTCCTCTGGGCCAGGCTGGCTGGAGGGAGCATGGCTCATGGAGGCAGCTGCCCCCCGCACAGCATTGCGCAGGAGCTCGGTGCTGTTCCTGTGTCACCTCCCAGATGGGGCTCGGCCTGTGGTTTTGAGGGGACAGTGATGTCAGTCTCCAGGCCTGGGAATTTGAGCCTCATCAGAAAAGAAAAAGTTGATAGTTCAAGACTGACAGGCCAGGAAATACATTTTGAGTATCTTTGTTTTCAGAAAGAGACTGCTTTTTCCCCTCCCTACATAAGGGCTGCTACCTCTTCAGAAATTCCAGCTTACGATGTTGGGGAAATTGCAAAAAGTGGGCAAAAGAAAGGGATTAAAACCATAGTGAATAATGTGTCGAATATGTACCAATTTCCAGCATTAAAATGCTATAAAAAATGTGTTTTCATTGACCTGCATTTTCCTCTTAACATACCCCACCATAAAAAGACAAGTACCCAGCAACTACCTTCAGTCCCCCCCTTCAAAGGAACAGTGGTTTAGTGCATTCAAAGTTAGCTACCCCTTACACAGCTGCTCAGTTAATAATCGACCCATTTAACAGCAGTACCAGTTTATGCTACATATGTCATAGTACCTTACCTCAAAAGAACGGCATACATATCTACACTTACTTATAAAATACCATTCACAGTTTATTACTGTGGTTATCCCAAAAGGGTTTAGTCTTCGGAGTGCTATGGACAATACAGTGTTTTCTCCCTAAGAGGCCTCAAAGGTGGGGCAGGGCACGGGGACGGTGGCACTGTGGGGAACAAACTGCTGGCAAACAGCACTCACGGCAGCAACAGCCGATGGCTCAATGTACGTGTGCACCCTGGTCACACCTGAGCCATCAGCGGGAGGGTGCTGTGCGGGATGCACCTTTGCCCTGGTGGTTTCATCCACAACATGTACGGAGCACGACTTCATGGCTTTTTTATTGTGAGGGGAGGAAGGACTGGGACGTAATTACTCACACTGCATAACACCTTACAAATCGCCCCTTAAGACCCGTCTCTACCAAGGTCCACAAAGTTCTGTCTCAAAATTAAATAATAAAAAAGGAAAAAAAATCTGCTCTGACTCCTCTTGTTTCCTAATCGGGAGAACGTCCTTAGGTTTCCCCCTCACACCTTTTCCTGGCTGGCTGGCACAGACCCCAGCTGGAGGATGCCTTGAACGGAAGCTCCTCTTCAGTCTGGCTCTGGTCAGGAGATGCACTTGGCTGCAGTTCGAGCAAGTCCCACCGAATCCCACTCCCCACCAGTCAGACCTGAACACCCACAAGCATCCCCCAAAAGGTGCTCTGCATCGTCCAAGCATACAGGCGGATCCCAGCCATCAGCGCGGTACCACTGATGACAGCCTTACCTGTCAGTAATGTCCCCAAGAGCCTACCAGTGTTACAACGTACTAATCCACACAACAGTACAGGAGTATGATGCTGTGCTAAATAAAATTAAAACAAAGGTGGAGACAAGTGATTTTTGGACATTTCAGAGTGGTGCGTCTAAGCATGGAACTTTTTATTTCTGTTATTCCCAATTTGAAAATCCCATTTGTAACAGTGACCTTTTGTACCCATGTAACACTTTACAAGAGCCAGAAAACAAAAAAAGAGGGAATCTTGCTAACACAGCGATGCTGCCCAGAGGCTGCCCTGTGGGACAACCGTGGCTCCTTGCATGTGATGGAGCGTGAATATTACAGCCAACCAACCACGCTCTGCACAGCCCTGGCTTTCTAAAAAAAAAGTTGAACCCAAATCCAAGGTTTTATATAACAACAGTCAAGCTGTTATGTCAGCAGCAGAGGTCTAAGATCCATGGGAATGAGAATATTGCAAGTGACAGAGCTAGAAATGAAGGGACGTACAGTCTTCTTGTAACTGCAAGTAACAACACCTTTAAAAAAATATTTGCCAAAGGGAACTCGGGGTGATGCTGCCCCCTTTGAGGTGCTCTTTAAGAGCCAAAGATGTGACTGATAACCACAGGGTTGGCTCTAGTTCATGCTAAAGCCTCTGTTCCACCAGCCACCCTCCAGCTGAACAGCCCTCAGAGCAGGTAAATACCTACCTGAGCTCAATAGTTCCAAAATGTGATTGGGAAATCAGGGTGGGAGCCCCAATACACCGGTTGTGCAAAGCGAAGAACTCTGTCCCAACAAGCAAGCGATGCCCCTCCTGTCAGTCCCTGCCTGAGGCATTTATGCTACTCCCATTCCCTCCCCCTAAAAGTGTCGACAGAGGGTGCGAGTGTCCATGTGTCCGTGCGTGTGTCCGTGCGTATGTGGGTGCTGCAGTGACCTCTCCCTTTCCATAAAGAGACGCCTGCCCAGGGTGCACAAGGCTCCCAGGGGAGGCAAGGATGACCAGGATGCCTTCAGTTATCCTGGGGATTACATGACCAACAGCCTAATTCCAAGTTGTGCCAAAGCCTCCTCATCTCCCGGGTGGTATAAAGGAGCCCAAATAATCCCTTCATTCCTTTACTTGCCACCATAATGCAGGACTCCGACACAGACACGCCGTCAGAAAAAAAAAAAAAAAAANGGTCCATCCTCAACTCCCCCCCCCCCAACCCCAAGCTGTATTTCTAGGCTGACCTACCTCACAGCTTGTGCTTTTCACCTGTACTGCCCAGCTCGCTCTACAGCTGTGGAAACAATTGATCCACAGAGAGTTAGGGCCAAGCTGGACTTTCAGTCACCATTTTCTTTGCTTGTAGGCTGGGATTAGTGGTGGCTGAGGGTGGAGGGAAACACTCCCCCGTAACTCCCTCTCAAATCTTCAGTGCAAACAGGTATGTGATGGGTGGCATGTGTACCGGCTGCCCTGCCCCAGCTGTGCAGCTACACAAGTGCCCTTTGAACACAGCCTCTGCGCTTACCGGCTGTAGGACAGGAAGGGAAAGGTATTTTCCATTAATCACAGAATCACAGAATGGTTTGGGCTGGAAGGGACCTTAAAGATCATCTAGTTCCAACCCCCAGAAATAAATGGAAAGAGATCATTGCATACAATTCCTGCAGTCAAGAAATGCATTTTCTACCATATCAGTGGTCCAAACCAGGGTTAATGCAACCTTCCGCGGTACAAAGGGAAGAATTTCTGGGCTGAGCTTCAGGTGCCTGAAACAGACCCACACGGTGGCTCCTACTGCTGATACTTGCTCGCATTTATTTCCATTGCTTGCCACCTGTGAGAGATGACCTGTTTGAAAGCAAGTCGTAAATACTCTGCTACATCTGAGCAAACGGCCATGTAAGAATCCCTCCTGGCTATTTTGCAGAAAAAGAAAAATTTGGAAAGAGCTGAAACTTAAAAGGAGGTGGTTTCAGTCAATTATGTTACAGCAAGTCAATCAGATCCAGCATCCACATCTGTTTGAAATAACCCTCAGGTAGATAATAACATCTAAGACAAGTATCACCGACAGAGATAAGGAAAAAATAAGCTGCTGTTCTCTTTCATTTAGCACGTTGCTTTGTGCCTTGGACAATGGCTGATACACACGTGGGTATCTGCTCTTGAAAAGTTAGTCACTGCTCTTCCACCGCGTGGGCTACGATAAGGGAAGGCAAAGCATTTACAAATAGGAGACCGTATTATAAAATCCATAAAAACTGACAGTGCTGTGTACAGATACCCGTGTAGAACTACAGAATTAATTATAGCCAGACAAAATACTTCTGCTGATGCTCTCACCTGCTGCTTTGTGCTGACGAAATGCAGTTTGTGTGGAAATACGTGCTTTTCCCCCAAACCTGTGATTAGTCATTTAAAAGCCTGACCCTCATCTTCCACAACACAATCAGTTGAATATTTGCCATGATTTTGCTGTGTACATTTGCCCGCCTTCCTTTCACCAAGCCAGCAGCTATACCCATGCGAGTTAGGGCCAGCCAGGTATTTCTGCTGATTAGATTAAAGCAGCCAAATGGTTCTGCTCTTAATTTTCCCCTTTTTCTTTTAACCGTAGTTAAACTTTGTCAAAGAGACAAAAATCTGCTGTCGTAGCTCAGGGGCACCGCTCTTCCAGAGGAGACGCGCACATTTACAGGCTGTGCTCACAAGACCGCTAGTCTAACTGGGGAAAAGAAACCGGTCAACCCGATGCTCAGCCCCGCACGGACTCATACGCTGCAACACAGGTCAACTACTGGCACAGCAGGAAACATAGGGACCATTTTTGGCAATTGCAACTCAAACCAGAAGCTCGAGGGGGGAAAAAAAAGCCCATTTGTGAGGCTTCAGTCTGTTGAATTTTCCATATTTTCCATCATCATGAATTACTGTGTTCGTTAACCCTTTGTTTGCCCTCTGCTATTCAAGACACAGCCAGCATGGCCCAGCCTGCCTGCGTGTCACAGCCCCAGCGTAAGGTAGCTTCTGTCCTGGCCTTCACGCTGCCTCACTTCAAGGAACCTCTGCATTTCCACGCTACTTAATATATTGTATCACACCCACAGTCAACAATTAAAATGAATAAATAATTCAAGTTTTGTAAGAAATAAAATGTTAAATTGTTAAAAACCACAATTATTTACATTTTGATTATTCGACAGGCTTGTTTCCAACACTGGTACTACTTAATTACCAGAGAAAGAAATGGGCCTCACCTTCCATTAGCAGCTACATCCCAGCACCATCCCACCCGGGCTTGGAGGTGTGCATGTTTCTGCCCCAGCAGCCTTTGAGCGCACCTCTTTGAACTCAAACACGTAAGCTGTACCAGGATTTTATTTTATTTTTTCTCCATTAGGAGTTACTCTGTTACAAGACTTGTTCAGGGACAAATCAACCCCTTTCACCACCTACCTATGTAACCCGGGCTGCTTCTGCGCTGAATCAGGACATCCGCAATCCTGTGCCGGTCTTTGTCCCCAGGCAGCTTGGCAATTGAGTCCCAACCGGGCAGACCTTTGCCTGTGCTTCAGATGACACCCTGTGAGCACTACTGCTGGCAAACCTTCCCTGGAGTGGGGTCTCCAGGACCTCAGGCCACCCCCCTGCACCCCTAGTCCCTGCCCAATGCCTACTTCTGTCTCCTGCCAAGACCATGAGGAGTTACAGGAGGGCACCAGGAAGAGGCAAGGCCTCTCAGATGCATGATTTTTTTTGTAAGCATCTATCCCACTTGAGTGGTCTGCTGGTCACTTTATGCAGCCACCGCAGACCACCTTGGTACCACTTGACTCAACATCTCCTTTTAACAGCTTCAAAGATCTGTACTTGTTCTTGCTGTTTTCAGACTCTTCAGCTACGTACTTGGTTCACAGGTTTAATATCTGCCCCACAGCTGGTTCAAGTTGGCCTGAACACACCTGATACAGAAACAGGCTGTTGGCAGAACCAACCTTGAGCTAGTGATCATACACAATTTGTTGCCCATCTACAACCATCCCAGGTGTGAAATCTCTTCATACCTTTGTCAAGCTGACCCTCAGCCACCAAGACTTGGGTAACTACTGCTTGTTTCTTACTCCTTCCTCTGCTTCCCTATGATTAAAGGTGCCAAGCTGTTCAGATGGCAGGATTCTGGAGGAGCTTGATGCCATTTCCAGAACACTGGTTGCTGCTGGTTTCATTGCCAGGTTACGTCACCCCAAAGATCTTGACTTTAACAGTACTGAAGTGCATAAACTGAAATACTGTTGTATCACCTAAGATTGCCATCCGTCGCGTATTGTTTCTTCCCCCTTTAAAAGCCTTGAATGGATAGAGACACAGGCAGATCTTCAAAGGTACTTAACAGTTCCTTAAGATTTTTGGTGGGAACTAGGTATGCAAATGCTCTTACATATATGGGTCTTACACATCTGCCTCAGGTTGCTAAAAACGTCCAGAACTCTGGCTGAAAGGTATTTCCAAAGAGGAGCAGGCCAGGGGGTGGGGGTGTCTACCTAAAAATTGAGGTTGATGAAAGCAGAACTAAGTACAAGGAAACTGACTTATTTACATTTTTGACTGAAAGCTCTGCGAGTCATGCACATTTTGACTTCTCAAACCTCATATGCACTGTCTTCTGTGCCAGAGTAATCCTCCTTTTAGAAAAAAGTGTTCCATCCTGTGCTGCAAGCCAGAGCAAGACATTTGTCTCCTCCGATCCCGTTCAGGGCTTGCTCTGCTGTCCTTCACATGGCAGCAGGAAGAGCTGGGTTGCTCTGTCACTGTATTTTCTGAAGCAGTCAATGCAATGGCCTGTCAGAACTGGTAGACATTGTTCCAAAGACTTGATTTGCTTCATTTTGGCATTTCCACAGTCATCCTTTACATATAATTAATTTTTTTTTTAGATTTAAAATTATTATTTTGTATTTTGCTGGTCACTTCCATATTGCTTCATTCAAAATCCAGAAAACAGTTCAAATAAAATCGGAGCTTAAGTGCAAACTTTCCAGTGAACTGCTATGTGCGTTTTCTCCAGTCCAGTGTCTGTCTTCCAGTTTAAAGGACCCTTCCCACCACCACCCCACAGAACACCAGCAGGCTTCATGACCCATATCAAACTCTCCAGCTCTCCATCTTGTCCTCAGTGTTGTCTGACAGCATCCCCAACTCCCTTCACGATCATGAAGAAGAAAAAGAGGGAGGAATTTGTTTGGGTCTTTTTATATCTATAGTGAGCAGGTATAAAACAGGAAAGCAAGGCTTTTTGCATACAAATCTTGGTTTCTTGGCCTGTCCTTTCGCTTCAAAAAGAAGATGTTGGAGGTGTGGTTTTGTTACTCTCTTCTGAAAGGGTGTTTTTTGTTTATTTGTTTAAAGTGTTTGTCATATTGGCACATATACAAAAATGGTTGTGTCATGTACCAGTTCTGAGCTGGAGTCTCTGTGGTTAGGAATTGGCACAAAATCATGGTGTGGCTCAGAAAGAGGGTTTAGCCGTATATTAGAGTCACATCATCATTTCTTGGAAAGCCACGATGAAGATCTGAACGATTATGAAAAGCCAGGTTAGCCATTTTCAGTTGCTGGGATAGAAAGTGTTAGAGAAAGAAATTGGATTCTCAATTTCAATTACTATGCTATCACACATGATATAAAAATTGTCCATTTTTCCCCCTAATGGAAACTGCATTGAGATTTCCAGGAATGCTGTACAGACTCTCCTCAGTTCCTGCTGACAGAAACAGCCTCTCTGTGGCTTTCCCTGCAGTGTGTGGGTTGAATCACTGAAAACTAGCTCGACAGCAGGCAACACTGCCACTGGCCTTTACTGGTACTGTCTGGCTTCTCTGACCATCCGACCCTCTAGATCTGCGGAAAGTGAGAAATGCCAGGTTGTACGTGCCTTCTTTCAGTCTCTTTCCTTCCTTCCTTTCAGGTTCCCAACCCAATCTGCAAACGACTCCAAGATATACTTTCACTTGGAAATATCAAAAATGAGTGAACTGGCAAGAAGAGGAAGCTCGTGGGAGAAAGGAAGGGAGGGAGGGAGGGAGGGAGGAAGGGAAGGGAGAGAGGGAAAAGGAGAGCAAGAGAGAAGGAGTGAGGCAGCTAGAAGGGGTTGCCTTTCCACTTCCATGAGACCGCGGTCACTACACCACTGTATTTCGGTGTCTGTAGGGCGGCGGGGGCAGCACAGTGCCAGGCTTCAGGGAGAACTCGGAGAGGTATTCAGGATTCTCTGCCACAATGGGCCGGATCCGTCCATTCTGTTTGTAAAAGTATTTTGTGCTGTACTCTTGCAGGTAGTCCGGGTGCTGGAGGGTGCTTCGTGGGGGCAGGCTGTGATTCCAGTAGTCTGGGTTGTCAAAGGCCTTCTTGGCTTTCTCCGGCAAATTGTTCTTCAGGTACTCGGCATTTTCCAAGGTGTTTGCAAAAGTGTTGAGGTACAATGGCTCGTTCACGTACTCATCCTCTGCTTTGGGCTGCCCATTCGGAGCATTATGATACTCTGGGTTGTCCACAGCTTGGAGATCTCCATTCTTTCGTCGGGAGACAAATGGATTCTCTTCCACCGGGTTTAGGTAATCTAAGGAAAGATAAAAAAATAAATCAGCAAAGAGAGGGAGTAAACCATCCATGTAGCAAGCATCATGTGTACGTTACTACCAGGCTGTACCAGAAGCAGCACTTGGGACCTGTTTGTCCTCCACCCCAGCCACTCCTAGAACTCCAGATGAGATCAGGTGCCAACTATGTTGAACACACACTTGCTAAAAGCGAAGACTAAACTAAACAGACAATATGGGTTAAAGTGAAGAGATGAAGTGACCCATCAAACATACTGGCAAACTAAACTACAGCTGTCACTTAGCCATAGCCTGTGCCTTGCTTGATCCTGGACTTCCTCTCAGCGTATGATCTACAGAGCCAAACATGCCAAGCGACTTCTGCCTCTGCTGCTGACCCTTCATGCAACCTTGGACGTATCAGTCAAACCCTCTGCTCTGCAGTCTTTCCCTCCAGAAGGCTCTATAGAAATCTTAGTTAAGCCTCTCTGTACAAAACCCATCCCTGTGGGCTAACTTCTAAGACAGCTTCATTTCTAACAGAACAATTTGCCTGATTAAAAACCTTCCATCCCTGAAGGACAAAGGACCTCGAAGCATTATGAAAGAAATAATTCAAATGAGCCCTGGAAAGAGTACAAGAGAGCCTTGCATCAGCTCCACAACAGGACTTACAGTAGGTTCAAATCACTTTCTGTGGATTAACACCACAAAAAATTGTAGCTGAATTGCAGAAAGGTTTTAAGGCATATGGAGCTTGCGTGGAAAGCTAGACAGGGGGTGGGGAGGGAAGAGAAACATAAAGAGACTGGCTGTCCTAGGTTAAAAACACACACTTAGGTCTCTCCCATGGTCACACACAGGCAACTGAGCCATGGCTCTGTGTATAACGAGGTCTCGCTACAGAACAGAAAGCCAGTCAGCCTGGGCAGCAGGGGGGTCGCTGATACTGCAAGTGGGCTGCAAAGGGAATGGCTTGGAGGTGAGGCAGGGACAAGAGGGACTGGGGGTGGGATCCCTGCAGCAAGATACGTCAAAAGCATCCAGTTCATTCAAGGCTGGAGATAATCAGATCAATCACTTCCACTTTCAGTATCAATTCTGCCTTTCATCTCATAGCCTAGAGGTCCCTACAAAACAGTGTCTCCAAGCCATCACCATTAGTGACGGACGATCTCTCAGGCTGCCTGTGCCACACAGGGATTGCCAACACAAGACCTCCATTTCCAGTGGCAAGGCTCTGGTCACGGGCTCTGGAGAGACAGAGTCCACAGAGGACTGTAAGGAAACAGGCCCCTGCCTGTTATAAGAGGGTGGCTATGGTCCTCACTTCAGCTCTGCTTTTATCCAGGACAGAGCCAAAACTATTAAATGCAAAAGTTCAAGGCAGTGAGTACCTTTGAACACATAGATAAAACTTTGCTGAATCTGAGGTGAACAGGCACAGGGGCCCATACCAAATGCATAGCGGGAACATAGAATCATAGAATTGTTGAGGTTGGAAGGCATCGAGTCCAACCATTAACCTAACCTGACAATAAACACTTGTAAACCATATCCCCAAGTACCATGTCTACCCTTTTTTTAAACACCTCCAGGGATGGCGAAGCTACCACCTCCCCGGGCAGCCTATTCCAATGTTGGATAACGATTTCAGTGAAAATTTTTTTCCTAATATCCAACCTAAACCTCCCCTGGCTTAACTTGAACCCATTTCCTCTCGTCCTATCACTTGTCACTGGGGAGGTCAGTCCCCATCTCTCTACAACCTCCTTTCAGGTACTTGTAGAGAGTTATAAGTTCTTCCCCTCAGCCTCCTCTTCTCCAGGCTAAACAATCCCAGTTCCCTCAGTCGCTCCTCATAAGACACGTCCCCCAGACCCCTCACCAGCTTTGTTGCCCTTCTCTGGACACGCGGACACACATATTATTTCTTAGCAATGACAGCTGAGCAGTGCTTTGATTTGAATCCCCCAGCTCACAGACAGCATGCAGCATCGTGGCCATACTGTGACATCCCTGTGTCTGTCCCCAGTGAGTTAGGAAGGAGATGCTTTCTCCTGAGCTGCTACTACCACATCCCTGAGGGTTCCAGTAGCACCAGTGAAGTGTGTAAGTTCCTGCAGAACTCTATGGATCCCCAGGGTGAACCTTTATGTGAAGATACGCATGGGCGCACACTGAAGCAAACTCACAGCACCAAATCTCTTACTGCAAGGGCGGTTGCTGAATTGTAGGTCCACGAGTGCACTCCCACAATTGCTACTGCCGTGGGTCAAGCCCCAGGACTCCCTCCATTTCCACCATGTAACACAAAGGGTATGTGGCTTCCAAATTCTGAAGCAAGCTCAGTGGTTACTTGGCATTTACATTTGCATTAATTAATTTCTTCAAAGGTAATGCAAAGGTTTGAAAGCAAATTACTAATGACATATCCCCTTACATCTAAATGGCTGCTGTCACTATTTAAAAAGGAAGAAACGAATGATGGCAAACTGGGAAGTGTAGCACTCTGAGCTGGCAAACTTCACCTTGCAGTGATGGTCTCTCTGAAGCACATCTTGTTCTTTCAATCCTAAACTTCTCTTGGGCATAAAATGCCAACACTGTGTATCGGTTCTGTGATATGTTCAATATGACATTTACCAAGCACAATGCCATGAAGATAAAGATCAATAAACAAAGCAAAGTGGAGACTACGGCTGGCAAAAGACAGCTCCTTTTCCTGGAAATAACTGAAGATTTGTGTTTGGATAAGAAGGGGCTTTGGCTTTTTTTCATTCCTCTCTCTTGCTATTTCCCAGAAAGAAAAGTTAAAGGGGAATTACCAAACGACATTTTGGCACATTTTAGCTTTTCCAAGTAGCAAATTAAGCAAAGAAAAATGAATCCCCATGCAAAGAAATATTAACCAAGTCAGAATGTTTCAACCTTGCTGAGTTACTCAATAAAGCCATTTTTGTTGAAAAGGTGCTGATGTAGAAAAAGAGAGAATGCGGTCAGACTAGAGCAGGATCTTCTCTGGGAAGACAATTTTTTACCTGTTTTAGGTTTGTCTCGCATCGGTGTCATGTACCCATCCTCATCCAGCTCTCCCCGGACAACCCGCTCAGGGATGAAGACTGTGGGATCAGCGCTGTACCTCTGGGTGCTGCTGTCCTCTTTTGCCAGGGTTGCCACTTGTTTTCGTAGCGTGCCATTACAGCAAGTATCTTCAAAGATCTCTGCTGTAGCCCCTTGAGCAACTGGGGCTTCTGGTATTATGCAGCCAGGAGCTCTGTACGGCATCGGCACTTCTGTAGCATAGCCACCATCTCTATACACAAACTGATTCTGTTGAAAAAGAAAAGACAGCATGAAAAAGGAGGCTCCCAAGGGAGAGAAGATTCAACAGCAAGTCATCTCTGTGGCTCCTGTGCCTTTCCTGCCACACTTGCTCAATGATGCATTTCACTGGGCGGGTGAAGGAAGCCTTGTCCTGCAGACAGACTGCGTTTCCAGCACTGCGGGATAGGCAGCAGCACAGGCTCTGTTGTGGACCAGCAAAGCATCCATCTGCCCGGTGGTGCTGAGCCAGCTTCCCCTCCCAGGGAGGCACTGTTGGTGCAGCAAGGGGAGCAGGGAAGCATGCTGGCTGCTCAGGGCTGGAAATGGGGCTAGAAATAGGGCAGGAAAACTCGTCTCCTACCAAAGACATGTGGATGTTGGATATACACAGCTGCAAGAGGCAAACACAGTATCTCCTCTTCTATTACCCTGGCAATCTCCCCTGATTTCTGAACAAACCCCTTAAACCTCACGTTAAGGAAATCTCCTACTGCAAAGGAGACTGGGGATAGAGGACATTACCATCTCTGAACTCTGTTTATTCCTGGGGGGGGCTACATTTAGGGTGTCCAGCAGTGACAATCACACGGTCACCCAAACGCTACCTAATTCCATCAGGTAGTGCATCTCAGGCTGGTGAAGTGTGCTTGTATTGGTACCTCAACTCAGTGGTTCAACTCAACCTACCATTTTGCTTGTCAGCAAGGGCGTGCAAGGAAATTTCGACACCATGACCTATAAATAGGAAGGAAAAATGTACAGATTCATCCAAGCCTGTTACCTAAGTGCTTTCTCAAGAAAAGTTGGCAGTTGGCAGTATTTTGGGTGTGGGTCCATGGAGCTTGCACTCCAGTCCAGGTTGAGTGTAGAGATCCTGACTATTTGATTGCTGACATACACACTCCATTCACTGTTGGCTTTTGGGCCATTTATGTAGGAAAAGGGGTTTGAAACAGAAAACACATAGTGAAGGAAGGAGGAAAACCTAAAGGATGAAGGTTGAAGGTGAAATACTTACTCCTGACATAGGGGTGTAGGCAGGAGGAGGGCTGTGTCCAATTTCACTCTAATAGGAAAGAAAAATGGAATGATGGATACGTAGTAAGAGGTCATATGAATGAAACAAGTCACATGAGCTGTATGAGCTAATGGGGAGTAACATGCACATCAGATTCAGTTAGATTTCCTAACTGAATCGAAAATTCAAAGAATTCAATCATGGCAAATGTATCACCGACTTCAAGAAGCCGTGTGCCTCACCAGTCTTAGGGAGGGCTACTGAGCTCCTCTTGCTGCATAAGGGCAAGTGCCATATTATATTGGCCGACAGCTGTATATCCTGCAAATGTCTCTTGTCTAATTTTTGGAAAAGCAGATCATACAGAAAGTATGACAGATGGTGCATTCAACTTCAGAGGAAATACAGGGCAGAAGTGCAGAAGGCATCTCGCTCCAAGCCATGGCTTCCTTTCCCAGGGACAAAGGAGGAGAGGGATAACTGGGAGAGCAGGAGGGTGCAGGACTGTCATTAGACTGTCACAGCTAGGCTAAGCATCGCAGGAAGAACAGTCCCTAGGCTTTGGTAAACCCAAATAGCACAGGAGTGCTGGATTTCAAGACTCCAACATGCCATGGTCCTGCTCTCAACATATACCACCACCCTTCTAATATTACCTCTGTATCACAAGCTAAGGGGTTTTACCGAGAAGCTTAGAGGCTGTACACCGAAGTATCCATGCAGAGATCCTCATTGTAATATTGGTTTCTGGAACCATCTTACACTGCCCTGTGGACCCTGAATTGCTGTAACATCACCAGCACAGTGGCTGCTACTTATTACTGCTAATCCAAACTGGCCAGTTTTTAATTGAGGAAACACCGATTTTTGGAAGAAAATAAAACAAAGAACCCTTTATTTTTCATGTGTTTCTCTACTTTATTGTATTTCCCTTACCTCCTACTTGAGGGAAAGGCAAAGTCAGGGTTTGAAAAAAGGTCAAAATTTGAGATAAATTGGAAGGAAAACCCCACGGCCTCAGGAAAGAAGCCTAACCACCCTGAGAACACTCCACTTTAGGAGGTATCTCATGCATCAAAATCTGTTTCAAAAACATATCCACACCAAGAAACATACCAAAATTAAAAGACAACACAACACGCATCCTCACGTAGTAAGAATTGGGCGCACTACAGTCAATCTTTCCCTTACAAACTTCTTGCCAAAATATCAGGATGGAGATGATAGTCACTGTCAAATATCTTACTTTATAAGGGAATGTTTTGTGTGTAAGGAAAATACCTGCATCAGGAAAAAATCTTAAAAACAAATATAAATTTATTTTAAAATGCACACTGCCCTGTCTGAAGACCCTTTTCTGGTGATCAAAAATACGCCCGTCTCCTTCTATTTGAAATATCCCTGCAGCTATTTTGTTACTCAGCTCTAGCACCTTGTGTTTGAGGTGTAAATGTGGTGATGAGCCATAGTTAGAGATACACTTTTCTCCATCCCCATGAAAATTCATCCACATTTAGCCAAGTTATGACCTAAAAAGACTCCAGGTTGCAAATTACAGAAGTGCAGGAAAACGAAAACCTTTGTTAGTTGAATTGTCTATCTCCACCACCCATTAGCAAGGCTTGAGCAGGATTCTGTAGTTGTTTTTTCCCCAAGAAATTAGGTGCTGGAAGGAAACACAGGAGAGGATCTACCCCATGGTCTCAAGTGACCCCCCGGCCAGTCGGAGAAGGAGGAGGAGGAAAAGGCACTCTGAGCAGACTGCAAAGGAGTTGAGCGTCTTGCAAGGAAAGTGGTGCTGGAGGAGCTGGCAGCAGGGATGGTCAGGAGCCAGGGAACGGTGGCTGGCAAAGGAATAGAGGACAATGGCAAGTGAGAGAGACTGTGAGGTGCAGGGAGGGAGAACGGGTCGGCATGTGACAGGAGGCTGAGTAGGAAGGGGGAGAGATGGTAATAAGATCTAAACGTGACAGGGAGAAACGGGAGGCACAAGGACAAAAGATAGTCTGAAAGCACTGAAACAGCAGCTTCTCTAGAGGCTGGAGCTGAACTTGAATCTCCTCTGCTGTCAGCAAATCACTCTCAAATCAAATGGCCAAATGCAGGCCTGGTTCGGGTGGTGCGGAGGGAGCCGAGCAGCCGTTGCTCCACTCTCAGCACAAGTGGCAGAGCTCTCTGCCTTGTGCAGTCAGCGGGAGCTCTGTGGGCTCTGTGCACGGTAATAGGGCTGGGGGAGAGGGGGCTGAGACACCACTGAAGTCTAGGCCAACTGTGACTGGTTTCACTAGGCGTTTGCCAAAGAGCTCATTATGTTTGAAAAGCAGAGCTTAAACTTAAGCTCTAGGCCTGGAAGCAGCTTTGGCCTCTCTGACCCAGCTGCGGCTGCTGACAACCAGAGAAGTGAGGATGATGCCAACTGCAAAGAAAGTGCCGTCTAAGGCAGTACAGAAAGGGATGGCAGAGGGCTTGGCTGGATCAGCCTCAAACTTCAGTACTGCCCCATCTGTGCGTGGTCTCTCTCTTATTTAAGACAAGTGTACTCGTGTCCAGAAGAACAACAGCCAAGAAAAGTTCAGGGAAGGAAGCAGGGAAGGAAAAACCAAAGCCAGCAGTTGCCTGGCTGAGATAATCACACTTGAGAGAAAAGATCATAACAGAAGAGGGAACAGAAGACACTTTACCAGAGATGATTTTTTTTTTTTTTTTTTTAAGGGAGCAGACATCAAGGTCCCCAATACACATCTGGGTACAGACTATGCAGCAAGCTTGTAATTAGGAGTCTTCTGCAAGAGACTTGCTTGGGACAACTAGGAATGTCCCTTTAAACAGGAAGCACCGTGGAAACTGGAGTAGCTCTGATTGCAGAGGTCAGATTCTCTCTGAAACCCTTCACCTTTTATTTGGTACCACGGATTTACTGTCACCTTGTAATGACACATGGACAGGTTACAACCATGAATGCGTTATAAAAATGGATAAAACCCCATCCCCTGAGCCTGCCAGATGCTGCTTTGAAGTGCTACTGATGGCTATAGGATGTTGCACTGCAGAAGACTTAATCTGCCTTCTCCTTGCCCTCCGATCTCATATTTACTTGAATTTGGGGAAGCTTTCTGTATACTCCAAAAAGACGGAGAAAGAAAGACTGAAGATAGGTAAGTAGTAAACTATGGTCCATGGAGGGGGGTGAAGATTTAGGCAAACCAATGATTACAGGTAGCATTGAGAGAGGAAATACAAAATGCTGTCTACAGAGAGTCAACTCTGAACAGCGAAGAATCCAAAGCTCTGTTGGGAATCCTCTACCTCTTTGTAAAACTCCCCAGCTTGTTTCCCTCCTGCCGGCAGGCTGCGAGACTCCAAAGAGGGGGTTTGCTTCTTTTTGTTTCCAAGATGGCTACAGCCCTCCAGACTGTACGACAGTGAAAAGCACTGTAGCAATACTGTGCAGGTTATTAGAGTTTGCTGCTGTCCAGTTTTCACAGACACTAAACCAGTGACTGTAACCACTCCTTTTCTATTCGGTACTACATCGTCCTATGTTACACACCTTTAATTTACATCTTTCTATTTTCAGAGAGGCACTGTCATGAATTTCAACTTGTCGTTCATTGATTCTGGTTGAATAAGGGGAGAGCTGTCTTGAACTAATTTTAGTTCACAGCCCATAGTGATCTCCTAAGGGTAACTTAGAAAAGCAAGCCTTTTGTTAACAGGCTTGGCTTCAGTACACAGGGCTATGCTCCTCTGCCAGTAAATGTTTAGACGATAAGCAACTTTAAAAAATATTTTTCAAGGATGGCCACATTAACTGTCTGTGGGCACGCTTTGCTCCACCCTCAGCACAAAAGGCTAAACTCACCGTCCTATCTTTAGAACTTCTTGGCTGTGACTCTAACATTTAAATACATACTATGCAACTATAACAACATAATAACAGGCCCTCTTAGAATAGCCCTGTCCCACGACGTCAGGAGAGAATGGACTAGCATTAATGCATTCATTGCTATTTTTGCTGACAAGACCCTTCCCAGTCAGTGACCTGCTGACTCAGATCACAGTAGGATATTTTCTTCATCCCTCCCCTTTAGCTCTGTACTAAACATAGCTGTCTTGCAACCCCCTTAACACAGAATCTTACAGCTTGGCTCTTCCCCAAACCACTGGTGTCTGCATGCTTTTTTAATTCTTTATTGTTTTTCCCCATGAGTTAACACCCTCTGACCGCTATTCCAAAAAAAAGCAGGCAAAGAAAACAGCTGTGGTGCCAATTAGTGGGGCTGAAAATGTGATATAATTGTTTTAAAGTCTTTAAATTGCATTGTGATGTCATCAGTTTTTAGGCATCCAAGGTAAGTACTGAAAGGCCCAGCCACCTCTTACTGGTCAGGACATGAATCATGCTGTGAGCAGAAAATATATTTGGACCTTACCAAGTAAAACTTAAATACCTTGATTTGTATGTGTAATCCTATTTACTTTGGGTTTTTTTGTTGTTGTTTTTGCATCTTAAATACTAATTTGAAAAAAAAGACCTGATGTTCCTCTACTGAGAAGATCTAGGTTTTTGGATTCCTGATCCTGAATTCCTGACCTGAATGATTAAGATGTCTAGTGTGTTGAGACGGACAAAGACTTCAGAGGCTGCTTGCAAAGTCTAAAAGACCTCACTGCACAAACCTATTTTAAAAGTCCCCAAATTGCATCCTAAAAAAAAAAATATTAATCAATAATCACCCCCTTTTGATAGTGTAATATGCATTATATCCATTAGCTCTGGAGAGCACACATCCATTGACACTTAAACTCAAAGCATCCCCCAGAAGGAGCCTAGCTTTTTTAGCATGAGCAGCCCTAACCAGAAATGCCTGAGATTTCATTCTTTATACCACATGATTGAATTTTAGGCACAAACATGACATCAGGGAGAAAAGATAAAACACAAGCAAATGTCCCCTAAAGCCTTTTTAGAAGCCCTTTGGTTTTAAACACCAGTGACATATCAGCTATTATAACCGCTAATGTTTGTGTAAAATGAGTCTTGATAAAAGAGAGGTAAATAACATTTTTGTGAATATTGGCTTGTGTTATTGCTTTCTATTCATTAATTTCATTTTTCAATGCCTTGCTTCTAAAATCTCCCAAAGGTAAATATCTCCTCCTTTATAGCGGGGACATAATATTTTCTGGCTGCATGTTAAACTGTAATGAAATCAAAGCCTTGTTGGGTCCTGATGCTCATATTTATGTAGTTGTGTGAATATGTCTCTGCCTTGTCTCATTTCATTTGAGTCTAGCGTCATGCCTGAACTATGGCACCCAGAGCTGTGTCCCTCTCCCTGCCTGTGCTACAGCTCATCCCAAACCAGCCCTATGGTGACCACGGCTGCCTTCAAAGCTGCAACCACAGCAGATTTCAGGTGGAATAAATGCTGAAGGTACTCAATGATGTGATGCTGCTGTGGGACTATGGGTGGTACAGGACTATCACCAAACAGAAAATAAATAAAACTATTTTTCAGCATGATCCGGTACCTCCATGCGTTGCTTGCTAGCACAGCCTCCTAGCAGCACCCTCACTGCTGCAGTGCTGGTTTTCCTTGTCACCCACTGAGACATTTAATAGGGTTGCATAATTATTGTTGTTTCTTGTTCTTAAGCAGCCTCCTAAGCTCATGGGACTGAAAGATTTTTCTTTAATAAAGGCAAGGCTCTGCCAACATCAATGTACACACACACACACACACACTTGAACTCACTCTGATACTGCTCCTACCCACACGAAAACCCAATCCCCTTTCATTCTGCTTCTGCTCTCATATGTAAAAAGCACCAAACCATAAAGCAGGAGTAAACCACTCCCACCTTCTCACTGGAATGCTCCTCACACGTCCTGTTCAGGAGTGCCTTATGATCCATGCTTCAGGCAACTCAGTGATTATCTGTTCTGATCAAGCTCTCCACGCTTCTTTGTACCAGTTCAGTCCTGGGCTGTGTGCCCCCAGAAATAACTCACTTTCTTCCTTCCCCTAGAAACTGTTTACCTGATTTGAAACCAAGTGAGCCAGCCTCAAGTCACCAAACTGCAGCCTCCTAACATAGCAGGCTGAGCAGATCCTGCTGCAAGCACCAAGATTTCAGCAGTTCTCTAGGAAGAAGGACAGCTGATTTATGTGAGTGGATCTGAATAATACGATTGGGATGCTCTGGTGGAGCTGCAGGCAGAACACACAACACAGAGCTGTCGCACCAGCCATGAGCAAACTCCAGCTACATTTCAAGGGAGCAGCCTGGTATTTACAACTGATTTGAACTGGAATTCAAATAGGAAAGACCACCCCAGGAGAGCAGCCACCTCTGCTCAGGAGCAGTCCTGCTTCTCTCTGACCACAGAGCTAACAGCTTACTCTGCCTTGCTCCAGAGAGCCCGCAGCAAACATGTCTGAGACAAAAATCAAAGGAGAGAAAAAACGGGTACCACAAGATTGCTGTGTAATGTTAAATAGAAACGAAACGCTGTTTGTATAGTAATAGCTAGAAGGCTTTGCAAACCTCTGGAGATTTCTGGTCCTAGCCCCCGCTCAGAGCAAGGCCACACATGAAAAGAAAGGGTTAGACGCCCCCCTGGGCCATTACAGTTAAAGCATATCTGTCCCTACAGCTCACAGTGCCTGACACAAGTCTGGCATTCCTCATGCCCTCTCTTCTGTTCAGCCTGGGCTCCTGACCCTACTTAAGAAAACTCCATTCCCCACTGGGCACTTTCCTCTAGGACTATGAAGAAAAGCTCCCATTAGCATCACTGCCAAGTGTCATGGCTCAGCACTAGGCAGGGGTCATTGCTGGCACCCTGCATCATTTCAGCACGCAGAAAAACAATCACAGGATACTGGAGATGCACATCCTCCGAACGTGGTTTGGGATATTTGCGTATGTGTGTCTCTTACATCACCTATTTCAGGCACACGAATAGCAACGTGGCCCACCTGAGTTAATGTAGCAAGACGTACATTTTGTCCAGTGAGACAAAAATGGAGTCTATTATTCAACATCAAAAATAAAAGGCAGGAATAATATACACAGGTTGTGGACAGTAGCTATGCAACAATTTACAATGCCCTTAGTTCAATGGCCATAAAGTTCCACTGCGGATCGATGAATCTTTATTGGAAACAATGAAGTCACAGTCCCTTTTCCAGCATTACCCTTTCTCAGAATGTGTGTAAATATTTTAACTTCAACGTTGATACACAAGTATAGAAAAGAATGTATGCACCATCCTGTGTTAGCTAAAGTGTTTGCTCCAGTCTCTGATGACTGCTCCTTTCATAAGACAAAATATCCAGTTTAGATCAGTGAGGGGGGAAAAAAAAAAAGAATAATCAAGGAATAAGTCTTTTCTGCACATAAGCTTTTTCTGCATATAAGTTTTTTCTGGTCCCTGTTTGTCAGAAGAGTGGTAAGATTTGCAGGCAGCCTGAGCTCTAGCTCAGTTCACATAGGCTGCTTGTATCATCTGGATGTGCCAGATCGTGTCCTGGCAGGACGGTGGGTTTAAGTCATCCCTGAACTTGTTCAATATCAGTATGGACGTTTCACTGGTGACCTGGGTTCAGGTCAGCCCTGACTTACTTCATAGCTTCAGATGAGTCATTTAAACTTTCTCTTGCACAATTTTCTCTCCTAACAGCTCTGTTTTCAGACTTATAAACTCTCTTAGAGCAGTCCATACGCAGTGGGATGCCCAAATATGAATACAGCCTTCTAGGAGTAATTTAGTTTGGACTGTGAGCAGTAAATGGCACATGTCACAAACAAAACATGCCTAAGAATCTTGGCATATTGGTATAGGAAACGACACATCTAAATACCGCACAGAGTATTTACTGTGCTGTTACTGGAAAATACCAGACATACACCATATATTTTTAGTCTAACATTTCACCAAGAAGAGGAGTCAAAGATTACAAGATGACCAATGAAAATAACCTGTTAAGAGATGCACGATGTGGCCACAAAAGTCAGTATCCAGGCACACTGACAAGGAAACGTAGGTGAAATGCTTTTCCATAGACTCATCTCCTATTACCTGGGTTGGGAATAAAAGCATTCTCCTGCTGTACAACACCAAAAGCTCTCCCTGGAACACCTCCTGTCCTCTAGACCTTGGAAACCTTCATCCTTCCAACTCCAGAATGGCTGGCAAAGAGACTTCAGCTGGTACAATATGTAATTAGATCTAAGCATGACACAAGAATGAAGATGTAAGAATTCCTTTTCCCTATTATTTTGTATTAATGCACCATGAGTGTCAAACAGACAGGAGAGCAGGAACAGAGACAGCTTGCATGTGTCTATCTTTCCCTTTCAATCTCTTTTACTCCCATATCATTCCTGTCACCCATGACTAGCTTTCTGTCACTCCTTTTTTAATACACTCTCCAAGACATCTTACAGTAAATGGCACCTTCTAACACTGAGCCAATTCCCCACAGTTTGGAAGAGACAACGTACCATTTCCTAGCTACTCTAACAATTCCCTGGGGGAGAGAAGGGTCAAGGTGCTGCTCCTGCTCATATGCTGTAGCATCTGTCCAAAACACAGGAGCAGCAGCAGCTCCTTTTCTTTTTCTGTGCAAACCTCGAGCTTCAAATCCCAAAACAGGGAAAGGATGGGGAATGGGACCAAAACCACAACACAGTCATGATTTGTGATTGCGACATGGCAGACTAAAAAAAAAAAGGCACAGAAGAAAGTTGATGAGCAACACTCGGAGCAGCAGCCCCCTCCTATGCCGCACGCTGCATTGCCATCTTCCCCAGTCTGTTTTATACAGTAATCAAAGGATATTCTGAGCCTCTCAAAATGCCATCAACCCTCATTGAGAATGAAATAGAGCACATCTCCACTGAAGCCTTTACAGCAGTAATCATTACAGCATGCTGGCCTGAACAGGGAGCTCTTACAGACAAAGATGGGTTTTAAAAATAAAATAAAAAAGCCTTCCTAAATTCTGAATAGAAACTTGATTATAATCTCCCAATTTTACTATGCAAGGGGGAAAAGAAACCCATAATTGTGCACTCTTGGTCTCTTATAGCAAAGAATAGGCTTCTTGATGAAATGCTGAGTTGATTTAGAGCAGGGCTGAGGTTCTGGTGGCAATAATGCGCTAAAAGAAATAACCATCCAGCTGATTTGGATAAAATAATCATTTTTTAACATTCTAAATCTAAACTTCATCTGTGCCTCCTCCCACCGCATCTTTTGGAAAGTCTTTTTATAGCTTTGAGAATTTTTTTTTCCCTCCCCTACCACAGCATTTAACAAGAAAGACAGACTCTTTACTCTGGCTAACAAAGGGCATTTTAGGCTGTGCTGGCATTTATCCCCATTGCACGTATGTTTAGAAAGTACAGTATTTGGCACAGGATGCTCCAGAGTCCTCCTGCCACCTTATGCTCAAAGCATTATCACAGGAGTCCCATTGCCATGGGACACTGTGGACGGCACTCTCTGGCTTGTCAGCCCCAACCGTCACGGGCAGACAGGTGTTTAAATGACAACTCCTTGGAGCCCTGCCAGGTGCATTTCCAAATCACGGCCCCTTGTATTTTCAGGTGTTTTTATTATTTTAAGAAAATAATAAAAGAAACATACATTTTTCACTAACAATTTCTGTTTCAAATCTAGTCACTGAAGGAAAATTTTCTCCCAGCTCTCATAATTATTTCCTGACTCTTTGTCCACTTTTCCATCTACTGAATTATGTAGAGTTGTTTAGCTTGCTGTTTTCCAAGAATGCCTCATCAGTGCAGTGTAGAAATATTTATTACTTACTCTCTTTATATCTATTGACTTTTTTTATTTTCAGGAGAGAAAAGAAAATGGATCAGCTGTGAGCTCTTTTGACTGTTAACAGAGCCAGCAGCTATTCATGGATTAAGCAGATGCTGCCTGATTTTAAACCAGTTTATATTAAAGCTCAATACATTTACATGTCATGCATCAAGGTTTGAAGCAATATACAGCTACAGATGCTTCCACTGATACCACTTGCAGTAGGTCTTACCAGGAAGTACTGTAAGCTGATGATTTGTAATTGACTATATATTAAATTTTTAGAAACCAAAAAGGTATCCAACACTTTTAGAAAATCTCGCTCTAAATCTATACGCCTGAATTCAGGAGCCTGAATGTGACAAAAAACAGCTAATGCATTAAAAAATTCCTGGTTTGAGGCACTTGACCTGCAAAACCATGAGGCAATTTGACAAGTTGGTCCTCGTAATCTATTCAGGCTGAGAAGGGCTTATTCCTTGAGAAAAAACACTGATTTCAGCTGGCCTGGTTGCAAAGCAAGAGACTAATTGCCATAAAGCACCTTCAAAGAATTCTCTGTGAAGAGCCAGGCATCATCTATTCTGTTTGAATCTTCCATATGAATTTTATTCCTTTTTCCTCTGGCAAACTCAGCACCTTTAGAAAAGGTATTTAAATACTCGTATTCTAAATATACATATTTTGTGAGCAGCTTTCCTTTTTCATGTAAATTATTAAGACTGGAATCATTTTCCATCTAATTTATTATACGGTGTATTTTTGCATGTTTATTCTTCCTACTTCGTTCACCCTGAGTAATGAAATTAGGCTTACTAGTATCAGTCTGGGTTCACCTCATGCTTTTCATGGACAAAGACAGCCTTGTGCTATCGACATTTCCAACAAAGACTAGAAATAGACACAGAAGAGTTTCCCAGCATTAAAAAGTTACAGTAGGTAAAATATTTGTGATGGTCAAGTAGCTACCAACAAAACACTACCAGCTACTGAGAACTGCTTAATGTAAAAGGCAGAGCAGAACAGAAAGGAGCCTCCTGCCACCAGGATGTTATTAAAACTTAAGGAAGCAGAAAATGGGAATGCGAGATCTTGAAAGACAGCTTGGTGGGACTTCCAGAATTACTCGGAAGGTCTGATGGCAGCAACTACAGTATCTGGTAGACTGTGGCCTAGACTACTAGGAAAATACACAAAATGTAGTACTTAATGAAAGGCATATGGAATGGATTCATACAAACTTTCCTAACTAATCAAGCAGTTTTTCAAGAAGGAAGAGAGCTAACATAGAGATCATGTCAGTGTAATGTTCTGAAATGTTATGAAACTCTTTGATACAATGTCTCATTAATTTACAAGTTCATCTGTTCTGGCATAGGAGATTTCATTGCAACACTTGTATAAGGAAGCGACAGAGTCTAGTAGAAAGGCAAAAAAATGACTACTAAGATTTTCAGAAAGTTTTTGATCACCTTCTAAGGAGAAGGAGTTAAAGAAAGGGGATAAAAATAAAGAAGGTCACAACCTGACAGACTGCAGTAATAAGCACCAAATATAAGGAAAGATTTGGTCATCTTATTTTTGGGAAGCTATTGCAGAAGCAGAGGGGTAGCAAGCATCAAAAATAAACCAAATACTAAGGAGACAACAGTGTTGTCCTTCTTTAACAACAAACCCATACAGATGGTACTATTCTACTCAGCCCCTTAAACAGAAGAGATTTCTGATAACTGGCAGCTCCTTAATCGAGCACAAAAAAGGGTGCACGGCAGACAGTGACGGGATCCAAACCCTGCTAAAGAGTCAGCATTAACTGCCCAGTGAGACTTTCCTACACTGTGATGTATTTTCCATCCCACCTGATACAATCAAGACAATCTTTCTAAAAGACAAACTCCACCTCAAACAGAATTTCTGCACTTGATGCAGATATTAAGAGCCAAGAGACTCTGGTGTCTGTTATGCCAGATGGTTAGACAAAATACTTGCAGTGGCCCAATCTAGTCTTGATATCTTTTCACACAAATTATCTATTGACTTTAGGATGAAGTAGTTTTACTGCCATCAGCCCCACATGGCCAGGACACACCTGGAAAAATAACTAGCTTGAGAGCTTGGGCAGAAGCAGTTAACTGCCTTTTCTTAAAGAAAAAAGAAATGGGGACCAGGAAGGCACTGATTGTTACTGAAGCCCTGGACACAACAAGAATCATGGACAAATCATGACTCCCTCCTGCCACCGCCCCTGCCAAGAGGAAAGGATGCTATAATCAACTGCTAGCTCTCCCCACCTACAATGACAGTACCTCTCACACTAGCTCAGCTGTGCCAACACACTGGGAAGTGTCCCTCCAAATTCTGACTGCTCTCCAAAATCCCTCCTTCCAGGAGGTAACTGGAAGATGGCGGAGCTCACAGTCCCCAGCCTTCCAAGTCTGCTGTATTTCAGTATGCAAAGGAGGTCATATTAGACCTCAGATCTGACCTTCTACCACTGGAGCACTTAAGTGCCTAAGAAATTCAGCCCTGTTACTTAAAAATCTAATAAAAGTCACTTAGTTCTGGTAGCGATCCCACTGGGTGAATAGTCCCTATTGTCCACGATAAACTTTGGAAGGAAAGATGTGAAACACATCTGAAAATCACTAACAACCACCTCCTTTGTAATCCTGTGATTTGAAAATGGCTACCTTTCAAATTTAGAAACCAGAACAAATTAATCATAAAGATAACTTCTTGCCTGGTTTCTCTCTGGAATAATCTTTTTATACGCAGACATATACAGATGTTCAGCCATGAAACACTACCAGACCTAATGCTGCACCAGGACTGCTGCAATGAAAACTGGCTTTTGGCATACCAAAGTCTGCTTTAGCCAAGCAGAACAGTCTCCCTGGAGATATGAATTAGACACCTCTGAAAAAAATAGCTTGATATTTAATTGCAGGGTTGGCAGGTGCTTCCATGATATATAGCATATGGGATAAAATTACAGGCACAGTATCAGTGAGTAGTAAACACTATAGACAGTTTTCAGTAGGAATTAGCCAAGGATTTAGAGCAAAAAGCATCAGGGGGTACACAGAGTGATTTCTGTATTAGTATTATCTCTGCACACAGGACAGTACTTGTTACAAATACCTGAATGAATCATCACATGGCTGTGAATGTAGGACACTCGAGCACTAGCTGAGGTCCTGTGCTCATGGAAACACTGCTGAGGATTCAGCTTATCTCTCCGAAGCACAGAGCTTCTAAAACTCCATATTTCTAGAAAATCTCTAGACAACGGAAAATAAAAGCTAGAAAAAGCTGAAGAGCTGAAATTGCAACTGAAGAGTTTCAGATGCAATGAAAGAATTAAATTTAGCTTAGGATGATGATTTTCATTTAAAAACTGCATCAGTCTCAGGATGGACTTCATAACAGAGGGCACACTTATGGGCTAGAGCGTGTGCAGACTTCTGTGCCTGGCAGTACAGGTCCCAAAGATGTGCTAGTATGAACCAGTGTGGTTGTGATGGAAATGCTGAAGCTGTGTCTGAGCCTCGCAGCTTCATAAACCTCAGTAATCCCCCGAGGAAGAAGTATGTGACACTTCCCAGTGTGCTGGAAACTTCCCAGAAGGCTTCCCTCTTTCCAGTCTTCTTTCCATGGGCTGCAGCTCTGTGCTATTAATTCATATCCAAATAGCTTTTGTCTTTACATGGGAGGGGGAAGGCAGGCAGTGTTTTATGCAAACCTCATCCGGTGGTGCCTCTTCCAGGCAACAAGCTGCAAGGATTTAGGACCGAAATTATCCTAGAGAAACTTCAGAGCTTTCCTTAGAAAGTAAATGCTCTTGCTCTTACTTAATTCCCTGACTTCAAAGCCTAAATGTGAGGAGGCTCATGATCCCCCTGCTTTCTTCCTGCAAAATTTTGTCCCCAGTAGAGCTATGCTGCTGGAACACTCAACTAAAGCTGTCAGTACAACACGCCCAGAGAAGGAGCACAATATTTTACCATCACATAACTGACTCTTTCTTCACTAAATTACAATCAGAACAACTAAGATGGGAAATCCAGTGTCTTTCATGCTTCTGATCTCTGAGAATGACATGAAGATCATGTAGGTCTTGTCTGTATGGTTTACTTCACCAAATTGCCTGGCAATCTCCCTGTGAAATTTAATTTGCCAGACACAGTGAACACAAACTGCCTAAGCTGTATCAATTCATTTGGCATCTATGGCTGTAGCAGCACCATAATGAGTTTGTGTAGCATTAATATTCACTACACCAAACAAACATAAATCACAAACTATCCAACGGAAACACAAAGACAGAATCAGACAACTGCAGATAGAGAGCTCCGACCGCATTTCAGTTCTGTGTGATTCTCGTACCTGACATCCATCTGTACTGAACTATGCATAGCAGATGCACTATTACCTTAAAGGAACTACTGTGTATTTTGTTTTGAATCAACATGGATCTTCACTGGAAGAATAGTTAATGTACCAAGAACCTGAGTGCTTCAGAAAAACAACAGAAAAGTATGTAGCCTTCTGCACAGAGAGGAAACAAATGTACTACATCAAAAAAAAACAACCAACCTCTCTGGAAAGGAAACCAGGAATGCTAAGATGCTATGGGGCTTTCAACTTGGCCCAAGTCCCTCCAGCAACATGGTGCTGTGGCCTTCCTGCAATCCAGATGTACTCACCTACACGGCAGTACCAGCAGTACATTTAGGAGACGCAAAATTGTTAGCCAACAAAGCTGAGTCTGAAGCTAATCTGACACACTGGACAAGTGTCAAAATTCTACTTGTAATCCTGTTATGGGACAAGAATCAGTTTCCAACGATACCAGCAAGTGCTATTATAAATCAACTGGTTGTTTAATGGCAACATCTTTGCCCATCTCTTCTTTTGGCCTTAAAAATGACCCCTCCTTAAAGAGGTTCCTACAATAAAGAAAAACACTACGAAGATGGAAGGGATGCAAAAATACAGAACTGGGTGCAAGCTTTCTGTCCCTCAGCTTCCCTCTCTGGGGTTATAGGGGTCAGAAAACTTGGCTCAGAATCCGAAAACTATTGGCAAAGGGTAATTCCAGGTTTGTTTAAGTGTTAGATGGTCATATGATGCCAGAGCAAATTCCCAGCAGCAGGAGTTACTGAAAGAAGGATACATTCTCACTACCATCATTAAATTGAATTGCAAAGCAAAGCTCCCACTGACTGGTACAAGATCACAGTCTCAAACCAAGACAGGAAACTGTGAACTGCAGAGAGGAAACGTCATGTCAAGAATGTGATGGAGCCTCTGTGTGGCAAAAATAAAGGCATGGGGTCTCTTTCTGCAGCTCTGCTGAATTCAAGGGAATCCCATGTGTGTAAGCAGCTGCAACAGCATGGTTTAAAGATGGGCAAAGGCTGTGAGAAAGTTACTTGAATTTTCATATACTACTACTACTACTACTACTACTAATAATAATAATAATAATAATAATAATAATAATAATGCCCATGTTTGCTTTCTATGAATATCCCAGTGAGCATGTTGGCTGCCCAAACAGCACATTTTAACTAACTCTTTCGGAATATTTACTCCAGGATTTTTTGTTGGAATTTATTCCCTCAGCTCTAGTGGACTCCTCTGCTCAGCTGGCACTAAAGACAGAGGGCAAAAGGAACTGTTGAAAAGGCAACTACATCTTCCTACTAATCCTTTCTCCTTTAAACATGCCCCAGTGTTTCCAGCAAATATGGGAGATGAATACAAGAAACCTTATGGGTCTGACTCTGCTCTCTCAGCCCTGTGATGGTGTAAATAGTAGTACTCCACTGTGTAAAACTAAGCTACAGTGATCTACAACAGTGTGCCTGTGAGCACCTTTCAAAGGTTATTTCCTTCTATCGTCATTTCCTTCTTTTCTCAGAAGTTGGCAGCAAAGGAAACAGAACCTCTCCGAGAGAGCTAGGAGTAAAACTGACTTATTTCAGATCAGCATCAATACTAAAAATTAACTCTTATTGCCATAAAGAGGAAGTTTCTTGCTTATTGCTAAATCATGCATCATCCCCACATGCATTATCTCCCCTTCACTGCCTTCCAGTGATGCAGGAGAAACACCACATGAATCCAGCTTAGCCAGCAGGACTATAACCCAGCCTCTTCCAAAGAACTCTCTAGTCTCCTTGCCTTTAAAAACAGTAGGAATTTTCTTATGAATTGACTGGATATTATTTAAGATCAGATTTTGTCTTCCTTATTCCAGAAAAGCACTGCTTTACTCAGAAGAGGCGAAAAAACTTCATGCAGTGTGTGGTCAGAGCATGAATACTGACCCAGTTTATACCCTCCGAGCTCCTTTGCTTACCTCTTCACTGCCTCACATGGAGTAATCGGTTCACACCAGGGTATGAATTTGGAAGTACCTTGGCTAAGGACAAATGTCCAAAAGGTTTCTAAACCATGAGGAATAAATACCAACTTTTCAATAAGATTCCACTTAGTATTTAAAATGTGACTTTCCACAAAAAGGAACATGGAGAGAAAACAAACAAGCAAACAAGCCTCTAATTCTTAAATACATCTGATACTTGTGCAAATGTCCTCACATTAGTAATGCACTTCACCATGTCTTATTTTTGTGAGAAGGGGTGGCACCTAGACTGTTAAAAAGATGGAGCCAAATGCAGGAACAGGCAGAGGTCAGGGCTGTGGGCAGGGAGCTCAGGAGTGAAAAAAAATTCTGGAAATTCTGAACTCAGGTCTCCATCTACAGGAGGGCTCCTGTGGCATTGAGGCTAGGGCATTTAGGACAGGATCCAATTCATCAGAGCTCACACTCCAGGTCTGAGACTGCTCTGGAGCTCTCAGTAGTCAGTGAGAAAGACAACTCCAGAAAGTGACTTATCCCACTGTAAATGTCCAGAGCAGGCAGCAATAATCACCTACTGGACACACCCACCCTTCTCCAATGACACAAAACGAAATCTAGATGAAAAGCTTAGATTATGTCTCTATCATTTTGATGGTTAGGTTTATGTGAGCTGAATTCCACCGGAACACGATCTGTGCCTCTGCTGCCCCTGTAAAATGAAGAGCATTTCCTCCCCTGACAGGGATGTGACAAAGATCAACATGCTAAAATCTGTGACGTGCTCAGCAAAAGCACATGCTTGTGAAGGAGGGCTGCGAAAGCATCACATACAAACAGGAGAAGGGGGTGGATCTGAAATCTGGCTTGAGACACAAAAGCAGCATTATCTAGATAATCCAGCTGCCCTCAGCTACATGGGAGAATCAGAGCCATGCGCTTACTGGCCAGGACGGTACACAACTGCGAAACAACACTGCTTGGCTACACAAGCCTCAGCTGTGCTTTCAGGACAGGCAGTTCAAGTCGAGCCTTTGTTCACTCAAGGCTGAGCTATTAATTTAGAATTCACTGAGGCACAATGAATAGGGAACCCAGTGACAACATTTTTATAGTCACTCTCCTTACAATGGGAGCTTCTAATTCCCACAGCAACTCTGGCCTATGTTTGATTAGTACACTTAAATCTCCACCTGTGTTTTTATAATAACCAGTATTTTCTGTCAGAGTTTGCTCTTACCCTGTTAGAATCAATTCTTGTCCTGGAGGTGTAGATGGGTGGAGGGATGTTGAAGGCTTGAGGAACAAGATACTCTTCAGCATCCATCATATCTTCCAGATCTTCCTCATCGAGAAGGTTTTGGAAGAACTTGCTGTCATTTGGGCTTGGGAGCTTCATACGATCATCTCCCTAAATAGATTGTATTGAGAGAGGAAAATGGTCAGAAGATGGATTAATTTCCCAACAGGGAACTTCAGCCTCTTCATGCTCTGGCAGCCAGGCTGCAGGGACCACACATGCTGCTTTGTTTGTTCTAAAGCACCACATCCATGTCATTTGTTTTGATTTTTTTACTGGGACTATGATGACATAAAGAGAATAACTACATAAATCAAGCAAAGTCATTTTTTGGCATTCTTGTGATTGAGTTTTTATTCTTTCTTCTCTCTTTCCCATACCAGCTCAGTTTCTGACCCAAGTTCTGTCAAGGCCTGATGTATTTCGTGAAATATCTCAGCTATTTAGGCTCACACAGGGGGAAAAATAACATGGAAACTGCTGTGTCTGGGTGTTTGCTTTATTTTCATTTGTATTTTTAGGGACTTGGAGGCTCCATTTCCCTCTCATCTATATGGAAAGTTCTGTAGAATATAACAGAGCTGAAAGCAATAAAAATCAAACCAGGCAACAAAAGCAACAACAATGATATGTATTTTTATTGAAATAGCATCTACAAGCTGGAGAGGCAAATCAGGGCTGCGCTTTGCTCAGAGCCACAAAGCATCACAAAAAGCAGCCCATGCCCCAAACACCTAGCAGCCTATAGAAATGATGCTAAACTTAACTGCATGGCTAAAGAATGGCCTCCCACTCCACAAGAATTATTATGCCATGTGTGGAATCCAGCAGGGAATGATGGCTGTGCTACAGGTCTCATACAGGATGGTTTAAAAGCTCAACAGCAAGCTTGTAATTCTTGACTGCATCTGGGGGGAATCGGGAGTCATAACAGCAGAGATACCAGTGCAATGGAGTTACCCTGGTTTCTGCTCAAGAAGCACATGGCCTACGTTGTCTGCAAGGATCATTGGAGAAGCAGCATCACAGGATGAAATATCCACCAGACTATACAACAGGGGAGGGAAGGGCACAGGAGAGAAAGGGAGGGAAGAGGTATTTGGAATAGGGGAACACGTATCTAACAAAGTAATTTAATCAGATTGATTTTTCCAGAATCACTTGTATCAGCTGAACTTACAATTTAACACAGTGGGGAATACTGCAAGAGAAATTCCACATTCAGCACCACAAATCCTCTTGGCTAGTATTTTACTTTTCAAATATATTTTACTTCTCCTCAAGCTGAAGGAGAGTAGCGTACATTCACACTGTGCAATAATACACCATGAGCAGGCTAGCATATCTACACAGCAAAATGCAACACCATATGCTGAGACTAGCACTAGACCCAGAAGCAATCAGGAGACATAAAGAGTCAGCGACTGTGCTTCTGGAGGCTCTTGACGTTCTTATGTCAGTGTGAAGCTAAGGACCAGCTGGATACATCTGTGCCCTGTACTCCGTGCTGTGGAGCAGATATAGCATGAGATATGGCATGAGAGTATCATTACCTGGATCAAACTAATTCCATGCTTTGGAATTAGTTTCTGGTGTTTCAACATCACCTTGCTTCTGATTTTTCATTTTCATTTGAACTGCTCACACACTGGGACCATCTAAGGACCTTACCAAATAGCTGGATTCATTTTCTGTGGCTTGGTCTAAAGTAGGTCCACTGTCCACTGATGTTTCATGAGAGAATTCAAAGTATTGAGCAGCTTGCAAAGCCAGATCTCGTATATTTGCTCATACATACAAGCTTAGGAAGTGAATTTTAGATTACTATTATTATTTTTGAGATACTGACACTGGCCATTCTACTTCATTCTTGTATAGTACTGTGGTCACTGCTTTAAGTTCAAGAGCCCCTTGAAGTTAAGAGATTCAAAGGCAACCCCCTTAACAGACAGGTTTGATAGACAGAATTCTTTTTTCCGCCCACTGATGTTGCAGAGTTGCTTACTTGAATTACAAGGTATCTCTGAGGGTCTCGAGCCATTCTAGAGAATTCAGCAGCTAGCTCCTTGAATTTAGGCCGACTGTCAGCATCAATCATCCAGCCTGGGGACAGATGAAAGATGAGAAAGAAAACAGTTAATTGCCAAGGGAAGAAATGTGTTTTTTAAAAATGCACAAATTTGAAGTGAAAAGATGTCCTTGATAGCTGTGGCCTACAGACAAGATGCAATAAAGAGCCCTGAAGAATGGAAAACCAGAACTCTATGATACATCTAAAATGGAAAACGTCTGGTCTTGCCCAGAGAACACTAGACGTTCCACACTGCATGGATTTCTTCTTAATTTGCTCTAAGGTCCTGTTCCCCAACTCCAAAATAGAGACAGAAGTAATGCCTTGCATTTTTTGGTGTCTGTCTTGCCCATTTAGATGTCAGCTCTGATAGTCTTTTATTATGGATGTGTCTAACCTGTAATATAATGAGTATGATCTCATCTGAGTCTAGTGGGCTTGTTACGAAGTTACTACTAAATACAATTTTACTTTAACTGACCTACCGTTCCACAGTGACTTAGATTAAAAAGAGCGGTTCAACAGATCTACAGGATGACTGACCTCACATCTGCTTTTCAGGTAATTCTGCATTCACGTGTCTGGACCATTAACGCAGACCTCACACAAGGCATTAGATGCTATTTTAATTGAGTAAGGGTGATTCTTTTGTCCTTCACTCTCCAAGAAACATTCATTAGGAACAACAGTTCTCAATTCCTGCTCATGCTTTCTGCAAAACAAGCAAGTGGTATGGGCAGTAACCACCAGCAACTAGTTTCTCTCACTGTCAGCTTCTTCTAAGGGGAGATTCTATCAGCAGCTTCCCTATAACATGTTCTCATTTGCTGGGGAGGCTAAACGAAGCAGGCCTTATCTCCTTCAAGCCGTTTAACTGAAGAAGTGACCAATGTAGAAAAAACAAAGCTAGTATAGCTTATAAAAAAATTCACACATGGACTACAGGACTAAGTCTGTACATCTAGCTGTAACTTTCTGTCTTCCAGAATACCCCATCTGCTAGGACTTCCTTTTGTCCACTGATATTCACCTCATACTTATTAGAATTCCTATCAGATGGAACATTTTTCACTCAACCAACATGAACCCCTTGCGCTATTCACACAATTTCCATACCTGCATGCACAGTACAACTGCTTTCAGAAGATACGTTATTTATTTCTGGTTTTATTTTCTTTCTTTCGGTGTTTTAGCGTAGAAAGCAAAAGGGAAAGGACTAGGTAAGATGGATGAGATGTCTGTGTGTTAATCTCACTTAAATTAAGCCAGAAATACCAGAGAGATGTTCCTAATTCTTTTTAAATTAGAAGCATAGCCTTGGAGGATACTGTCACTAGTGTGGGTATCTTGGAGACAAAAGGGTAGGCAGACTGTTTTATTTTCCTAAAGTAAAAATATTCATAAATTATTGTACTGGACTAGGAATGATAAAAAATTATCCTCTCTGTAGCATTTCCTGTATTAATTTAATTCTTCTTTTTATTACTACTATTGCAATCATCGTTCTTGTTACTAACAATAAAACATTCATGCTTTCTTTCCTCAATATTTGGAACCAGCATTTCTCCTCACAACCTTCACTGGCTGGGTATCCATGTACCATAATTATGTTTAATACTATCTTTTTTAACATCAAATCAATTGTCATGGAAATGACAAGGGTTTACAATAACAATCATGTAATTTTGACTTCACAGCAAGAATATGAGATACTATCTGACAGTAATAAGAAGCTGAGCTAACTCAACTCCTCATGGCTAAATTCTTTTTTTTTGCAATTGCAAAAATTGTGCATACAGTATTTAAATGGAATTTACAGCATCTTGGGAAGCTTTTGTTTTGAGGCAGCCTGCCCTATTACCCAGCACTGTCAGAGACTGTAAATGCAAATGTTCTAAAACAGAGTCCCTCTTCCACTGAGCATAGAGATATTAAAAGCTACAATTACTTACACTTCACCATCACCATATAAACATCAATAGTGCAGATTGGAGGTTGGGGCAACCGTTCTCCCTTCTCCAAGAGGTCGGGGATCTCTCGAGTTGGGATTCCATCGTACGGCTTCCCACCAAAGGTCATAAGCTCCCAGATGGTGACTCCTAGACAGGAAAAAAGGGTGTTACTATACTACTCATGCTACTCAGATCCCTTCACAATTTCTTACAGCGCAGTATTCTGGCCCAGTTCTGGACTGCAATCTCTTCCTCATTACCAGTGTCTGTAAAAACACTGAAGTCTGGTTTGCCATTTAAAAAGCTCCAGAAAATGGTGTAACAGCACTTTGTGGCAATCTTCAAAAGCAACTTCCCTCATTTTTATTGGTATAAGAAGCAGCATGATAGATCTGAGGCAAAAGAGAAAGGTCTAAGACAAATAAATGGTGGTAAAGTAAATGGATGCAATAACAAAAGAATGCATCGCACCCTTTTATCATATCAAAAGAGAAAATGAATGGCTGATGTACTCTATTATTTTAAGGGGAAAAAACGCAGATGTTCCCTAACTTAGAGCACCAATTTCCCACAAAGGTAAATCACTGAGTAACATTATGTCATTGTCTTTGCCTTGTAAGTCATTCACAGCCACTTATATTATTTTTTTCTTTAAATCACTTTATGGATTTGAGTCATGATAGTGCTGTGCTTCAAAACCAAGATTCTCTTTTGAATAGCCATAGGATTTGTTTTGGCATCCGAGCTGGAAATAAAGATCATGTATCACAAGTAACAGAATTCATCCCCCAAACAAAATCTTAAATATTGAAAATGCTGTTCTCACACCAGTTTAACTTTTATTTTTATTGCAAAGGTCATTTCAAACATGTCTACAGATCAGTAACCGTATTTTGCCAGCTGTCATGCTAATGTGAAAGGTGATGGGCAAAATTACCATATGTATAAAACATATTTATTTCACCCTCATTCACCTCTTTGTTTATGTTCAATAACTATTACTTGCCAATTGTTTTTGGCCTTGTCCTTTCTGATTACACATATTCTGGGCTCCCTGCATTTAATATGAATTTCATAAATGGAGGCATATTTTTTCCTAAGTGATATGGGGTATACAGAATTTGAGGAGAAAGAACAGCTTTACATGACTGATTTAACTTTCATATGTTTTTCTCAGCTGATTAGAAGAGGGCAGCTAACCAGTCACAGCAAACAGTGTCTTTTGCTGCTACCCACAGGTAATAGTGAGTAATGAATAAAATTGTACACCTTTTTGTTTCAAAATGATATGGCAACGGGAAATGCAAATAGGAGTCCACAGCCCTAGATACTGCTGAAAAATTCCACTTACAAAGGTATACCTGATTTTATTACCAATAGCTACACTAGATAAACAGGCAGACAGCTCAGCAGATGTGGCACAATAGCTTGTCTAGATCACAGAATTAACCACAGTAAATGAACATCTCATTTCTCAAATGTGAATTTTTTTTTGGTGTGTGTGGAGTCCACATGACCTGACCCATCTAACCAATTCCCATGTTATCTGTGAAAGTAAATGGACGCTTGTCTTAGTTAGCTTGGAGAGCTCGTCTTTTTCTCTTCTTTCTCTTGCTGTATTTGCTCTGTATTATGACAAATTCCCTTTTATCTGACTGTAGGTACAGAAAGTCCCATAAGCCTGAAAATGTTTTTTGACATTCATGGCTTTTAGAGTTAAGATTTTCAAAGGACTGCTGAAAATTATGACCTGCAGCTGTATTTTTATGAATCTGTGGCTGAGCTGAAAGAGTCCTTCTTCTGTCATAATAATCAGCTGAACTACTACCAGCCCAGCCCTTATGGCAGTCATCCCAGCAGGGACATTGTGATAACGTACTTTAGTGAGCAAGGAAGTTAACGCAGGAGACAAGTAACAATTGCTGTTTAGAGTTACACATTAAAAAAAAAAAAAAAAAAATTATAAGAAAAAGAAAAAAAAAAGAGCAAAACCCACTGGAATTAACTCCTCTAGGAAAAGAGGGTATCTTTAACATAGTAACACAACATAGTTTAATGCTTTACAAGAGGCAAATTTTTAAACTAATCACATGAAGATTTACCATAGCTCCAAACATCACTCTGATGGGTAAATTTCCTGTAGTGTATGCACTCCAGAGCCATCCACTTAATTGGCATCTAGGGAAAGACAACAGAATTGTAAGCTTAGAAGTATAATATTAAAACAATACAGATAGAACCTGTATGTAGACATCAGATTCCTCCCTGTTTCCTTTTTCAACTGCAAGCTTAAAAAAAGCAGCACCACTCAGCAGATTAAATGGTTGTTCTTGCCGTCTAGAATGGGGCTTTGCCTCACAAAACATATGGAGGTGAGAAATACCGTTATCTGCAGAACTTCTCATGCCACCCAAATTTTACTGATTCAGATATAGTGGAACTCATTTTTTAATCATACCGTATAAAGATGGGATCAGTGCAAAAATTTCATCCAATCCTCCTAAATCTGAAGTGCAGCAGAGAAGGTGGAATACAGAAGCTCTTCTGCCTCAACAGTTTACAAAACCAGACACTGCTATCTCGATTGCTCTCTAATGAGGCTAGTTAATAATGCAGTGTCCATAATACTTCACCATCCACATAATCATCATCAGAGTAAACAGGCAATGGGGAGAATTTACAGTGCTTAATTTCTAATTCCTAATATTTGTTAGGAACTTAGCCTTCCCAGTTCTCTGTATCATTACTACAGTGAGAAAAACTGCTCCTGAAAGCAAGTCAAAAGTCCCAAGTTAGCCTTTGCCTCTGAATCACCCTTGTGGCGAGCTCATCTCTTCTGACAGAGAAGGCTGTGTAGGCAAACACAAACCTAGGTTTGGCATAAGGGTTCGCCCTCTTGAGTTCATGTTAAAATGAGATTCATGGTGCTTCCTATTGCTGAGCTGGGCCTGTGAGGCACAGTCTTGCAGTCTGTTAATTTCTAATGGACAGACATTAAAACCAGATTTTTACCTGGCATGGACTTGTATGGGTCGCCTCTAATTTGGAACTTTGGCAGATGTACTAGAATAAACTAGAGACATACATAACTGCACGCAAAATCTGAACAGATGGTGGATGTCAAAGCAGAGGATGTGTCTTCATTCAAACCCTTACGAACATACCTTCCGTGAAGTTGACTAATGAACATAACCTATACAGTTATGGCAAAACAGCACTCCGATAAAAATTGGCTTAGCACTTGCAAAGACAGTTTATCCTCCTCCACTAAACTCTGCAGAAGTGTATCACTTTCATTCCCATTAAATATGACTGGGTTGTTGCAAATTTGAACAATTGCTGAAGTAGCAAAGCTGCATTGCTCAGCATGGGATAACTCAGGTTGGGAGAGACCTCAGGAGGTCTCTAGTCCAACCTCAGGCTCAAAGCAGGTTCAGCTGTGACACCTGACCATGTTACTCAGGGCTTTATCCAGTCTGGACTTGAAAATCTCCAAGGATGGAAACTGCACCACTTCCCTGGGCAACTTGATCAACCGCTTGATTATCCTCATGCTGAAAAAGTTTTTCCTTTTATCCAGTCTGAATCTGTCTTAGCATGCTTGCAATAAAACTTTAAGCTGCAAATGTCTGCCGGATTTCACAGGACACTTTTCTGGAACCGGGAAGTGACACATCTGACGTGTAAATCCTGCTCCAGAACTCCCAGCAGTGTGATTGGCCTCACAAGTCCAAGACACCATCTAAGAGCTGCCAGGGAACAGCTGGTTTGCAAGGACCAGCTAATTTTCTGTCATTCACTGAATGACGGAGGGAAGAGGCAGAGGGGTTACTAAAGAGGGGATTAGAGAACTGAAGGAATCAGGGAAGACTGCCAAAACTCCACCTCCCTGCCAGGAGGTCTCTTTACTGGAGAAATGGGAAAGCACTGGTGACTCCTTTCAAGCTCTTCACCTCATTGACTGAAATGCCAGTGCAATCCGTGCAGCAGCTGCCGAGGGCAGCAGCCACACAAATAAAGCAGCAGCCCATCCAGGAGAAAAGCACACACTGGCAACAGCTGTTTGTCCCAGACAAGGGCATGAGTGAGCACAGAAAAACAAAGATAGCAAGAAGACAGAAAGCAAACTGAACATGCAGGAAAAGGAATGACAGGAGAGGCAGAATCCCTTGGGATTTTGTGACAGGTTGAAATGTGGAATTTCAAGATGTTTGGGGAGGAGCTGGCAGCAGAATGTACTTACAGCTTTTACTTACAGCCTGCTAAATTTTTTAATGCATTAATCTAAAGGCATCAGAAATGAGGTGAGGCACAACGTGAATGTTGTGCGGTATAATACAGGAAAATGTCTGGTTTCAAAATTACCCTCAAGCTAGCTTTTTAGTGGCCTGCCATTCAGCATGGTATTGGAGACTTGGATGCAAGAAATAGCATACGCAGGCTCTTCCAGTGTGATAGAAGAGGTGGCTCTTTGCTGACCATATGCAAACTCTCATATGCTACGAATACAAACATGTTCTGTGGCCTTCCTTTTAGTTTCTGGAAAATTACTTGTCTGGGAAAATGGGACCACGAGTTATTGAGGTCCACACTGACCAAAGAAAGGGGCTTGGCAGAAATGCACTAGAACATCTGTCATTCATTGAACTGATGTCAGAATTCTTCAAAACAAGACACAAAATGAAGCACATGAACAAAACCTAATTCTGAGTGTGAAAACTTTTCAGAAAATTATATTTTGGCGTCTAGAGAAGCTCAGTGAGCAAAAAATGAGCAGCTTTTACATGTACTGTCACAACACAGTTTGCTAAGTCACTGACAGACTTTCTTACACAGATAATAGTCCCATAAGGATACACTGCCCTAAAGAGAAACTTCAGGAGGTTTGTCACAATGATCTATTTACTTCCAGACATGTACAGCACTCACCTTCCCTCCATCAGCATTATACTCCTTCTCATCCCCTTCCAAAAGTCTGGCCAATCCAAAGTCAGTGATCTTCACGTGGTTTGGTGATTTCACCAAGACATTACGGGCTGCCAAGTCCCGGTGGACAAGTCTCCTCTCTTCCAGGTACATCATTCCCTGAAGGACAAAGAACAGCAAAATAATCTTAATGAGTCTTACATGATTTTTTAGAACTACTTTTCACTGGTGACATGTAAAATTTCTAGTTCCCTTATTAGCAGTATTCACAATAAGAAAATGGCCTGGAGGGCAGAAGATCAACACTGCCCTTGCTCTGAGCAGGAGGTGGGATTAGATGACTTTAAGTTCCTTCCAATTTGAATGATTCTATAAGATTCTATGGTAACTGCCAAAGGAAAAAACAACAAAAAAACACATAGATATCTCTTTTGCTCCAGCAAGTTTAAAACCTGGAAATGTAAGATGAAGAAAAGAAATATTATGCCCCTAATTTTTCAGACACTAAATCTGAAGATGGTAAAAAATAATCATCTTAGCCAGAGCCCCACAGACATTAGGCGAGACTGGGAAACATTTCCAGCTCTCCTAAGTTCCAGGCAAGTGTCTTCAATTCAATATGAAGCTTCTTATCCATCTCCAAACGCTTTTCAGTTGGACACAACTTTTCACTAGCCTCAGTGGATAAGAAGGAAAATGATTCTTTATTCCAAGGGCTGCAATGCACTTGACTTTTCACTCCCTTAATATTTTGCATTTAGTATTATAATAAGACACTAGATCAATGGCCATTTTTTTATGAGCATATATGTTCTGTTAGAAGTACTTTTGTTAACAAGCCCATCCAGCTGCTTTTAAAGATAAGGTAACATACACTCAAGCTACCTGGCCTTAACCTTATTCTTTACTCTGATGAGAGACTAACCTCATGGAAGTTTACATGATGCATTCTGACACTGAGATGAACACCAAAGCTTGGTCTTATTAATTATATGATGCACAAAAGATAGTCAGCCAGGGTTACAGGCCTATAATTTCATTAAAAGGCATTTATGACATTAACCATCATTATAAGAACCTACAGATGAAATTACACACTTGATAATTACCCTTAAGATATCCCTTAATATATTAGCTCTGTATAATATATATGGTAATTTTTAAAAGTCATTGTTAAATACCGAAGAGATCATATTATCCCATAATACAGATGATAATTCAGAGAGTCACAGGTAGTGATTAAAATAACCAGATTACTCAGTGTCATGGGCCAGATTTTATTCCCTTTCACGGCATAAGAAGCTCACATGTACCTATCCCCATACATACCAGGAGGACAATGCGTATGGGTAAGCCACCACTCGTGATCACTGGGCCAGAATGTAGTCCTTTCTTGACAGCCAGTGGATGTCTTTTGAAAAAGCATCAAGTGGAGCTCTGAATTGTTGTGGCTTTTAGGCGAAGAATTTCAGTGCAAACACTGCTAAAAGGTTTGAAAATATGTGGGAGAACATTTGGCATAAACACTATTTCATTTTTAATGTGGCAGTGTTTGCTGCAGTCAACATGAAGGTGGTCTGAAAGGGGACACATGGACTCTTTGGCATAAAGCAAATGGAATTATTTTTTAAAAGCACTGCTGGTTGAAGCAAACACACCCTCCTGCCAATTGCAAATCAATACTTTTGGCTGTTGAACATCAGAACTGTAAGTCTTCGAAAGCATAATGTTTTTTGACATCAAATTAAAACCTGTAGAAAAGGGACAAATAAATCCCATAGGTCAAACAATTGTGAGTCACACAACAAATGCACTATGAAACCAGAGGCGCCATGACTTAGCACAAGAATTACCATCTGAAGAAATCCAACCAGAAAAAGACAACACAGTCAATAGCAACGACACTGTACAATAGAGAGAAAACAACCACAAAAGTGGCCCCACAAAATTCAGGCAGATTGGGAATTCATATAAATCCCTTTTCACATCTCTAATGCTGAGCAGTAACCAGAAAGCACTTCAACAACATTGCTCATACCAAGTACTCTGGGAAGCAGGTGGACTACAGCAACCTTCCAGTCTCATGTCCTTCCCTTTCACCTGGGGGTCTTGCAGATAAGATGTCTGCAGGTAGGTGTCAACCAACCTGTCCGGACATGCCTCAGAAAGCCACTGAAAGAACACCATGTGCATGTCATGTGCAGACGGGTGCCCTTGTGCTTCCCCCAAACAGTTCTCTCCTGCAGCTCACAATCTCTTCCTCCTGCTTCTATGAGGTTCAGTATCTCTCTTCAATCTTGCATCTTTCACTGCAAAACAGTTCCTCCCTGACCAAAAAGTGTCAAGGCGCTGCTTACGCTTCCTTTCTACTTAGTTTAGGAAATATCTCTTAGAATGAACAGAAATACTTTTAAAACTTCATAGATTTTACATAACTTCCAATATCCTTATTTGGTCAAAATTCTCAATACCTCAGAACGCGGAGGGGGGGCTAGAAAAGAAAGGTTCAAACCTACAAACAGATCTTTGTGGGCAGAATCTGATGAAGACACAAGAACCCAGAGAATTTGATGAGAGAATTCTGTTGGTTTCAGAATACACTAGGCCCAAATAAAATTGTCATTTTTAATGTATTAACTTGCACATATCGGGACTGAAATGATATGAAGATATTGCAGATTTATTTTGGCAGAAATGAAGAAATAGAATTTCTGTCTTGTTAAAATCAGAACAGATGACCTGTACTAAGGCTTTAGCCTCCCATCTTTAGCTAATGATGGCAGGAATGAATGGTAAGGTGTCCAGAAATATCCTTCATTGAAAGAGTTAAACAATCAAACCCTTAACTGTGCTTCCTTGGTCTTATTTTACCTTCTCTATGTATTTAATTTCCAAACATTTTTTAAACATGGAGGCTAACACGTTAGGATGTTTCACTGTTTATTCTACTCATTCATTTCCTTTTATTTCAATACTGTGCTATTATTTAATATCATCTTAGTAAGACTGCATTTTATTCAACCTAACCTCATGCTCTCTTATGTACAAGAAAGATGTTTAATCACCAACCTGGATACTGCTCCTAATCAATACCACACCTGGTTTCCATTTCTATCCAAAAAGAGGGCAGAAAGAGCTGTCTGACTATCACTGTACTTAACAGTTTAGTTCACCTTTGTCAAACAAGCTTCTCAGGGCTTTTTCCCACCCATGTTATCTGCAAAGCTAAAAGCAACCCATATAGGGTTGACAGCGACAAAATCCTCTGCAGGTCCACGACCTGCAGAAATGTAAATCCTCTTAGGAATACCCAGTGTAAGCATGTTCAATTTACCTGATATCCTATCAACAAGTTCTAAAGGCGGGTGGTGGAAGAATAAGAGAAAAGGTGTGTATATATTTTTTTTTTTTTTCAACAAATGAGATTATACAAGCAGAATGAAAACAATCTAAAAATGGGAATCCTACAGTTTTCACTGCAGCAGTACTGTCTAAGCATATACTATGTGAAGAGTCATCATTTGAAGGCATTTTTGAAACTGGCAGGAAAAGTGCTCTATATGCATCTCTAATCTTTTTACATGACACAGAAGAACAATAACAAAAAAATACCCTCTGAATTACACAGCTGGTGCCATCACCACCCCAAAGGCCCACGATCAAATACCAAGAGGACATTTTATGAGAGTTACAAGTCAAAACTACAAGTGACCCTAAACCCTGAAAGAGATCTCTGTAAAAATGACTCTTTAAAGCCTGATCCAAAAGACTCTGTGCTGTGCCATTTGTGGTGTGATCTGTGAGGCTGCGGAAATGAAGCGCCCTTCAGGACTTGTCCAGATTAGGGCTATGCAGAGCCCATATAATTATCAAAGTATAAAATATCCAGATAATAAGAAACGCCACGCTTCAGTATATGTATTGGGACATCCACAATAGGGGGGACTTTTACGCTGAAACCAATGAGAGGAAAAATTCAACATGAAGCCATTAAGGACCAGTTGCCCCTTTATCTCTGAGCCCAGATTCATCTCTCATGAACACAAGAATCAGCCATGACCTACCCGGCACAGATATTTCCTCATCACAGTCACGACAGAGGTTTCCTCACGGAGAATGTCATTAGAAATGCAATTACTGCTTGGATCCCTTAACATAAAATCACTCTCTGAATCAGTGCCTAATGCTATTAAGAAGTCAAACAGCCACCGCAAACAGCTATAACACAGGTAAGTTGAGGAATTCCCTTTGGAAGTTCAGGATGAGCAAGGAATAGCCTTTTATTTTTCACAACTGCGCCCCTTATCCTCACCCGGTACCAGAGACACGTACGAAGACAAACCTGTGCTGTATGGATCCTTACTTAGGCATATGATAGCAGTAAAACTGCCTGTAGCCTAGATCCCTTCCACCCGTGTGATCACGCAACTGTGAAAATGTAAATTCTGCTTTCAGAAGCAGCCACAAATGCCCTTGCCAGGACTTTGATTAGTGTTAAAGGTCTTTTATCCTCGCCTACACAATTACTAACCTGACCTGCCCGCGTGTTTATGCATTTCACAGAAAGCTGGCAACAGCCCCAGGGAAACTAATAGCAATGCTGAGGGGTAGAATAGGCCAAGATGGCTTTGTTCAACGGAAGGTGGACAGGAAAGCTGTAAATGGCCACTAGCAGCTGAACTCCAGTAAGCATTTCTGGCCTGTCACTTTTCAGCCTTGATAGTTTTCTGTGTAATAACCGGGGTGGGCGGTGGAGGGGTGGGAAATCAGCTGTTTTATTAGCTGGGGTGAATCCTGCTCTCTACCCATCAGTTTACTCTCGGAGCTGGCTAGAAACAACAGAGAACAAAAATTATCTTGTTGAATAGAATGAAAGTTAGTCATTAAGAGCTATAAAAGAAGAAAATCTTTTCCAATTTTATTATGGAGTGTTTGTGAAGTCTCCAGGACTGTGCATAGACAGATTTGGTATGGTCGTTTCAGGTACAGTCAGGTATGCTCATGCTCTTTTCACAACCAAAATGATAGACCTGAAAATGATATGTGCTGGCAACAAACTGAAGTGGGACAGCGGAAAGGAGACTTGGGGTCAAAAAATCCATGGGAGGAGAGAAGACAACAAGATGGGACAGCAGCTTTATGATCTTTCTAAGTGCTGAACTCTAGTAGAAAGTATCAAATTAGGTTCATAAAATATTAGGACTTCCAGTGCTGCAGACATCTACAGAGGAGTATCATCAAAGGTGGGCTGGTGGTTGAAATAAAAGAATAAAGGAATTTTTTTTTGAAAGGAAAATGAAGCTTTTCTGGAAAGTTATGGGTTTGTCCCCTGAAATTTCCAGCCTTTAAGACATGGTCATAATTTGCCGTTTTCTTACTTTACTGCCAGTGTTACTTTCTGCTGCTGTCATTTGTCTCCCAGTTCCTGAGGGCAGTTTCTGAGCACAGTCTCCGTTAGTACAACTCAGTGTGTAAGAGTTACAAGCACAGACTGTTTCCGATACTGTTATTTGATTTCCTTCACTTTTCTGGACTTTTCAGAGTCCCACCTCCCCGCTGAGGATGTTTCTGGATTCATTTCAGAGGTGGCAGCTGCCATTCAAGGAATGTCCAACTCTTTGAATTGCATGAGCCTTTTCTGAAAGTTCTTTCCATTACGTGCCTGTGTCCCATTTCCAGAAAAAAGGTATTCATTACTCAGGACAGAATTTAAGCAGGTATGTAAGTCATTAAATGCAAAGTCCTTTTGGGATAATTACCAGAGATGAACTGAAGTGTGTTGAATCACTAACTAAAGTTTAACTACATACATATGTCTTTGCACGATGCAAGACATCATTTTGCAAGACAATTCAAATTAAAAAAGAATAAAGACCTTCACCTGCCCCAAGAACTTCACCAATACCAGCAGACAGCAGATGTACTATAAACACTGTTTTTCAGTGTGACTTTTTGCTGTTTTCTATAATAAACATTATTATCTCCCTAAATAGAGGGAATGTTGATCTTACCCCATCCAGAAATTAAAAGCAGCCTGCCTTTCTTCGATAATAACTTCCACCCACCAAAGCCAGCACACATGGCAGATTCATCAAACAGGTATGTGGAGGAAGAAAATTTCAAGCCCAACTCAAATCTCATGGACGTTAATCTCCAGCCTTGGAGACTGCCCTCTTTTCATCCTAATAACTTGAGGCTAGCTTAATAACAGGAATCACTACAGAAAGCTTGAAATGATCATCTTTTCCCCGCTTACCCCATGGAAAAAGTGTAATTTTACCTGGGGCTAAATAAGCTTTCAAGGAAGATGCAGTGCCCTTTGTTGTCAGGAGCAACCAGAATCATCTAAGTAGCTGTTACTCCAGAGATAGCTGTGGGAGGGAAAAACTGACACTGCTCTGAAATACACTGACTCAGCTGCAGAGGTGTGATTTGTTATGTAGGTCTGCTTGGGAGCTGGGACTGGAGGTCATCCTCACAGCCAAGGGAAAGCGAAGGATGCTAACTATTTCAGTCCAAAGCTGCCAGACTGAGCCAGGGACTTGCACCTTGTGCTATGCACAGCCCCACCAGGGTAGCTGCCAAGGATTTCTGAAAGTGTCTGGAGTTCTGCCAACTCTGGTAAAGCTGGCAAGGGAGGCCCATTCCTGCATCCTGGGCTGTGGTATAACCCCAAATACTTAGGACTTCAATTACTTCCCATTTATATGGCGTAAACTAATACCTCTTTCTCTCTTTAGTAAAGGGTAGACAAAGAAAGCTTATGTGATAGTAATATACTTCTTGCCATCTCCTGTTCCCTTGACTAAGCTCGCTGTCTTTCGAAGTTTCTCTTCTCTACCATTTACTTAAGTTTGAAGCAATGTGCTAGTCACGTGTAACAAGCTTGGGGTAAAAGTGCTTTTATCTCAAGTTGGCTGTCTTTAGATACAAACCTTACGATACAAAGCTGATATAACTAGCTGGATTTTCCTACAGCTGCTTTGGATCTGTCCACCTGACCAGGACCAGACAACTGAAATTTTGCTAGACCTGCACGCTGAGCTACTGTCACACGAGCAGTGTGGATGCTGTGTACTTGTGCCTGCTAATATATATCCCTTTTCTCACAGTCCTGCCGTGACATTGCGAAATGGTTTCAGGCTAAACAGTTCAGACTACACAGAAGCAAGCCCAAGATTATCTGTAGTTGACTTAAGAGGCAGGATCCCAGTGCAGCTGGATTATTAACCCTTTGGAAAGATAATCAGTACAAATACAGCTCCTGCAGAGGTAACTCAAGCTCGTTCTGCTGTGAAAAGAGTTAGCGGTGATGTTTTGCGCACAGGTTGGCCTTACATCTGTGCACTTTTGGATCACCCAGGAGCACAGATTCTGTCTGCTCACACATGGGAGTGTGATCACACATTGGCTGACTCAGCTGAAGCACAAAATCGAGCTGAGATGGCTTCATACCAACCACAGGAGGACACACGCTACCTGTGGCAGTATAAACATGACAGTTAACCACCAAAAGAACAGGTCTGGAAGAAAAAAGTCTACACCAGATCTTTGCTCTGCATCACGTGGCTGCTGCAGTATATTTGTTCCAGTAATAGGAGTCCTAAAGCTTGATTTACTGCATTGCTGAGCTATGGCCCAAGACAGAATAAAAAAGATGCTAAAGCATAACAGGTCAAAACAAAGTCAGGAAGCAAAAGGTAAGGGAAAGAGGCTATGAGGCTATAGCTTAGATGAGAATTACACGAAAAATGAAGGCTACTCCAAAATGACAGGTGATGCATAAAGGGAGAAAGAGTAGAAAGAAATGAGAGGAGAAGCAAGTTCACAAGCTTATGACATTTCAAGACTTAACTGACTGGACTGAGCAGACGTTTTGATGGGCCCAGACCCACTGCAATCCTAAATTAAAACCTCAGGAGTGCCTTCTCACCCCTTCAAAGCACAGATAAATGGGTCACCACTGAACTGACTGGTTCAGGATTCTGAGGTTGTGGGGTATAGCTATCTGTCCTTGGTGGGTGTTGAAGTTCTTCAGGCATCACCAGAGGGGGGTTTATTCCACTGGCATCACCAAACATGTCTTCTGTCTGAACTCCTGCGAAAAGTATGACTTGTCTCCCTGGTTCCCTCAAATTATGCAGATATCTAGATTAGGTGGTGCTGAACACAAAGAGTCTGTGAAGCACTTCATGTTCTTCTGATGAAAGATGTTGCATAAATACATTAAGTAGCAAATGGGTATTTCAATACTGCCCATACTGCATGTGCTTCCGGGTTCTGGTCCCACCTACAGTCACATCTGTGCAGCTGCTACATGGAATGTTTAGAACTGGAGAAAAAAAAAGTTCATTCTTATGCATGACATTCCCGAGGCAGGGAGCTGCGGAGTTGTATCTAATCTCCATTTTGGAATTAACTCAGGACCATTGCCACAGTGCTTCCTTAAGACAGCTGGGTGCAAGGTGCTCTCCTGTGCCAGCTTTAGTGCCTTCCATGGCAAACTGGGTCATATTGGCTGTGTTACCACTTCACTTGGGCCAGGTGTCTCAGCCTCCTGGGCTGTGTGGACACAGCCTACCTTAGTCTCCTGCAGTACCTTCTCCTTATTCCCAAAGTGTTCAAAAGGCCAGTGATGTTGTCTTATAATCTCTGAAGAAAACCACAGCTCAGTTTACGGTACTGCAGCCCGAAGAGGCGAGAGAAACTGTAGCTTGTAGCTGTGCTTATAATAAGCATATCACCAGAAAGGACACAGTAACCTGGATACAGCTTTGCAGCTCCTCTCATACCCTCATTAGGCCCACATAAATGCAATGCACAAATATACGTTGCAACAGAGACACACCAAGACAGTTTCTGAACAGAAGCAAGAGCTGTAGTAGGAAAAACTTAATAAAGTCAGGGACTCATGGGTAAAGGGTCACCCCCAACACTTTGATAAAGTACTTAGCATCTGATGCCTCCCTGCTAGCTCTGCAGTATCCGCATATCACAAGGGCTTCTGAAGGTGAGCACACAAACCAGTCAGGTGTTTTCAAGAGACTGTCCTTTGGGTGCACTGCCCCATGTAGGAAGAGAAAAAAGAAAGGTAGAAATCTACTGATGGTCCCTTTATAAGAAAAAGAGTGACTGTTCAGATGCAGATTTCTGTTTCACTGCAGGGACCCACTTCCCCACGTGTATCACAGGGCCTGGGCTCTGCGAGTGAGAACGCTTGCCGTGTCAACTAATGCTAACGTAACCCACCTTCGTCCAGGAAGCACAGAAGTACTCCGCACTGTTTCGGCTGCAACTGTAGCTACATGTTACTTCTTTCTGTAAAACAAGCCTTTAAATAAGAACTAACTGCCTAAATAATAAACTTAAAACTGCAAAACTCTCCTTGCTGGGCAATAAACACTCATTGCAAAGTAACTACAGTTAAGAGGCTGGCAGTAACACATTCCTTATGACAAAGACTGTGAATTACTGTTTCAAAAGCAAATCCTTGTAACCTGTGCTACACATGCCAGCAGGAAGAACTTACCCATCCTCTGATTTGGGGAGTGCTCAGCAACTTCAGCTTTCAGCTCCCAGTGGATCACATACTCGTGGAAAGTGTTTGATGCTTTTCAAAGTGGCAACCAAAGAGAGAGGTATCAGCGCATCAGTGATTTGAAAGGGCTTTTTGAATGCTATTCTCCTCTCTTAGATTAATTACTACAGTTAGACTTACTCCAGCTCCTTCCTCTGAAGAGGCAGGCAGGCTAAATGCGTCCTATAAAAGACCTCCCAGTGCAACTTTAACAGTGCAGCTGTGACCAGTGCTTTCTTAATACTCTGTAGTTATAAACTGCCCCTGAGGGAGATACCTTGGCTTTCCTGAAACGAAGCCTGCAGAGAAGCCCGTGCTCGGACAGCCAGCAGCATGCTAAACAACAGGCTACCTTTCCCCTACCCCAGCCACTGACCTCTTGCCAATACAATTACAATTGGAGAGTGTATTGTGCATTCACTCTCTCCAAGAAAGTGTATTTAAAATGGATTACTTCTGCTCCTTAGGCAGGCGATCAATACAGATGTGGACTGCAATAAGTACAGAGATGTCTGTGGGCTGCAGCACTTATCCTCTGTGTCTCTTCAGAAATTAATTAAAAATCAATGAAGTGTGCAGCCTATTAATAAGGAACCTCCAGATTAACAGATACAAGCACAGCCTTCCCGCAGTTTCAGAACAAACGGAGCCACGGCGCAAACACATTAGAAATTCGCCAGCACTTCAAACAATACCGAAAGAACTGTGACCTTTCATGGCTGTGCCCTGCATCTGACTGAACTGCAATACTCTCAACTTTATGCACCCTTAATAAATTATATGCTATTTGTTTCAAGTTGGTTAAACAGGAGGACTTGGGGTAAGCATTTAGAGGCTTCAGAGTTACTGTGCTGCCTTTATAGAAAATGGTCTTATGACAAAGCAAAATCACCAGCATGACTGGATCCAGCAAACATCTAACAGAGGGATAAGTGCACTTTGTAACTCCTGGAGGTCACTCTCAGGATTCAGCAATAACTGACAAATTCAGTTATCTGACTTCTTCTCCAGCACCTGAAGACTACACCTTGCAACCTGATGAATACTTAATTACTGTGAAAGACTGAACTTGCCTGGGTTTAGAAGCAGCTAGGCAGGGGCTGCAGAAAAGCATTTTTGGTGCTGGTTTCTGTCAGTCAGGACCCCTAACCCTACCACCCCTCCACAGCCCAGTAGTGTTAGCATGCAATGCACAAAATACAGAGCAGCTTATAATATACCCAGAGCTGCCAGACCAGGGCAGGGCCCCTGCAGAGCAAAGACCAGCACAGACTCATAGCAAGAGCTTTCCCCTGCTTCTGGGAGATGAGATTCTAATAAAAAAATCCATTCTATGTTAATAAACACAGTAATATAATAAATAAATAATAATAATAGAAAAACATTTCATAAGCAAAGCTGTGTTTTAGAAGGAGAAAGTTGAATTGATTTGCCCAAGACCGCCGGGGCAGAGGCAGGATCTGGTCCAAAGTATCAGGAATCTCTGGTCCAATACAACACTATATTCCCTTCATAACAAACCCACCTTTTTCAAACAGCTTTCCTGGGAAATGAGTACTGACCCAGTAGCAGATAATAATTTTCCACTGGAAGTGCACTGATAAACTGACGTGTCATGCACTGGATGCAAGGTTTTCCAGCATTCACCTTATGTGGCATGTTATGATAAAAAAATACGTGACAAAACAGGTCTTTCCTGTACTCCATGTACTTGGCTGGTTCAGGTGAGACAATGTTTTTGGACAACTGAACTTCTTATTCTCCCCTTCTCTTGGACAGTGCCCTCTGAGCATACAGGGAACACTGTGGTGGCTACTATCTTGTGTGTTCATACAAAAATCCTACAAGAAGACCACACAGCAACTCCCTGCTTTGCACAAGGCAAGTATGTATATAATTCCACTGATCCCCCTGAAACACTTGAGAGAGGAAGTTTTTGACCTCACGGTACATGTTTCATAGGGCACTTTTGGCCCAGTTAAAAGCTTTTAACATTATCTTGTCTCCTCATTAAATTAAGCTTGGATTTTTTTTATTTTTTATTTTTTTTCTCAGCAGACAGCATGATGGGGGCTGAATTTCTGAGAATTTCTTTACTTGAGAGATGCCCCTGAAGCAAATACAACTTCAGGGCTCTGTATGACCACTTTAAAAATCATCATTTCTGTGTAAATAGGAATACAACAGGACAATAGAAGCACCTCTTCTCCAGGAAACCACCACTTTCACAAGCTATTCCACCGCAAAGGCCACCGGTCTTTGCAGAAGAAAAGTGGAACAAGGGCATATTTATCCTCTCCTGCTCCTATTTTCTTCTCACGTGAGCAAAGCAAGCAGCTGGTCTGTATGATGGCTTCTGCTTAGGACTGCAATATTGTTCTACAAAAGAAAATGTGCTGAATGTATTCTAAATGCTTTTGATACTCTGATTCAAGAGAGTTCTTGAATAAATTAAAGCTTTGAACTTCCAAACTCTGTTGCCACTAGGTTTCTGAGCACTTCTTAAAAACCCACATCACAGGTAACCATAGTTACCTATTTCATACTTTTTTTTTTCGTTTTCTAATTGAGAAGCTTATGACAGCTGACAGAACAGAAGAGGCCAGCCACATAAACAGAGTGTGCTAGCTGATAATGGCTGGAGAAACCTGCTAAATAATCCATTAACCTTATTCAATAAATCCAGATGACTGCTAGAGTGGGGTGGGTGGAAGACAGAAATGCGGTTTCGAGAGACACGTATCTCCCCCCAGATAAAACGTCACATTATTATTAATGGTTCAGAGCTGTGTTGACAGTGAGAGCCCACAGAGTGTGAGTCAAACTGCCACCGTGCCCCGCTAGTTACGTGCATTCAGACTGAATAGCCTTTTGTGTGTGTGCGGGGGTTAATGATTAAATATAGCCTGTCACTTTTTTCTTTTCATTTCATGAGGCTGAGGACGATGTTTATAAGACAGATAATTTACCCAAGAATACATGAAAGTTCCATATGCTCCCTGAGTGTATGGAAACCACAGCCAGTGACTTTGCACTGGCAAAGTAAGGGACAGCTGAGCACTGCCTACTGCACTGGAGTGCATGACCTGTCCCCTTCCCTGCTTCTCTGTACCTCAGCTCAGCTCTATCTAGACAGTAACATCGACTCCATGGAGATGGGGGGATAATGCATCCAAAGCAAATTTAGACAAGCCCTCACATTGCTTTGTTACAGGTTACTCACACAAAGTATAATTCTACCCTTTAGGTATGGACTCAGATAATTATGGAGCACTGACTGCAGTAATATTTTGTGCTATACATCAGTTCACTCATCCTGCAAAGTGGTTCTATGGTTTTACCAAGGGACCACTACCCTACGCAGAGGAGAAACTACTTCTGAAGTTGTAAATGCCTAAAAAGAAACCTTTATTATGTCCTCAAAACAAAACTGACTCTTCTTTTTGCCTAGATCCCAGAAATATCTGAATGTGATTTGGCTCAAGCTTTCAAAAGCCATTAATTTTTAAGGTGTATCCCAGCGCTGGAGGTTTCAGTTCCCAAATCTGAGAAACTTCTCAGCAAGTGAGAACTGGCTGTTTTAATTAATCTCTGTACACTTCCCAGCTACAGCAAATACTTCAGTTACAGCTACATTTTTGTCAGGCTGTCTCTGGAGCCATGGATGCCATGATTTATTCGAACAGAAAGAAAAAGACTCATGATTCTGACATCTCAAGATTTGAGCATGTGGGTGGTTGAATACATTGGTAATTTTGAGAGCTGCTGAGCTGAAACAGGTGACCTGAGTAGAACAAAGAGGAATCAGGGCAGGTGTATTTCCACTGATAGTAACATTTCAAGTGTCCTAAGACTCAATTCCTGATTCACTAAACTCACAGGGAGTTTTTCCATTAATTACAGCTGAGATGGGTTCAAGCCTTGGGTCAGCACTGCTACCACTGTACAGCACCCAGCTAGAACATGCAAAGCAGGTTGAAATGGTTTTTAACCATTGGCAAAGTAATTCACCAGGGGAGCAGAGGAAACCTAACACCCTTGGGCTCCTCTAAAATCCCAAGTCTTCTTTGAAAAGACTTTTCTCCCCAGCTATGAACCCATGCCTCTTTGCCTCTGACTCTAAACTAGAGCGATGAATTTTCTATGATTTACAATGACAAACATAGTCCCAGCTATGGACTATGCATGGGGCATTGCTTGGAGTAGCCACAGGCCTTTTAACAGGAATCAACTTATTCCTCTAACCTGTGACCAAGACCTTCTGGGGACTGGCTGCTAACACCTCGCCTAAGAATTTGTCCTCCTGCAGTTCTGCAGCAGCATTTCCATGCTCGGACTATTGATCCAGCACTGCTGATTTGCCAGATAACCACAAATTTTTTTTGCCAAGTTGCCATATAGACACATGAACCTTCTTTTTCTTAGTATTGAAATGAGAAGATTCATAAAAAAAAAGGGTCTGCTAACAGTAAAATCAATGCAGTGAGCAGAAAAGTCTCCTGTTGACTTTGGTTCATTTGGATCAGATCCAAACATAGGAGAAATCTCCAAGCACAGTTTCCACGTCTCTTGGCTGGAATTTTTCAGCCATACCTGCACCTCTTGGCTGCTTCATTCACAGTTACTTCCCTCTCTCTTCTAAACTGCAGAGATATTTCAAAGGCTCAGCTGTAGGAACTCACTATTTCCCTAAGGACCCAATCATGCTGGGATTTTTTTATACTCTTCAATTAAAACTAACTGGCACCAGGCTTAAAATGTTTCTGTGTCTTGAATGAAACACATTGATTAAAACATAGGCACAGGCACAACATGACCCCTAAACAGAAATACCTTTAAAAAGGTCCTTACAGTAAAGTTTCTTTAAGAGCACAGCAAGAAGAATCAAGCTGTCACTGAAGAAAGCATAAAAAAATCAGGTCAATAAACGCTGCACAGTCTCTAGGTTGTATGGACTGGAATAGACAGAAATTCATTTCTAGAGGCACCAAGACTGATGAAGATACCTGAGATCACACCTACCAACTGGCTTCTTACCCATGATATTATTAGTAGACCATAACACACCCATGTATAATTCTGTCTCTGCCTCTCCAGAAAACTTGCACAACTTCTCCAAATTGTACCACTATAAAAATTATTTTTAGTACATCAGTACACACAGCACAGGTTGTATGTGCACCTCCAATCCCAGATTCTAGAAATATTAGAATTTGTTTATAAATTTCTAGCCAAGCTCATACAGAATGAACGGTACTAACAGCTTCTTGGAACCTATACTGCGTCTGCTAAGAGTCACACCAATGGGTCGCGCTGGGCCGCAAAGCCTGCAATTCTCTCATATCACAAGAGCTCAGAAGTGACTATTCTCTGTTTTCATTTGAACTGACATTTGCCTTTTTTTTTTTTTGGCCACTTCATGTACTTTTAGCTTGGGTCCCTAAGAAATCTGTCTGGTGCAGTCATGACGTGCATATGTATCGTTCTATCTGTCCCTCTCTAATAATTTTTGATGCTTTTGACTGTTTTCAGCCTGATTTGGCACTACACTCGACTCAGAAGTTTTGCATTCTTATGAGTTTCCTGAAAGCAGGTAGGCAAGGAGAGGAGAAAGACTGTAATAGTTTTCCTGCTATTGTGATCACAGTCTTTCTTGGGCACTAGAGACTCCACATAAGAGCGAGACATTATTGAGGATACTTTAACTAGCACTAGGAACATATTAAATTCCAGATAACCTAATCACAAGACATAAATCATAAGCAATCAGCTCTCAGCAGCTCTACTGCTCATAAAACTGCTTTTCTAAAGAGCTCCAGGGGGCCTCATTGATCACAAATTCCATGAAATTCTACCAGAGGAAAAAATGCCGCCCGATTTACATACACCTATCTAGACTAAAACTAGCGCTTGGTGCACCTACTCTGGGGAGCTGCAGACCACCACACTACTCATGGGATGCTGAACCATCTTTCCCTTGAGTTGCTAAATGACACTAAAGGGCAGCTACAGATATGCTGGTAATGGGATCAGAGAGAGCTTTTCTTCAAGAAAACTACTAAGAGTTTTGAGTTCGCATGGAAATTTCTGTGACATAGCCTCACCCAACTTAGCCCACAAGGGGCTGTAGGCTACCTGGCCTCAAACTTAAAACAGCTATGGTCCCCTATGCGGTGGTGTGCCCTATGGACAGCAGGTGTTCAGGAATGGGAAAGACACAAGCAAGCATGGTTTCCTCTCCCTAACTCTGAGGCTGGAAGGACAGGGTGGAACATGCAGTTTAGGAATGACTAAGCTGGCTACATGTTGCAAAGGCCAAGGTTGAATGCAGTGCAGCTGTTTTAGCCTCACGCTGCATGCAGGTAGGGAGGCAGCCCAGGTCCTCTTAACCTGGAAGTACCATGGCAGCAAGCCAGGACACTGCATCTGGACCAAGCTGGTAAATCCTGTATGGTGCCCTACTGCACTACACAGTCCCGCCTGCAGGTCTCAGGTTTCCACTGGCCTGTACACTTCTACACCAGCTTTCAGTCTGCAGTGGGGCTATGACTTGTAGAGCTTACCTTATAGCTATGATGACATCCCCAGACGACAAAAAGGCTTCATGAAGCTTAACACAGACTAATTTCCTCCTCTTCAAGGACCTTGAAGCCTCTTCCAAAACCAACTGAAAGCTTCCTCTGAACTTTAGAGGGCTTGAGATCAGCTAGTTTGGGGTGAATTAGCTTTCCAACACTGAGTGCCCTTTGAAGGTCCTGATGTGTCATGCCGATGCTGCAGGTGCACTGGTATCCTGCTCTAACAAGAGGCAAATACTACAAATACATCCAAGAAAAAAGACACGGGTTCATTTTACTTTGCTGCTCTTACCGCTGGGATTCTGGGCAATCTGAGTGGCAGAAAAAAATGGAAACAGGAACAGGGAAAACTCTCTGAGACAGCCTCAAGGCAGGTTTTTTTCTGTGCCAGTCTCCTACATGGACTCTCAGCTGTTTAATAATGTGGTTGAGCCTACAGTGCCTTTCTTTCCTTTGGTGGGAGTACTAATCACAGTCTCATCTATCTAGATGCCTATTTTTATGAAACTCATACAAAGATAGACCTTTTCTCCCCTGTCAAATCTGAATAAATTCAACCAACATTTGAAAAGTTATTGCAAGGGAAACTGAAGACCGACACAGAGATTGCAATGAGACTAATTTCCATAGATAACCAGGCTAAGTTCATAAAGCTTTAAGAAAACTCAAGCCCTTAACACATTCCTTTCCTTTAAAGGAAAATAGCTTCCCTTCCATTTTTAAAGGAAAATAACCATCCAGCCCTGTCCTGAGGGGGGAAAAGCATGAACTACATAACTACACTTTGGGCCTTATTTTATGGATAGCAAACCTCACATATCTATGATAACTACTACCTGCTTCATCTGAACTATGAGCTATTGTTCAGGAGAGAGACCGCACTGGAGCATCTTTGTATCACAAACTGGACCACCAGCTCCCTGGCACATCTAGGCCAGCAAGCTTGGGCAGCATCCAGGTCTGGGGTTTTTTTGCCAGGGAGATCTTTCTGATTTTTTCTGTTAGTGCAGCAATACTGTAATTCCCCAGAAGCCAGACCATCATAGAAGTAAGTCCCTCAGTACTCCAGAAGGTTCACCAATACACATATCATATAGATAAATTTCATGTCTTGCTATGCAGTGGAATTGCAGCCAACATAATACACACAATACTGCCAACCTCAAACACTGAAAAATCAGGCTGAAGCCTCTAAAAAAAAAAAAAAAAGATGTTTACTGACTAAATTCTGAAATTAAAAATACTTAGGGGGTTCTCTTCTTATTCTCCCTTTGGCCTTTGAGACATTAGGGTATACTTCAACCCTGTGTGCAGGCTCATCCCTTCACAGAAAATCTCATCGAGTCTGACTGGAGCTGGAGTCTTCAGAATGTCCTGAGGAATGGTGGTTCACAACACAACTGTTAGCAAGAGCGTGGATGCCCAAGAAGACTTAGACAGAGAAAGCCATTCTCCAAGCATCCGAAATTCAAACTTCTTCCTGAAGGTTCTGAAAGTTTAGTTCATCTTTTAAATCTGTTATAATTTATACTACAGTAATCATGCTATCATGCTACCATATAGCCCTGCAGCGCTACGCACACAAACAGCAGTATTTGTATGTGTTGAACAAACTACAGGTAAATCACAATAAGCAGCTGACCTAGCAAACACCAAATGTTTTCGAAACATCACAGTGTGTGTATTTTAAGCAAGAAGTTGGTTTTGCACATTTCTCATGAGAGAATTAATACTGGCAAAGGAGAATGGATAATATTATTCCAGGAGTTGTGTGAAACAACATGGAACCAGGTGGGAGTGAAAAACAGTTTTCATTCAGTACAAGAGTGAGAAGGGATTGAGTCTGCTGAGTGGATTAGATAGCTGAAGCAAGAGAAGCCACCCCCAGGAGCCCAGCCAGAAAGCTCAGATGTCTCCTATGGAGTCAAAAAACAGCCATGGAAAAAGGAACTGCCAGAATGCCAACCAGATGTCTGTATGAGACTAAGAGTTACTACAGGATGACACGCAGAAAGAAGGACAAAGAAAGTTAGAACAAGAATTTTAGCAAGACTTGAAGGAAAACTTGAGAATGATGGCTTCTGCATTGAATCCAAGGCAGAGGGAAGTCAGGGATTGTCTCCAGGGAAGTAGGACTTTTCCATATATTCCTAAACTAACTAAAATGTATTAAGAAAAAACTTGAACACATTGTCTCTCTGCTAGGCTCATGGAGACAGCAAAATAGATCTCAATTTCTGGCTGATTGTGTAAGTCAGTAATTACTGGTGTTCAATCTCTGCATGCCCCTGCAGTTCCAAGGCACTGCAACACAACAAGAGACACTGTTCTTGGGAGAGGGGACAAGAACACTTTTCAGAAACAAAAGGGACAAACAGTTGAATACAAACAGCTTGAGCTGCCAAAACTTATGGGATTTCTCAAACACAAACCCAGACTTCACACTGAGCTGCCATTCCCTGTTCTGATGACAGGAGCAGGGCAATCCTAGCCCATTTCCCCCAGATTCGCTCACTCTCCTACCCTGGGCACCTAGACTCCTCCTGGTTCTGCCATACTGCTGTATTTTCATAGAATTGTAGAATCATAGAATGGCTTAGGTTGGAAGGGACCTTGAAGACAATCTAGTTCCCAACCCTCTGCCACGGGCAGGGACACCTCCCACTAGACCAGGTTGCTCAAAGCCCCATCCAGCCTGGCCTTCAACACGTCCAGGGATGCAGCATCCACAACTTCTCTGGGCAACCTGTTCCACTGTCTCACCACCCTCATAGTCAAACATTTCTTCCTGGTATCTAATCTAAATCTACCCTCCTCCGGTTTAAAAGCATTTCCCCTTGTCCTATCACTACACTCCCTAATAAAGAGTCTCTCCTCGTGTTTCCTGAAGGCCCCCTTTAAGTACTGGAGGTCTGCTATAAAGTCTCCCCAGAGCCTTCTCTTCTCCAGGCTGAACAACTCCAACTCTCTCAGCCTGTCTTCACAGGAGAGGTGTTCCAGTCCTCTGATCATCTTTGTGGCCCTCCTCTGGACTCGCTGCAACAGGTCCACGTCACTTTTGTGCTGAGGACGCCAGAGCTGGCCGCAGTACTGGGGTCTCATGAGAGCGGAGTAGAGGGGCAGAATCAGCTCCCTCAGCCTGCTGGCCACTTTCCTTTTCATGCAGCCCTGGATATGGTTGGCCTTCTGGGCTGTGAGCACACATTGTTGGGTCATGTTGAGCTTTTCTACTGCAGGCAGCCCTCAGCCTGCTTATCCTGTGAGATGAATCAGTCCCTTTGGAAATGGTGAGTGCTAAAGAATCAGCAAATGAAAGGCCGGGGGAGAGTTCACTGTTTCATCCAGAACTGATTTGGCTAGAGGGATGTGTTCAATAAAGCCAACAGAAGAGATTGTAACTTTTATTCAAAAGTTCCTAGATGAAAAGAGAAACAGACAAAAATGGGGAGGGAGACAGAAAAAGATGAATTTACAAGGGCAGCGCCCTCAGTTTTCAAAGGACCTCAAGTAACGTCATATTTAATGTTTGCAATTTTGAAGGAAATGACCATATTTTCTCTTGTAATTAGATGAGCATTAGAATCAAAGCTATACTATTTACACAGTTGCAACGTGTTTACTGTTCTGGGTTGCGTTTTTTTAATATGTCTAATGCAATTTTAATACTTCTGTCTTTTATGACAGAACTTAGTTCGGACCAAAATAATCACTGTATTAACATTTTTTTCTTACCCACTCAAAGTAGTTCTGTTCATTACTGCAGGAACAGCAAGCCTCCCCAGCCCATCATTAATTCCTACTGTTTCAATTATAAGAAAGAAAAAAAATTCTCTATGGAAGATTTTGTGCATAACGACACTGTAAACACAAATCTTAATGCAAAGCTATAAAGTACAAAGCAGACAAGTCAGTTGCTATAGTAAGATTCTGGTAAATCACATGTTATTTGTTAGGAACTTATTTTTTCATGCTGCCAAGCCATTCTTAGACTGCTCTAAACCCACTGAAATTAACTGTATCACATCTGCCTGGAGAAGGATGAAACCCTTAAAACTGGCCTAACAATGAGTTCAAACCATATCCCCATACCTTAATTTGACAAAGTTCAGGGAAATGTCAGCTCCGGATGCTGTAGAAAAGACCTATTTCTATAATGAGCATGAATTGGGATTCTAATTCCAAACAGCTCTTCAACGTAGGGAAAGTTTTGATGAAGATCTGAACTTGGACTCATTTCTAGTTTGGTCTAGTTTCTTCAGCTACTTTCACAACAGAAGCCGAATCAATAAACCCACTGCTTGCAGACAACTTCTATAATACAGATATGCTACATATCTGAGATGGATGGGATTTTCAAAGACTTCATTAGGACCATTTCGACCTTAGGGCGTTTGGATCTCAAAATGAAGCTTGAGACAAGTGCCACAACACGGAAACTGCATGTCCACATTTCCAGAATGGAATTTTGAAGTTCAGTACATACATACATGGCACCTCAGAAACAACAAGTTTGCTTTCAAACTAGGAAATTCAGGAAGCTTAAGGTGATGCAGATAAATGCACTATACACATATATCCAAATGTGAAAAGCTAGACCTTTGTTTTTTATTTTGAGAGTAAGTGGCATAAATACTGTGATATTTCACATTTCAAAGTGGTGAGAATTAGCTAAAAGAAACTAACGTGAGGAAAACTAAACATAAAATGCAATGTTACACTGAAGTCTTAACAATTCCTCCAGGTTGAGATTTCGATATATACTGTTCTCTTTTCAAATCTTGGAAGACGTAACATGAATGACCCTAATTAACATGCAAGCCCACAAGATAAAGGTGCAAACTGAAAGGATTTCTGTGTCCATCCCTAATCCAGCCCAGAGACTTTTTGGCTGAGAGCTATACCTGACTCAAATTCATTTGCCTCCAACCGCTAAGTCCTCCAATACTGGGAAATAGATGTGATTAGACAAATAGATAAGAAACTCTAGGGATCTTGTTAATGGTCAAAGTTTCCTGCTTACTCATGACTACTTTAAAAGAATACCAACAGAAGGAAAGAGGGCAACAAGAACACCTAGCATTCACGTTAATAATACATTCAAGCAAAATCAAATCAAAAAAATAAAGCAAAACTAGGACAAGAGAAATAGATTCTTCTGTTAAAAGAAATAAAATTTTCTTCTGCCATCCACCAAATTTAATTACTTTTTACAACTAACAGCTGCTTGCACCAGGACATCTTATTTGTTCATATCCTCGTTACATTATATTCCGTTCAACTACTGAATGATCTACCAGACATATTATTAGATGTAGTAGAATCTTGTTCAGGTGACAGAAAGGGAAAAGTTTTGGACATGTATCTTTGCTGATTAATTTATTCTAGCAGTAATATCTGCAGCAACAGTGACTATTCCCAATAACTCACTAAATAACTATTTTCACACATATGCACGTACACACACACACAAAAAAAGCAAATATGAAATGTTTACTGTGATACAGAAAATCTCTTGAGAACCTGACCCGACATCAATGAAAAGACTTTTCAACTCCCACAGCCTTTGGATTAAAGCGAGTAAAGTGAAAAACATAGAAAGCGGCTCAGAAAAAGCATAATGTACCTTCACAATGACCTTCAAATACTGCATAATTATCAGGTTCAGCTTTGACAGATCAGTATTTGAAAAAAAAAAAAAATCCTCAAATTCTGCATTGCCACTGGATACTTGCTGTCAAGTCCACAGCGGATTTTACCTTGGGGTTTTACCCCTTATAAAAATCATCATCATCAAGCTTGATTGTATCACCAGTGACCAAAACCATTAATGGGAATTGCTGTATAAGGAAAGGAGTGTCTTCACTGCTTTAGGTTTCTTTGCTGGCTATCCAAATTGCATTTGGACTGTCTGTATCTGCCTCTACTCCTTTGACAAATGCTTCAGGAACATGGGCATCAAGAAACTTAAATCCCTACTGGACAGGTACAAGAGCTCCAGATACCAATCGCGTCTGCCAGTAACCACAGTGGTACCACAGGTCCTTCCTCTGGCTTCACAAGATGGAGTCAAATTAGACCTCAGGCCACTTCTGCTTCTACATAAAGCTCAGTAGAGATCACTAATGGATTGAAGATGACGCATAAAGAGGCGACCCTCAGCCTGAATTTCACTTCAGGTCTCAGGCAACTCTGAGCAAGGTCTTGCAAGGAATGAAGGGCTATGATCTACATGGAGGCTGGCTGGTGTTGGGCAGGATAAGAGCTTAGCCTGGTAGGACAGCAGTTGGATCTGCTAGTAAGGACTAGAGGAAGCATGTCATGAAACGGGTATTTTCTAACAAAAAACGATCTCTACAGAAACAAGGCCAAGTGCAAGGTCCTGCACCTGGATCAGGGCAATCCCAAGCACAAATACAGGCTGGGTGGAGAATGGATTGAAAGCAGTCCTGAGGAGAAGGACTTGAGCTGTGTTGGTGGATAAGAAGCTCAACATGACCCAACAATGTGTGCTCACAGCCCAGAAGGCCAACCATATCCAGGGCTGCATGAAAAGGAAAGTGGCCAGCAGGCTGAGGGAGCTGATTCTGCCCCTCTACTCCGCTCTCATGAGACCCCAGTACTGCGTCCAGCTCTGGCGTCCTCAGCACAAAAGTGACGTGGACCTGTTGCAGCGAGTCCAGAGGAGGGCCACAAAGATGATCAGAGGACTGGAACACCTCTCCTGTGAAGACAGGCTGAGAGAGTTGGAGTTGTTCAGCCTGGAGAAGAGAAGGCTCTGGGGAGACTTTATAGCAGACCTCCAGTACTTAAAGGGGGCCTTCAGGAAACACGAGGAGAGACTCTTTATTAGGGAGTGTAGTGATAGGACAAGGGGAAATGCTTTTAAACCGGAGGAGGGTAGATTTAGATTAGATACCAGGAAGAAATGTTTGACTATGAGGGTGGTGAGACAGTGGAACAGGTTGCCCAGAGAAGTTGTGGATGCTGCATCCCTGGACGTGTTGAAGGCCAGGCTGGATGGGGCTTTGAGCAACCTGGTCTAGTGGGAGGTGTCCCAGCCCGTGGCAGAGGGTTGGGAACTAGATTGTCTTCAAGGTCCCTTCCAACCTAAACCATTCTGTGATTGTAGAAATGTGAGCTCTTTTAGGACTGACCACCTTTGGTCTCCTTCCTGATCCAAATTCCCTGTAGTCATTCTATGCTCAAGAGGCTGGTCAGACACAACACCCAAGACTCAAACAGAAGATGTGACTGCGTTGCCAGGCATGGACATGAGACATTTAACAACATCCATCCCCTGCTGAAAAGGAAACAAAATTCTGCACTCCAGACTGATTTCCAGACACTACTTTTCATGGGAAGTGTTAACAGAGTTAGTATAGAGACTTACTACAGAAAAAGAAAGAGTTTCTACAGTGAGACCACCACACTTGGTGAGAAGTAACGTCTAAAAAACCCTGTTCTGGCCTTGAGCTGACTCTGCCTGCCCGCCTGTATTTCAAACAGCTGCTCAGCTCTTCCATGGGCACTGTGTTTCACAAAATCTAGTGAGGCTGTTCACAAATAAGCAGTGACTGGGAAAGCTGGCGTGGAACAAAACTTAAAAGATTGACTACTTCAGAGACCCTGAGGCCTGAGGTATCAATAGAAAAGGATATTTAAAAAAAAACATAGTTACAAACAGCCCACAGTTTTTCAGCCACAGAGAAAATCAGCAAAGAGAGCCTTCCATGGCCTTAGTTATAACTATATTTAATAAAGCACAACAGTCAGTTAAAGATACAGACTTTCTTTTCATCTTTCTCCTGTAAAAGTGAGGTTTTCTTTCTTACTTTGTATTTAGCATCTCAGGGCTCACGACCGATTTTCAGCAACATGAAGAATACTGGCTTCCCTTGTGGCTGTCTACTGGAGTGTACAAGGAACTCTCTCCCCTTTCTAACAGTACCTCACAGCTATTGTGACGATACACCAGACTAGGGACTACCACAGACATTTAAAATGTAACTCTGCCCCTTTCAGCCAAGGGCGCCCATTCACATGGGCTCGAACTATGTGTAAAATAAGCAAACTGGACACATGCTGTCAGGATATGGGTGTTACACTGCGCTGGAGACACCCTGCACATGGCTCTGAACAAACGAGGCGCCAGCCACCTGCCCGACAATAGACGTAACCGCAGCAAGCACCTCCTGATGAATATTTCCCTGCCCATTTTCCATTTCACGTGGGGTTTTCGTTTGAGGGAGTTGTTCATTTTTTTTTCTGGTTTTTAGCTGCCATTCACAAATGAACTTGGAAATGGAGAATTTAAAGGCCCAATAAGCCAGCAGAAAAGGTAACGGACCAGGATTTACTTATTCATCTCAAAAGACCTCCTCTTCTCCCCTTGCCCTGGTTTTGATTGGGACCATGGTAATTGCCACTATTTTGTGGGGAGGGGTCCTCAGGAGCCCCATTAGCTTTCTCAGGATGAGTGGCAGAAGTAATCACTTCAGCTATTAGGCAAACAAAAAGAGCTGCCAGTTCTCACAGAGCTTGTGAGACCCACCCGAGCTGCTCTGTCTCTGTGCTGGCTGACTGGCAGAAGAATGCCATCAATGTTTGCTAGCTGCTTATAAAACATTTTTCCAAAGGGAAAAAAGTGTGATCCCTTCACCTCTTCCTCGCCGCTGCCACCCCCGCACCCCAACCGACCATTCAGCTGCTGGGCTCCTCTCTCCGCCCCTCTGTCTGCCTCTCTTTGACTGTATTTTAAATCCCCTTTAGTGTGTTTCCTTAATGCACTGTCACAGATTTTAATTCCAGTTCTTAGACTGTCAACAATGAACTCTGCCAGCTAAACAGAGCTGAAACTGCATGCAGTTGGCGGCAAAGATCTATTGAAGTGGGGGGTAACATTTTTTCAATAGCAGGCTTTCATGTAAAATACTAAACCGTAGTGCAGTCTTTCTAGTATAGACTGCGATTAAACTGTAATTCCCTGATAGACTTATAACCATGATTTCCTACCAGCTGGCCTGGGAAATTATTTCTGTACTTCACCCAACAGAGCTGTTAGTTAGATGGCACACACAAAAAATGCACATTCCGATTTGCAGTGCCCACATTTGGAAGGGAGGATGTGCCGCAGCTCCAGCCGGGGGCAGGTTTCTACAGTAGATGGCAGCACCCAGGAGCTCTGAAGCTTTCCAGCTGGCCAGCCTATTCCAGCAGCCCCCTCCTTCTGTGGTTTTACTTAATTCCCACACGTTACCCACAACAGGGATGTCCTCCTCCTTCCCTGCCCTGCCCCTGGTTGTAGTAACCTCAGCTTTCCTTCCAAAAGCCTTTCTTTACGTCCCCCCCTTTCAGACCAGGCGATGCTCAGCTTGTTCCGCTAAAATGACTTCCAAACAGAGTCAAAACAGAGAACCTGGCCCTTTGCTAACTTTCTTATTGGACAGATTTATTTCATCCTATAAAAAGAAAACAATATGACATATTCTTCAGGGCACAAAACTTAAATGGGTTTGAACTTCACTTGCAGCATTTGCAGAGTGAAAACAGAGGAGCAGTAACAGGCAATGCTAACACAGATTACAGGCCAAAGGAAATGATATGTGGAAGAGGAACGACCTCCAAGCAACCGTTCTTAGCTTTGCAAACTGACAGCACAGCATATGCCATCTTTATTATTCTCCCACTCTGGCAGAGGCATCCTGCAACTCATTTGCACCAGGAAGGGGGCACATTTCCCTCTGTACCGGCTCCAGGTCTTTTCACACGCTTCCCTCCCAGCTGTGGCTGGGCACGCTAAGGCCCCTGCTCCAGCCTGCCTCCAGCGATGTGCTCCACCTGCGTGACTCACACAAACGCTCCCCGATTTCTCTCGAGTCAGAGGAACAGTAACCACCCCCTTTCTAAACTGTTCCAGCCAGCTTAGCTGATTTAGACTGGAAAAGGGCTGATTTAGACTGAAACCAGTGCAAGCAGCACAGTGACAACCCCAGGGAGAGTCACCTCTTCAGACAGCACAAGCACAGCCAAAGGGGACTGTGTCCCACAACACTCCCACCTCAGCTGTTGGGGCTGGCAGGTGAAGGACCAGAACTACTGCTCCGGGTACTGCGTGTCTGCTACCACCTACAGCAACACCACAGATGCTCCCCTACATGCTCCACAAGTGCCAGTAGTACAAGGGATCATCACTTTTCCCCAGAATATTGCCTGTACGTCTTCAATATGGAGACAGGAATACTGAGGTCCTTAGGAAAAAAAAAAAAAAAGAGATGGAAGAAAAACCTGCAGAAAACATGAAGATGAGCTCGCACGTTTAGTAACAGAGAAATGACAAGGTACAGAGCTGCACAGCAATTGTCTGTCGGATGCCTTTGCACAACAAGGCAAAAAGCTGTGAATCCAAACCTACAATGAACCCCGGCATAGCTAACAACGGCCACTGTATGAGGCAGACCTAGTTATAACTATAAAAAGACCCCAAACTGCAATTTTAAAAATTCTTCCTTATCCTAAACTTTTCCTAATACTGCCTTTTCAAACCTCAGTGCCTTCGTTCATGCCGATTTGGTAACAAAGCGTTAAGGAGATCTGCACTGGCCCCGATACGTGTGTGAAGCAACACAGGCTGTTTTCTTTTTCCTCTGGATTTCTGTGGTGGCGTAATGCACTTGAGGAAAGTACAGTAAGACAAGCATGACCAGGGAGGGTTAGTACTACCTTTACACTATCTTGAAATCATTTCAGTCTGTATAGGCTGATTTCTTAGTACAAATGCAGAAGCCATCCCTCCTGCAAATAAAGACCTGGGATTGTTTTCAAAGTGCACACCTGCTGATTTAATTTTAGGCCTTATATTTTTGTGGGGTGCATTTCTAAGCCTTGTTTTAACGGCTCAGACCTCTCTATTTTGCCTTCTGCATTCAGAGGTGGTATGGTAGAGACCGAGGACAGGGAAGGAAGGGGAGATAGTGCTGTTTTCTGTGGCTTTCATTCTGCTCCATTCCCTTTCCCAGATGAATCCAATAACTTTCACTGCCACTTTGTCAGTGAGACAGAAATATGCAGCATCAAACATGCCATGTTAAAGTGGTGTTTGGGATATGAGCTGAGGGAGTTTGAGCATTTGCTTGTCTCAACAGCATCTTTCACATCTCACAGGCATGGGGAGATGAAGGTCGCTGAGGAAGAGCACTTGAATCAACACAAACCTAACTGACAGCATTAAGCTTGAAAGAAAAAATTGCTCCTGATTTTTTCTTGTTTCTGACCAAAAATAATAGGAGGAAAATATCTGTTTGAAACTATCGCACCGCTAACAGCACCTCACCCCAAACCACCTGCACCTTTAAGATAACGATAGTACTGTGAGTCCCCAGGACCTCAGCAATGTGAATGCTCCTGACGCACTTGCCCTTCCTGGCTTTGTGCAGAACTGAGTTCTGGGAGTGGAACATGCTTTTCCCTCTCCTTAAAGCACCTTGCCAGCCAGACATTTGTTGCCACTGGGAAAAGTCCCTGTATGAAATACCAAGTGTGTAAGCAGAAAGTGACACGGGGAGAGAGATGCACGTTGCAAGTCTGATCCACACACCATTCAAACAGTGAGGGACAACCTGAATGAACTAGGGATCGAGCTCTAGACATTTTTTTCTGCTGTGTGCATGGAGGTGAGTTTTGTTTTGAGATGAGGCTCTAAATACATATAGTTTTAAAATACACAGCAGATCATTTCATTTCGCAGCGATACTCCTACATAGTCTTCCACAAATGATTTCAAAGAATGTGAAAAAATCCACCTAATAGATCACTTGCATTATGCTTATATATTAAGTAGGTAAGGACTTCCACTGGCACTGCACAGAGGGGAATATGAAACACTGGAGGCATTAGGAGGCCTGCAAAAGGTGAGACAGAAAGTCCATGAGATAATCAGAAACACTTTTCCCAATCTTGTGCTGTTATCACCGTCTGAAGACATCTGGTGCTTGCAGGACACTATTATCTGCTCTTGATACAGCACATGTTAACAACATCAGATCAACAGCAGGTGTATCAGTACTCTGACAGATTGGGAGTTTAGTCCCCTCCCTTAAAACAACCAACACAATTGCTGCTTGAACGTAGCTGCAGACACATTCAAAAGATGGTAAATCCTACCACACTGTTTCGGGAGAAGGCTAGATCAAGGCTAATAAAGAAACAACCCAGGACATTGATTTTTCAGCTTTACAAGATGTTTCAGACACAGCTGGCTCTGTGGAATTTGGCATCTTGTAAAAGTTTAGCATGGAAATAACGTACAGTCTCTGTCACATATTCAGTGTCAGTAGGGTTTTTTGCATTTTCTGCATTATGAAATTCTTCATTTACCACAAAACCAGGAAGAATAAAGTTAAACTCTATATAATGTTGCCCACAGAGCTGGCAATTTCCTTTTTGTCCTACATTGCGTTCTCCTCTAAGATCCATGCTGACTGCAAACCTGGTGCTGGAGAAGGCGTATGAACTGGACAGACAGCCAGGGATCCCTAATAAAGAATCACAGGCACTCCTGTACCACCAGACAAAGGATGAATATTAAAGCTCAATTCCAAACCCTCTGGCTTTTCTCTCACTTTGCCGTAGCAATACGTGCTAAAGTACAGTTAATCTTACTTTTCCCTTTTGTGTTCCTTAGCTAAGTAGTAGCTGGAGACACGAAGACAGAAAAGAAATATGCTGCTAAGACAGTTTCATCACCAGGACTGTCCCCCAACATTATTTATGCCACATCGTTATGGTTCTTCTCCCTTCCAGATGAAAGGAGAACACATATAGCCTCCAGACACAAACTCACAGTCCTTTGTACATTCTTACCTGAAAAAAAATGCTCACTGCAAAGAAATGCCAAACTGCAAAATACTGGGAGTTTGCAAAAATACTTGGTTCAGATAGTAGGAATCTGTAGTATACATTTGGACACAATATGGAACAGCAGTCAGCAATGCACCATTGTAGTCACAAAGACTAACCACATACTGAGCTGTAGGAGCAAGAAATAGCCAGCAGGTCAAGGGAAGAGATTATTCCCCTCTTCTGATTTAAAATTGCGTATGAAACCTCATGTACCTCTCCACAGTACAAGAGAGAAGTCAACAGATCAGAGAGAGTCCAGCAGAGAGGGAATCCGGCAGAGGACCACTAAGATGGTTAGGGGAATGGACTAGATAAAATATGAGAAGAGGCTGAGGAAACTACGTTTTGTTTACCTTGGAGAGGAGGAGGCTAATGGGGGAGTCTAACTGCACGCTTCCACTACCAAAAGGGAGGTGACAGAGGAAAACAGAGCCAGATTTTCCTCACAGGTGCACAGCACCAAAAGGCAAGTGCTCTGAGGCAATGGCCACAAATTGAAAGAAGGGGAATTTCAAGTGAGTAGCAGGAGGCATCCAGATTGTTTGCATTTCTGTGTTTGCTACCTTTCCCTTGCAGATTGCCTTACTGGTGAGGTGGGGGAGGTGAAACATTTAATACAGTCACTTAAGCTGCAAGGCTGACTCATATGCAAGAAGAAGGGTTTCTTCTCATCTTTCCATGAATAAATAACCCCAACATTTCAGCAAGACAGGCTTAGCAGCCCTTGAGAAAGATGTTATAAAACCTTCATACAGAATTGCTTTCCTGTTATAAGTTAGCATTGTTGTTCAAGACTATGGCCTTCACTTAGCAAGAGGCAAGGGTCAGCAGTCTTTTTGTGATGGGTAAAAACGGTGCCTCACAGCACTGCAAGGAGTTAAGTACATAAAAGATTTTAGTTGAAAGAGAAAATACCTGCTTGCAATGACATACGAATGGTCTTACGCCCTGCACTTCATGTGCAGCTGTAATGCAACTCTGAGGTCTTGTGAACTCATTCAACACTTAGAAGGGAAATGGTGTGTCTGTAGCTTCCTCAACTTCATAAGCTCACCTCAGCTGGGTCTGAGGTTACAGTGTTAGTGTACAGTAATGCTGTGAACGCGACCAGGTTTGCCTTTTGCCTGCTCCTTCGCTGGGTCCAGACAGTTTCTAAGGTATAACTAATCATCTCCTTGTCAGTGAGAGTGAGATTTGACAAGGCCTTGATTTCACCTTGTATTTTTGAGCAATTTAAGTTTTGTTCTGTTTCCACTTACAAAATCCCTCAATTCGCAGAATCAGGGAAAGAAGAGGCAGAGATAATCAGGCCATTATCACAATTATACTTTGGGGGAGAAGACAGCTTTTTTAGCTCATATCCCCCTATAAGTGTATTTAAATAGCATGGGTATGCTTGTTCCTTTCCTAGGAAGAAGATGATCTATCAAAAGGCTCCCTGAACAGCAGTCTAACCTGAAACAGTTTTTGAGTTGTGCTTCTACAAACCTGAGTAATCTCAGTAGCCAGTTCTGCAAAGTTACAGTACGAAACAACATCTTCATTTCACCATCTTCCCCTTCCCTCTCTTCTTCATTATTATACTCTGGTCCCACGCATCTGAACTTTGTAAACACCACGCAGAACGACTTGCCTAGTCAAGATTTTGCATTGCCTATATAAATGTCTATCAGCAACTGAAGCAATGCACAGCAGACAAGTGACTTCCCAAAGAGAGACAAAAGGCTGTTAATTCTATTTAGTTGCACATATAAAAAATGCAGCAAATAACAAGCATGCACAGGAATGTACACAGCTCTCCCAGAGGACAAAACCCAGAAGTAAAACCCAGGAAAGACAGAAAAAAAGAATAGTACTGCTGAAAAACATTAAGCTTTAAAAGTAAAGCTCAAATGTTTGCCTGTTAGGATAGAAAAAAAACCCACCAAAACAACAGGATCAGACCCCCACCCCGTTGTGTGTGGAATTCCTGCCATGATATGGAGCCAGGAGAAGATGTTAAAATAATGTTATTTTGACAATAAGGAGTATTGTTCTAGTAGGTATTTCATATGAAAAGCAGGGAAGTACTCCCCAAATAACAATAGTAATAATAACTTCAGGTGTCTGGTTGCTAGCACTAGCATTTTCCTAGGTGTGAAAGAGCATATGGATGTCTGCTTTTATGGTTATTTGTTGGACAAAAGGGGTATCTATGATACTCAAGGATAAAAAAAGTATCCTGTAAGAAGTTATCATTATACACCAAATGGCTAGGAAGGTCAATGATATTGACTGACTGATTAAAAATGAGATTTATAAAAAAGAATCAGATGAATAGCTTGTATACATGAAATACCGCAAATAACAGATAATGCACCAGGGGATTTATTACTAAACCAATTTGATTTTCTAAGCCTTAGGTAATTTAGAACCTGCAACTGAATACGAAAAAGGCTGTTCTCTAGAAAATATTTCTTCTGGCAAAANAAAAAAAAAACCCAACACAAAAAACCCAGGAAAGGAAATAGGAAAAAGAAACCCAACCCTTAAGGTAGCAGAGCTCTATGCTTCATAACTTCATGTACTGCATTGTCAAACAGACTGGCAGATATGAGAAAGCTGACAGCTCTCCAGAGGACCCTGCTGAAGCCGCTGTGCAGAAGTCTGGAACGGCACAGACCTGATCCCGCATGTAATGAGACTGAAGAGAGCTGGAAGGTAAACTCCCTCCCCCAGCTGTGGGGAAGGAGCAGACGGGCTGTCTGCCAAGCCTCACGTGTGCCCCTTTGCGTGTGCAAATGCACATACACAGGCACGGGCTTTCCCTCCCGGGTGGCTTTGCTTGGGGGAGGCATCCTCATGGGGAGGGGGAACCAAAAAGTCAAGGTTCTGTTTGTCATAAATGCACCGCAAAAGGGCATTAAATTATATTACATTAAAAAAAAAAACACAACCAAAACAAAACAACAACTTGCACTCAAAGTATGTTACTCATGAATCCAGAGGATATACAGTCAAATCAAGAAAATACTGACATATCTGTGCTCCTCTTTTATGCCTTAGGTTAAGCACGCTGGAGAAGCCTCATTAACTAGTGACAGTTTTAGCTGGAGGTCTTGTGCACCAGGCTGACTGAGAATATTAGGCCTCATTAAATTAAAAAAAAAAAAGAAAGAAAAAAAAGGAACAAACATAGCTACTCTAATACTCCATTCAGTTTGTCTAATTCCACTTTAATTGGTATCCATGTAACTGATCTCTTACATTTCTCATGGAACCATCCCAGACACATGCACTTCACGCAGCTAAACACAGCAAACACAATCAATTCTTTAATTTGCTCCCACCGATGCCAGCCCAAAAAGGTTCTGGAGGAACATAGAGACTTTTCACAATCTCCCAGCAGGTGAGGCAATCCAAAAAATGTGGCTGTGGTGGCAGCTTGCAAAGTGCACAGCTCAGTGTCAGATGCCAGAGGAGTGGTGGCCCGTCGGTAGCTAGTAACTTACCGCGATCATTGTATGAGACAATGTACCAGAGCTTCACCATTTACTGCAAATCCGCCACCACCTGTAATGAACAATCAACCCCTACCAACACTGCGTGACTTCTTTTATTGAACATATACCACTACCATGCTGAGGTCAGCTCTCAGCAAGTTCAGGGTCTCTCTGATCTGTATTTAAAATAGATGTCCTGTCTCTACAGGTCATTTATTCTGAAAGCCCAGAGTAAACCTGCTGAAGAGGTTGAGGGTAGGACTCACAGCAAGCTAAAGAGATAGCAATCCAAAAGTTGATGCTGGCAGTTTTGTGTGTGCTGCCTATAGCAGGAGCTATCCTGTTATATCATCGCATCATTTACGACTTAACAGGATGAAGGCTCAACAAAAGGGACTGCAAAGGACAACTGCCACTCTAATGCAACGCAGATTTCAGATCATCCCTACTTCAATAAAGCATTTTGTATTACCAGTGGCATGCTGGTGTAAAAGGCGCAGAATGGGAACGGGTTTGCAATCTTCATGCTCCTTTTTGACAGTAATGCAGAAAAGGGCCTGTTCTGCAGGATGGCCGTACCACCTCAACGTATGATGAAATTAATAAACACACAGCTGTACATTAATTCACACACACGCATATAGGCACAGACCTGGAGAGCACCAACACAAGACAGAAAGAGAAGGAACCCACATCTTACTGTTTGCATAATATTCACAGATGTGACTTTGGCTTGTACCTGCTCTGACATGTGATCTCTAATTGCATTGCAAAGTAGTGGTACTAAGGTGTGTGAGTTCCACAGGAAAGGCTGTGGTTGTGACAATAAGAAGTCAGCATCAAATGGAGATGCTGCTGGCTTGCAGATTTTTAAAGGAATGTATCTCATTGGCATTCCTTTGTGTCCAGTATACCTCAATTAAAATCAGTCACTGTGCAACCATAAAAAAAGAATAGAAATACCAACATAAAAAGAATGATTTTATGGCCTCGTACCTGTGGTGAGTGGGATATGCATGAGGATTATGATAATTTTGACAAAATTAATAGGTGTCGTCATGCTGCAATGTGGGGAAAGACAACATACTACTCAAGTATAACACACATGACACTAATAGACCATAGTGGTCGACTTTAACAGCAGACAGAAAGATTATGGCTAGGTCTCTGCTTCCTCATCAAACCCCTGCGGCTGCACTGCAGGACAGCCACACTGACCCTGCTGACAGGGGCTGCCAAAGCCATAGCACCTTCTCACTCCAGGCAACTTCTTGTGAGGTTCATGTATCAAAAGTCTTTAAAGGAGGAAGATTCCTTTCATTCATCAAGAGTTTAAGCTAGTAAAGAAACGCTTGGGAAAGAGAAAGGATGCAGAGCTTCACTTTTGCAAGTGCTGAGCAAGAGCCTTTTACTCCCATTAAAAAGAGCTTTAGCAGTATTGAAGAATAACTTGGAATAGAGGAAGGAATGGGAATTTTCATTCTTTGCTCAGCCTGAAAGACCTAACTAAGGTAGGTGACCCAGCACATGCTTTTTACTGCACATTATGAAACTAAACCCCACAGCTTCCATTCACATGTCCATTCTTGTTCTGCTCATTTTTGCTGATGTTCTTTCTTTCTGCCCTGCTGTGCTATCATGTTGTTTCCTTTTCCAGGAGATAATTAATTAATGCATGAACTATAGCAAAACTAAGCAATCAGAATGCAAACTAAGAAGGAACAGTGCATTGGAAAGATATGAGTTATTCCTTTAAACATCAATCTGCATACTAATTTAACTTTCACTGGCCAGAACCAGTTTGCCCCTGGAACTTGGTCAAGAGGATACTCCTCTAGAGCAGATGTTCCCTGGAGTGCTCTGCATGGGAGAATGTGCCAATGGCGATGACAACGTTTTGACAAAGACAAGGCTTCCGTGATGTCACCAGCCCTCACGGTCAAGTGATCTCAGACACTCACCCTCAGCATCCCCCAAATTGATTGCGGAAGTTGTAATACACTCGTCCTCTTCTCACATCCACGGCATCCAACCAGACCACCTCTTCCATATAGGAGTGTTTGGGCCATGTTGACTGAAATTCCTGGCCTGTGGAGATCATGGCTTATTCCTCTCCTCCACCACATGGTTCTCTTGACTTAGCAGGTCACTCACAAACGCTGACAGTGTCTTAAGGTGGTTTCTCTCTCCTTGCTTTCCTCAAAGCCAGCAAAGACAAGGACTTTCAAAGGACTGCTCGGAGCATACCTCTGTTTTCTGTGCTCTTGCTGCCCCTCTGGAAGTATCATCTTTCTCCATTAACTAAACAGGGGCAGGAGAGCTATAGGCCTCGACATGAGTTACCTTTTTTGACACCCTCTTGTAATCTTTGTGAACCTGCACAGCTGTATATGCCGTGATGTGACTCTCCCTTCCCCATTCCTCCATACTCAGGCATGCGCACAGACACACACGCAAGCATTCCCAAGGCTTCATTGCTACAGTTTAGGCTGATGAAAAGAGCAGCTTTATGGAAAACCCCTCTGGGACTGACTGTACATTCTGCAAAACTGCCTCTACAGTAAGTAAATAAATAAATAATGTGATCCTTGTTTTTGATTTAGACTGTAATTTCCTTTTTAATAACTATCTGCTTTCACAGCACACTCACCAGCTCAACAGTATTTAACAGGAGGCTTATACTATTTTCAGGGGACTTCAATTATGAATCATACTGTAAACTTCTTCCTCTTTTTGTTTTTTTATTTCCTCTAATACTTTAGTAAGTGGCAGTGTATTCAAATTACTCTTCAAACAGATGTATTGCTTCAAGTTTTTACATTAGGGAATAGGGCTATTCTCTTCCTGCCTGACTCTACTGTTCTCCTCACGACCATCAGATTAAAAAACAAAACAAACAGAACAAAACAGTGTGCTAAAAAAGCCCAGGCACCACATAAACACTGTATGAAATGAATCCCATATTTCAATCATTCAGTTCCTTCATCTTGCTACATACAGCATATTTGGTTGAAATAAACACTTAAATCTCACAGTCACCTCTGTCCATTTTAAATGTCAAAACACATTTGACTTTGTAATGAACTGCAAAGCTGTTTATATAGCCTTCATGTTTTAGAATTAAGCAATAGTCCCCATGAAATCACTCATTACCACCAAGTTTGCTTATTAGAGCCTCAGGCAAGTGTAAGGGCGGTTAACTCTCTAACACCATGATTGCCAAGTCCAGTAATGACTTATTCCCAGGTCTTTCTTGTATTAGACATGCCACTCCTTACAGAGTTTTACCGAATGCTTTAAAAGTTATACCTCTGACTGATCATTCATTAATAAACATATAAAGTAGATACGTGGGGTAAATTTACTGGGAGAAGCCGTATCCTAAAAGGACCAAACAACAGGACAACCTTCATCTAGAAGTTGAAGTCACAGTCTCTAGGTCAGTAACAACAAGCCTGAGAAAGGGGAAATGCCATCACAGAGAACCATCCACGACACGTTCATATTTGGCAAGAGAGGTCAGGAACAAAGTGATGCTCTCAGACCACTGCCAGTGAGAACTGGATAGGCATTATGGGGAGCCAGCCAAATAGTCTGGCTTTCCACTCTCACAGAAGGTTATCAACAGCAGACACAGAAGGAAAGACATTCCCAGCCATTTCAGCTCCTCTGCATTGCTCACGTGTCAGTTGTGATTGTGTTCAGCTGATTGTCTCTTTGGAGAGACAATCCCTTACTCCCAGTTTAGGAAGAGGGCAGAAATGTATTCTGATAATGAAAAGGAAGCAGAGTTGAGTTATGCTTCAGGAACTCATACACCATGTGGTCCAAACTTTGAGAAGGAGGGAGATGTGAGAGGGCTTCTGTTTCACTTCTTACTCCAGCAGCATCCAAATGATTAAAAGGGACTCTGTCATCGGCTGTCATTGTGAGCCATGTGGTTGGACTTGACTGATTCAGACTGGATTTATGAGGATGAAGCTCATACAAGACAAACAGAGATGTTTCTAGTTGAAGTCAGTCCCAGCTCTGAGTTGAACTGAGTCCCAGCTCTTCAAGAATCATAGGAATTTTGATGGCAACAAAGGATGCTGGCTTCCTTGCAAAGGGAATTTGCACCTATTGTACCACTTAACTGAAGGGAAGGACTGGGTTTTCCCACAGTCCTGAACTTCAGTTAGTCATTGACAGGACTGCAAAAGTGTATCCCCATGTGGCAGGATACTCTAAATAAATCAAATATGCCTTGACTTATCTGCCTATATTTATTAATATACTTGATTAGCCTGTGAATTAAATACCTCAATATGCTAGGAAAGGGGGACATGTCCTGAAGTCTACTGGACTGGAAAGTGGAGGGGGAGAAGACATTCATGTCTTCAAGACTGGCAGGACAGACGCTGTTGACTTAGTTGTAAAGCAAACTTCTGCATCACAGATTTACAAGATTACCTTCAGAAAAGGATCCCAGGCTACTTAAGCATGGTTCTAAGCAGTGAATACGTTCAATAAACAATTTTGCTCATTTTATATTTAGTTTGTAAGTGTATATATATAACTATACCGTTATGTAAATATCTGAGTATTTATATACTGTGTATATTTTGTTTATAAATCTGTTACAAAAACACTCTGGCTTAACTTTATTTAAACCAAGAAGGAAGACTTGCTTTTTTACATATTCAAAATTATTCTTCTATTAATATAGTGTCCAAATGACTCTGATGGAGAATGCTACAACTGCAAAGCTCTTAAGACCCTGGTTCTACGTCTGCAACTACCAAGCTATTAAGACCACGGCTCTGTGTAAGTCTGTTTTCAGTTTTTCTGTTATACACTCAGAATCAACCATATTTCACGCAGTCCTGATACTAGCATTCAGACTTATCAACTGAAAGTTTAATATCACACGATAACATCACTGTGTGCTGTCAATGGAGTCAAAATATGAATATATCACTAGACAGCAGTAGGATTTATTTTCATCCTCTCTAAACACACACAGGCACAGATATATGGATCTGTGGTACAGGGAGGGAAAGAGGGAAGTGAGATTTTCAAAGATACAAACAGAAATTAGTTGCCTAGTACCTTTCCATTATATAATATATATGTACATATTATATATATGACTAAAAATATACTTGTGCAATTAACTGTTTAGAGAGGAAATATATACATAATTAAAAAAAAGGTATCTGTTACACCTGTATTGCACTAGCACTTTCAAACTTTTCTGCTAGGAAGTGAAGCTGAGGTAGTGGGAAGTCAAAAAAAAATGCTTATTCTTTACTACTGACATGGAGAAGAACAGCTGAGAGCAGAAATTAACCCATACATACATATATGTTTTAAGGCAGAGAAAGAACAAAATTCCTTGAAGACCTCTTTTTGGTACACCACAACTTCAAGGAGTCACCAGTATTAACTGGTGTTCATGTATTTTTCCCAGTTACGAGCGCAGGTTGCCACTCACTCAAATGATGTTGATCTGGCAGCTGAGCTTGATAAAAGAACAATGGCACCTTTTAATTTCATGTGGGCCGAGCTCGAGCAGTAAGACAGCCTTATGCTATTACTGTAAATTACACTGACAGTGGAGGGCTGCTGGGGTTATATGGGATAAGCAATGCTGCACAGCCACCAGTAGAAGTAATTAGCTGGTGTAATGAAGAGCAAGAAAAAGGAGAAGAGCATTGGACATCAGAGTGTTGTACTGTCAGCATTATCATTCTCCAAGGCTTCGGCAGAACAATGCACTGCTGAGCCTCTGGTAATCTCTACACATGGCTACCCATGAAGAGAGTAATTAAGAAATGTCATTGCCTCCTTGGGAAAATACCATCGCGTCTCAAAAGAATGATGATAATCTCCATAACAGCCCTCTTGTCTCTCTCTCTTCTCTTTGTTTTGGTGGAGAGTAAAAATGCGTGACAATGCACTCAAAGCTTAAGGCGCTTTTGTTCTTCCCTTTGTTACACATCAACCCAAATAAAACACTGTTGGTTGAGCCAAAACAAAGCTAGATTTAGAAGCAAGTGCATGCACTCCCGAAGTCTGTATTACCAGGGAAAGCCAGATCTGTGTTGGGCATCCCTGCTAAAGAGAGTAATTAAAATTTAAGCATCTAGCACAAGAGAGGCAAAATCTTAGAAAATCAAGTCCACAAAGAGCAAGGCTTTTACCGAAGCGTCTGGATCTGACAAGCACTGAATGATCTGGTGAAAGAGGTGGTGTTACCGCCCTCGTCCAAGGGCCAGGGAAGTCAATGCAGGACTGCTGTTTCAGGTCTGGCTGCAGCTGAAGAGCAGCATGCCTGCAGTGGTGTGCAGTGGTGTTATCTAGGAAAAAAAGTCAGTACTTCCAGGCCAACATAAACAAGACAATGGCTATTTTTGCAGCACTGGGCCAGACTCATGTCATCCTTCACCTTTGTATCATACTCATTCTTTGTCGATCAGCCATAAAAGACTGACCCTGTTAATTGACACCGTGCCTGAAAATATATAAATAAAACTGACCTATAGTTTTCTAACAAAGATTTTTCAGAGAACTCCATACTGCCGGGGAGCAAAGCAGTTTGTGCTGTCAGAGAGCATTGCCAGGAGTCACTGAGTAAACTAGAAACATCTCTGTCATTCTTCCTCTCCCTGCCCACTAGATGTGTACCACTGGAAACGCATGAGAGCTAAAAGATATCTTGCTTGTCACAGCTGTACCTGTATAAATACCAAAAATCCCCTTACAAAAGGTGTGATTAATTACACAAGCAAGGATTTCAGAGAAAAAAGGTTAGTGCAGCAGTCTGCTAATGAGGCTGATCAATTCAAATACTTTTTTCCTTCCCCAGATTTCATTCCAGGTTGTTTATTCTGCTCTCTGAAGTTAAGCAGTTGTGTCTACACAGCTAACATACCTTTGATTCTCCAATTCACCGCACATTTGTATTGTACTGGAGGTAAATATTTGCAGCTGGAAAGTAGACAGCTGAGAGTTTAAATGTAACAATTGCTATTTCTGTTTGAGATGAGAAACTTCCACGGAAAGGGTGGCTTTTGGGTTCTGTGTTACACAGCACAAAAGGCCCAGGTTCCCAACTTGGGGTTCTCAGACACTAGTACAACTCGTAGTCACTACCACTACTCCCATGTTTTATTCTGGAAACCTGTAAGCAGAAATACAGAATTGATTAGTGTGTTCTGAGATTCTGAGCACTTGCAAGCACGATTACATACAGAATGCTGATGCCATGTTGAAGGAATAAATGAGAGAAAAATTTAAAACAAAATAAATAAAAAAATCCTTTTCAGCCTCCACTGATTATGGTAACTGTCCTTCTCCAAAAGAGCCTGATGGGTCCCTGTTACCTATCTCTAGCTTCCCAATTTCAAGACATTATCTAGTGACACTGCTGGTTTAGTCTGGCATTCCCCCTCAGGATACAGCTGAAACCAATCAGGTAAGTAACTAGGCAAAAGATAATCACAGTGAGGTTAAAAAAATAATGGAAAAATGAATATTTAAAAAGAGCTGAATACACAGTTTGGAGAAAATGGAAATGATGGAAAATGACAACTCCTTATGGGCAGATTCAGAATAAAGGGGTAGAAAAAAGTAAGGCTTTTTTTAATGGTTATTGGAAGAATGGCTAAGTATTTTAAACTTTCACATTGAACTATTGCAAGAATAGTAAACAAAGACTAAAATCTGTTAAAAGTCTAAATGGAGAATTACCTCTGCAGTAGATGCAGTAGACACATAACCTTGCCTGATAAGAGCTGCAGTCCCTGCAAAGGCTGTGTTAACAGTTTTGGCTTCCTCTATACCTTTTCTTTGCCTCTATCTACAGCAATAGACTTTTTCTTCAGCTATGGATTGGTGGGTTTGCACAAATACAGATGGCATTTTCTACATGATTCCTACACACTCAGTAATGATGTCTCTGAATCTTTTATTGTGAGTGAAAGCTGGAGAAAAATATAGGTATGACAGGGCCGTATTCAGCCTGAAAAAACTGCAAGGATCCTAAATCTCCCTTTGATTTAATGTACAATGTAAATTCTGAAGCAGTGAGCTATGTCCCTTTCTGCCCATTTATGTTGATCTCAGTTGTTCTGTCATTGCCTTAATCCAGAAATGTCCAAATATGGTAAAAGGATGACCATTTTTTCCTTGGTTTATCAAGCCTAGAAGTGAAAAATCTCACCAAGAATTCTTGTGTATAAGGTCCTGAACCAGCTGTTGACAACCAGCCCAGATAATTTGGATGGATACTTATCAAGTATGTCTGATCAGGAACCATTTTCAAAAGCAGTGTTCTTCATAATAGGCAAAATGACTTTGCACCATTGGTATGGCTAACTGCCTATAATATTTTTATTTAGCTTGAACAAATCCCCATAGATGCTTTGACTCCAGTGGATTTGTACCTAGAGGGAAATCACTCACATATTTTCAAAGGGATTTACAATAAAATGTAAAGCTCCGAGTCTGTACTATTTTGACTAAATACCTGACTGACTGGAAAGATACATCATTCTCATCTTTCTCTAAAGCCACTCCATTTTCTAAGATGGCTCCCAAGGAGCAAAGAACTATAGAGCTTCAAAGCAATGGAGAAACACTTGGCTGAACGCTCAGTGTCCCAGTAAAACAGACTTATTTTGCAGGCTACTTTGCTATGATGCTGTAAAATGGAAAAGGAGAGAAGGGTAAAAGATGCATGTGGTGGACAGGAGTGGAAATTACATTTAATAGGGCTATAAAATTCTTCCTGACTCAGATCAAATGCTTCTGTCATTGCTGTCAGGCAAAATTATGGCAGATCAGTATTAACGGTGCGTTCTTTTGAATCTATAGTCCTGCTTCTTGTATTGATTTGTGGTAATGGGTCAATACAGAATCCTTAAAAAAGTACATATATATATGTGCATATACGAGTCGTGGCAGCAATGCTAAATTTGTGTGTTTCGTTTCATTTTGCTCCCATTTGCCACATGAACGTCTTTTCAAACACATTCATTATTGTGACAACAGGTTGAATCTGCAATTCACCATCTGCCTAAACAACATTAACCTTCATGCAACCTCATATTATTATTGTTAGGCTTTGTCTGAAATTTAAAATCATCCTAATATAAACTGGGGGGACAACCCTTGCACTTAACATTGTCCTTTCTATTATATGCACAACCATCCTTCTCTACTGCAGTTGGAAACTTGCATTTGAGATTGATTTTATTTACTGAAACACACTAGACTCTTAAGACAGCGCTAGTGTGTTAGTGACTGCCTTGTACCACTGGACAGTCTTCAGATACACACCCACCCCTCCACACCCTTGCCTTTCAGCAGCCTGAACAATGCTGCTAGGCTGCTGAAGTACATCGCCAAATTCCCTTTTCTCCACTCCTAGAGAGGCAGGTACAAGATTTGCCAACCACTTTAAATACCACAATGCTATTCCTACAGAATCTTTTCAAAGGACTGCATGTAGTTCTGGATGTTAAGAGTTTCCACTGAAAAATACAGCAAAGTCCCTCTAGTGGGAGTATTAACACAGCTTGCTGCTGCAACGTAAGCACTGTAAGGCAGTGGCATCACATCCAGCACTCGCTTCTTGACAGCAAAAGTATGGAACGAAACTAAGATAGTTCAGTGAATGCTGAATATATCACACATTCAACCTACTGTTCTCATAAGAGCACAAAGCCTTTCCATACACCCAAGTCTAACCCTCCTGACAGAAAGCTGATTATACATACACTTGGAGCATGTTCACAGCTGAATAACAGATCAGCACTATTACTTTTAAAAAGTATCTTGTATTACAGAGAGTATTTTAAATCAAAATCCAATTCAAAACCTCTTTCCTGAAAGTACGTCAAAGTTTAATAACTCAGGTTACAGCATCTCTGCGTTACTTTTCCAGAGAAGGAAGTCCATGTCTTCCTCATTTCAAACTACCAGCATGTGTTTGGCTCAGACTACAGCTGGCACATCTGTTTGCAGTTGGCATTCACTCCAAGTACCAGTCAGGCAGGAGAGACTCCAGTTCAGGAAAACTTCCCTGTATGTGTAGGAGCACATTAAGCACATGGTTAAGTTTGAGCACTCACTTAAGGCCCTTTCCTCAATCACACTGAAAGTCAAAACTCATTTTTCAATTACCACTTTCATGGATTCAGGGGCTGTGTACAATAAGACGGTGACAGTCCTGCACACCACTATCCGCTACTGTCCACATATTTCCGGCTCAAATTTCTTAATGTCTTTTGGGCAATGTGTCTCAAACATGACCACAGAAGACACAAGAAGAGAAGCTCATTAACCACTTCACGGTTCATTTCATGGTTTCACTCTTGAAACTGCCAACAAGGTACTGAAGCAGTTTTTCTGAGATTTACATATTTTTGCAATACTAAAGGTATCTTTATATAAAATATATACTTTTATACTTTAAATTGTTGCTTTCCAAGTGTCAGCAACTTGAATCGTCTGTCAACTAGATACTCAGTTATACTTTGATCCAGAAAGGAGAAATCTAGGTTTGCAGCTAAAAGCATTTTGAAAGACAATACTTTGCTATTTTTCTTTTTATTATTTCTGGGAAGAGCATGCTGGTTCCCTGGCTTTCCAGAAGTGCCTTTACCTTCTTGTGTTTTGTCTCCTTACAGACTCAGACTACACTGCTCCATGCTGGTAGTTCTCTGCTCAGTTCTAAACTGACCTTTCCACTGTCGCTACCAATATCCATTAGCAAAATATTTTTGTATATACTGTACAATTTACTTTCATTGTCCACTACCAGTTTGTACTTAACATTCAGAAATTAAGTTGGCAGTGACTGGTCACCATTCTCACTACCTTTTACTGTGTGCCTCAGACAGATTTTTTGCAGTGATGAGGTGTGAGCCCAGTTGCTCCCATTTTATCCTTTTTCCCCCTGTGTAATTGCACTGGCACAAGAGAAAACCAGTAGGGAATTAAGATAAAAGGTAGCCACTAGAACCAAGTCCCCAGACATCCTTGGATCTCTGGGAAAGGCTGGATCTGGGTCTGAATTCTGAAATTTCTGCTTCTTTCTGGTCATGATCAGGGTTAAGTCTTCCTGCACGTGATGGAAGTCATCACACCTACCCGTAATAAGTGCTGCACTGGGAATGTTAGGGTCCCAATCCTGCAGAGGCTGAATGACGTATCTGAGGATTTAGATGCCAATGTCAGCAAAAATGTGTCATTTTGAAAATAAACATCTTTGTTTTGTTTCTGCATGCTTGTTTGCTATAAATGCTTTAGCTAAGCCTCAATAGCTATATTTCACTGGGAGAACATTATCTGTTGACAATTATGCAATTCTATTAACACCATTGCCTTTTTAATCTATGAAAGGTTACATTAAACAGAAAGAAGGCACACGGGAGACTACAGAAAGGCAAGTACCTACCCTTTCAGGAAAAAAAAAGATTATTCAAATGATCATCCTGACATTTATTTTTATATGAAGGAAAACAGAACAAGAAACATAACAGGGTATTGTAGTGACCTGAACACCAACAGAAAGCAAATTAAAACTCACACAATAAATGCAAATGACAGGACAGATTCTTCCCTCTGCTCAGATGTGTTTACAAGGGTGGGGTGAATAAGACTAACTGGGATATGGTTATTTTGTGGACTTGTCTGCACCAGCCATTGCTGGACTGCCTGACAAAGCCCTGAAGATCAAAGAGGATGATCTCATGTACGCTACCTTCTATAGACCCTTAGTTGCCTAAAGAACCTAGGAAAACCAAAAGCAACCACCACTTTGAAATATTAGTAGTGTAACAGCCTTCATAGCCATAGGATGAAACACATCTACCAACTGACATTTATGCCCAGCCCAGCACTGGATGAAAATTCCAGCACAATTTCCAGCAGCCAAGCTATTCCCGTTGCAGGGCCTTTGCAGAGAGCAGAGCCACCCCAAACACACTCCCTCCCACAGGGAGAGCCCCGTGAGCGTGTGTTCCAAACCCATACACCCAAGGGAGCCGCATGGAGCATTGAGGAGCTGCAGGCTTTCTCTGCATCTGGAGATGGAGCATTACAGTATCAATGAAAACATGATAGGTGGACAGAATTTGCTTATTTTTCTTAATTCACAAGGCGGGGGGGGATAGGACGTGGAAGCCGTAATTAATCTAAGACGTTATACACTCCAAATACTGTGCTCAGTTCTACTCAGAAAGCTCCCCCCTAATCAGGACTACAGTTCAAAATTGTCTCAGTGTCCAAATATATCACTGCTTTAGTTGCTTCCAAAATGTAACTTTTCAGCTGGAGTCACTGGCCAGCAGCATACAAAGCTCTGGAAGTTCATAAATGCTTCTCTGACTTACTGAGTACTTACGGCTTGTGGTTTTTAATTAACTCTGGGAGAAGTGTGGGCAAATACAGGGGAAAGAATGGTGCATTCTTCTTTCCAAAACTGAAACGAGTGTGCATATGTATTTTTCATCAAGCATGGACAAAGGACAATTGAGACAGCAGAGAATTTACTGATGCAATTGACTGACTTTCTTACCTTAGAGATCCCATTAGTTATTAGTTAGGAGATTTCAGAAAAATCTGTTTACAACCATTATCTGTTCAAGTACATCTGGATGGGCTTGTGACCTGAAGTTAACTGGCTTTTTGCATCACTCAAGTACTCTTTATCTTCCCTTTCCAACGCTATGCTGCCTATTGTACACAGTGTAGGAGGGATCTCTAATCACAGCCCAGAAAGTAGAGAGAAGGGGGTTATTTTTTGTATGTTCTGTTAGTGCTTGAGAGGTTGTACATTGAATGGAGGGGGCACCTGAAGCAGAAGAGAAATACGAGGACATCTTTCTTGGGAGCTGATACTGGTTTTGCAGAAGTTGAACGATGGCAAAATTGCTAAAGAACTATAGCAATTGCACCCCTATTTGACATTAGGGCAAAATTGCTAAGAGCCAGATTATGACTTCCTATGATGGACAGCACTTTGCTCCACGTGTATGAGTACAGGTATTATGAGCTGGTCCTTGGAATTCAAACTTGTACCAAGGAAATCACATCTGCTATGAAAATGTGCATATTCACCCCTTAGATTTTTCACTGTTCCTAACTTGCTCTTTTTCTAATTTTTATCTTGAGATTTGTGCTCTGCACATGGTTGCTATCACACAGAGGTAAAGAAAGATTAGTAGTTCAGTATGCAGAAAAAATGTAAGGCATGAAAGTACAGGAATACCTTTTATACTTTATTTTGTAGCTATGAAAATGTGTATTTCTAATGGTGCTCTTCATAGGAGTATTTGCTTGCCCTTTACAAAGCAGGCAGAATTACTCAGTCTGGAACTGCACTTTCTTAGCTCTCTGGACTTCACCTGAAATGACGATTAGAAGGTTATATTTGTAATAGAAGTAAGGGGTAATGACTGCTACAAGTCAGTATCTACAAGGATGTAACACTCAGAAAAAGCCTGTATAGAATCTTATTTCATTTATGACTGGAAAGGATTTGGGCTTAGAATAAGGCAATTACACAACTGAGAAACTTACACCAGCCCACATGTTCTCTGAGAAGAGCTGTGAACAGACAGAGCAATGCTAGTTAGAAGGGACTCCTGGAAGTGACCTAGACCAATCTCCTTCTCAAAGTAAGATTCTCACCAGTGCTGATTCTACTTCTGCAAGTATTTTTAAAACAAACTGGTAATTTGCATACATTTTGTTTTCTAAACAATTAATTTCTTCATCTGCAATGAGTAAAAGACCAATAAACAAAAACATCCCTGAAGATACAAGAGATCACATGTCTTTATCTAGCTATGAGAAGGTCTTTCACCAGATCTGAGAGTTGACTAATTGTTATTATTACTTTAACTCACATTGAGCTCAAATCATAAACCAGCCTCTAGCTGGCCTTCTTTAATCACAGGGAAAGCTGGTCATGGCACACAAGTGCATTCGTATGAAGACGGTCCTGCTTTCCTCCCTGAAGAAAGACAAGGCTACACCACTGAGAATTTTGTATGTTCTGGTCAATCACTACACCAAGCAGATCCCCAGTAAGTGGCTGAATACATCGTAGGCTGTTCCTATGAACTTCAGAACTATTTCTATGAAAAACAAGACTCCCACTTGCAGTCATGTTATTTCTACCAAAGTCTGCTCAAAATAAAACTGAGGACTGAAACAACTGGTTGCACCAAGACGACAGAGCAACATTTAAGTTCAGAATGCCACATTTTCTGTTACTCTAGGATGAGCTTTTTTACAAAAGTCTAAGCTATTTAGGCACGAAAATTTTGTTACAATTCCAACAACTCTGTTAAAGAAGTGTCACTAACTCACTAGCACCACCACCACATGCCAATGGCCAATAATAATAATACACTTAGGCATTATTAATACAGCCAGTAACTGCAGAAAAGATAAATTAGTCCCTGTGGAGGTATTATGGGGCTGTAATTTCAGTTCAAGTTTCTATGACAATACAAGCCAAGAGACTGAAGTCTGAATCACACTGAACCTAATTAGAAATGGCAAGCTTTGGAAAGCCATCTATAACTCTCTTTTCAAATGGCATGCTGTACTAATAAATGAAATGGTTTTACATGCCTTTTACCAGTTTCCACTAAGGCTAGTTCAATTTCAGAACCCATTCTTTAATTGTGATGTTGTCTGAGAAGAATCCTTTCCAAATGCCAAGGTAAATGAGCATCAGCAGGGTGATGGATGAAAAAAGGAATGTGCGCTGTAGACAGACGTCAGTATATAGATACAGATTCAATTAAATAACATTTACCTGAGCTCTTATGTTCCAGTTCTGCTATTAGATCACCATACTTAAGCCCAGACACCTTCAAAAGACTGAAGCTGGCCAGGAAAATCTGCTTCCTGGAACAGGAAAAGCTTTGGATACATAAATGTTCAGATTAAGTTTTCCTCTGACTGCTAACTAGAATGAATAGAAGTGCTACCCAGCTCCATATAGTACCCAAGTACATCAGCAGCCTTGACATTGGATTACCAAATATAGCAAAAAGTGTGACTCTTCTGGAGATTGCTGATGTCTGAAATGAAGGGCTGTCCTTCCTTTGTTTTTTTTCCTGTTTTTTTTTCTTTCTTCCTAAAGAATCACAAAAAGTACTTGGCAATAAGCCACAGACTCTCTTTTAGAAACTGTACAGACAACACCTACACAGAGATATGTTTTCCATTATTGAACCTGTACTGACTATTAGAAACTTTAGTAAAAGGAGTGTGTTACAGATCTTCCAAATCTAAAATACCTGCTGTTCCTAACAATCTCCAGTTTGATGCTGGGCTCAAAATACCCATTAGCTGCCTCTCTTCAGGGCAGTGTAACATTAGATTATCAATTTTAAAGCAGACTGCTTATGAGTCTCTGCTATCCATTTCTGGTAAGTATGACTCTTTGGCTTCATAAACCAACAATAGGCCATAAATGATGTGGTGTTGTCTGCATCAACTGCATCTGGAAAGCTGAAGATTTAAATTAGATGGTGCAATTCCACAGACCTGTGTTCCTAATCATTCTTACTCACAGTATTTGTGAGTATTGTAACTGGCTGACACGCTTATGACTTTGCCAAGAAATATTGCTGGTGGAAATAGAGATAATGAGATTTTTAAAAATGGTTGAGATAGAAAAGAAAGTATGTCCATGTAACTTAAGAAAACTAGCTATGTAGCACATTCAACACAAAGATTGCATCCTGGCTTTTATGTGTATTCCGCATTTATTTAGATATTATCACATCTCAGACTTACCACCTGTCAGCTCTGATTTGATAAAACATCATGTGTGCATGCCACAGCCCACTGAGAATGCACAGTAAAACTGGTTAACATAAACCACCTTTATCTAAAAAGTTTACCTAAAAGGGGCTTCACATAGTCACATTGTTGTGCATGTAAAGAAAGCTGTAACATATAGTTGGTTACTGTATGTCAGCTGACAGGTGGAATTTTATTAAGATATGCCAATTTGCATACTTTCAGGTAACCACAAAGGTGAATGCTTTTGTCTGAAAACTGGAATCTAACTATTGCACTTATCTTCAGGCTAACGTAAATATACAAACCTGTGATAGGTCTGGCATATATAATCTTATGAAATTCTCTCAATTTGAAGAAGTCGAGCAATAACACTTGGCACTTGTATAGCACCTTTCATTAGAGGGCCTCCAAATGCTTTATTTCATTAAAGGCTGCAAGCCCATTTGATGAAAAGAGTTTAACTGATGGGTCAAAACCTCACTAAAAATAATTAAAAATTCTATGAAACAGCCAGGAATAGAATCCACCCGTTTCTAACCTCACGTCTTGTCTTTTACCATAAAAACAGGGACTCCCAGTTGAATAATTTCCTTCCAAACTAACACTGAGTGCAAGAAGAAAGAATGAAGAAAGAATGCTAGCAACTGGCTTGAGTAGGTTTTTGCTTAAGAATCAATGGCATTTTGTCATCTACTGCTTTAAAAATGTAAGTCATCTTTTCTTTACCTTAATTTGTTCTGGGGCAAACATTCAAGATTAAAAGTTGTATCTCTTCTCACTGCATGCAGCCTGGATGGAGTGAAAGATTATCATTCGTGAAAACGATGAGAAACTAGAAAGCACCTCCTGACAAGTTCTGCACACAAACTATGAAATAAAAAGTGGTCTGAGGTTATCTTTATTGTAAGCGCCAGATGACTTCATGTGGTTGACTCCTCAGTTGCAAGCAACTATCCATTTAGCGTAATTCCTACACTGCATCAGCAGGAGGCGCGCATTTGGCACTTTGCAAAATTCTCTGCAATGCACCTGCTTTTCTGCTTCTCATTTTGCAGATTTCCAGTTTAGATATATTCATCATATCAAGCAACAGAACACTGGACCTTACCAAGAAAATAAATTCAAGAATGTCATGTACAATTTCCTTCTTTGTCTGCTGGGCAAAAGACCAAGAGGCCTAAGACTTTGTGGCCAATACAGAAATGTGCATGTACATGCACTTAAAAAGGAGAAGAACAAGGTAAACAAATGCACCAGAAAAAAAACCCACAGGTTGATATGTACAGCTAATTAGAAATTTAAAAGAGGCTATTAAGCTAAGCTACATCAGATTAGCCCCTGGAATCTACTGCAAGCATTCTAATGCACTTGGATTCCCATGTGCCCATCAGGATTTCCAGGACAAAAATACAGGTAAGTGCACTCTGGAGCACATATATGGTAAATCCAATGTGTCTGACATGAACTGTGCATAATCTGTGAATGCTTAGATCATCAACACCATTGGTTTGACGCATCCTGAATGTTGCAGCTTTGTGCATGACGTACAGTCTGCAAGCGCGCAGAAGTGCAGGATTTCTAGTCTTCTAGAACCTGGAGATGAGCTAGCCCCGCAAAGCAGCAGTCTGCACAGCATTTGAGGGCCTCAGCCTCCCGCAAAACACAAATGCAGGTTGTTTTGTTTCTCCAAGCAGCTTTTGATGTAATTATTACAACTATTCTGGCAGATGTTACGTCAGTGATAAAATCCTGATATTAATCCTTCATACAGTTAAGAGCTTTTAACTTTTTATTTCTCTCCCTTTCCTCAAATAATTGTGTATTATTTTATATTGTTATGATACATCTACTCCTGTAATCATAATGTGACACCATATCATGATAAAACGCATAGCAGAAGTAGCATTTTCTTTTTTATAAAATTTTACAATATTAACAAGTATTAAAACCAGCTACTAATTAAAGAAAACTGCAACACCTTATTTCTTTGTTAAAAGCATCTCCTTGTTTGTGTTGCAATGAAATAAGCACTAATAAAAAGTATCTTAAAAAGTTTTTCAATTATATTTTATTATAATTCAGATATATACGTTATCATATAATACACTTGACATACCATAGTATACCTTCCAGGAAATAAAGTAAAAATATGAGATAAATGTATTTAAAATGAACTTGCTTGAGTTTATTTCAACATTAAATATGCCAAGTGCATTTTTGCAGCTTCTTTTTGAAAGTACACTTTTGTTCATTATTCAAATGTTGAAATTCTGATAACTGCTCAGTGCTGTGAGGCAAAAGGAGCTTCCTCGTGTTTTTCATCAGTTCTTTAAACCCATTCATGCAGCAGCCAAGGTAAAGACTGGAAGTCCAATCAAAACCAGATCCAAAGGAGGTCAAACGATATGCAAACCACCCTTGAGAATTTTACAAAAACACAAATCACCAGCTGAACTGGACGAAACCACAAGCTACTTAAAAAACACCCCAAATCTTAGACATGATTCTACTCCATAGAGGAAGCCTTTCTAAGCCATTTGTAAGAGACAGAGAACGCAGAAAATGGGTCTCATGTAGGACTGCACTAGACAAAGGGTCAAAAGCCTGCTTGCTTTACAGATTGCTTATTTATTATCATTTTCTGCAGTTTAATCCTAAACTAAGTGTGTTTAATGAAATCACTGGCTGACCATCACTTATCTCTGTCATGGTCCCTGAGGAAAAAGAGTTCTAAACCAAAGTCAGTCTTTTCATTCACAGAGGAGCAGTTTAAAGCCTTATCCTAACAAAGTGAATCCTGGGTCTCCACATAATCAGCATGACAGTTGGGGGCTAAGGGACTGCGGCACGTTGGAAAAGGCTGTGACTATGTCAAAGATGTATTTTACTCTGAAATTTTGACAAAGAAAGGGAGGAAAGTGAGGATGTGAGATGGGAAAGAAACCAGAGTTGAATATGAAAGAGAACTACTCCCAGGTAAAGTCCCGCCTCTTTGGAAGGCAACAACAGGGAGTTGTGAGTGCTGGTGGGGCTGGGATTTACACAGAGATTAAAACCCAAATAACACTTCCCTAGTGTAAAAAGAAGAGTCTGATGATGCAAAGGCAGGCTATTAATGGATAACTGAACGTTTTCCTCGGCTTGCTTCTGAAGGACTGTATTACAAGAGTTTTCCACGAAGACAAAATAAAAATTTCCTAAAAACCGTCACCTCAAGATTAGTTAAAACACAGTAAAAAAGACTACAGTAAGGAGTGGTTCAAAGGTAGGTAAAGACTAAAAATATATCAATATGATTTAACTAACACACTAAAATGGAGACTGTGATTTAACTAACAGATTAATGACAGGAAGCTCTGATGAATTAAATTAAAATAACAAGACTTAGCACTTTTTGAATAAATGCACTGTTGCTGTTTGATGATCAACTTGGTAAAGTGGAAGAGCTTAATGGAGGTTGAAGAACTCACAATGCCTGGTTTATAACAGAACAGAAGTTCGTGAGAAAAAGCTTCTTAATCTCTCACAAGTCTCCGATTCAAGTTGGAATGTGCTCCTAAGCAAGGCTTTGCTTAATGCACAGGTACCAAGCATTCCATCATGTTCATTAATGTCCTTCTGCTTTTTTTTCTTCTCTTTATGTTTATAGGAAACAGATTTAAAGAAAAAGTAGCTCAGTTAACTCACATGCATGGAAAAAAAAACTGAATCCCAGCCCTTCAGGTAGCACCACTCAGTGTAGCTCCATTGACTTCAAAGCCAATTTGCCCCAGCTAAAAACCTGTTCACAACAGCATGGAAGATGAAAGCAACAAAGAGAAGCAATGACCACACAAACCCAACCCAAAACAAAACAAAACAAAACCCCTCAGTTTTAGGAAGCCTATTTTGGATGTCCCACCTCTCACAGAAGCATAATCCTGTGTAAGGGCTGCCAAGAACTGAAACCTCCATGCGTAAGAGAACACAGGGCTGAGAGTAACACTGCTGCCGGGAGCATTGATGTGGAGCAGGAAGGAAAAGGCTGGGCAATGACAGCGGTTTGGCTCTACTCGCCTCATGGGCTTGCTGGCCAGAAAAGGGAGAGCATCCTTGAAGTATAGTAACAGCTTGTGGACTGCTCAACTTCCTAGGACACCACTAAATACAATACACATCAGTGGCCCAGGCACGATCCATACAAATATCTGAATCTAGCCCCTCAGCAGCATCATCAAGTAACAAGACCAAGTCAGTGTATGGTACTAAGAGATCTGAAATGCCTTCTCAACTGTTAAGATCTGTTTCAGAAGCACAGGACTCAATTCAAAGAAGTAAGTAGTTTTGCTTTGTTTATCATAGCGATGACTACAAATTCCTTTGCAATTTTCTATGAAAAAAACCTGCCACAGATTAAATCTACGCTTACCTCAATTTGGGAGGCAAAGCAAAAAAAAAACACAACATAGTACCAATATAGAGCTTTCAAAACGAAGTTTTTCTACTCTTTCTATGATTAAATTTCCTTTCTTTCTGACATTCATGGTTTTAAAATGAGAAGTAAAAAGAATTATTATTAGTCTTACAATTCAAGATACACAGAACTGTACAGAGCATAACACCATTATTAAGACTTTAGTCTTAAAAAGACAGAACAGTATATGGGAAAGTCAAGTAAGAGCAAAATTGGAAAGACTACAGAGGAGGAGGTAACAAGCTCTACTTGTAAGAAGTGGAGTAGAAAAGAATTCATAACTAATGGGAGGGACACAAGAACTGTGGCAGACAAAATATGAGACATTATTCTGTGAATACTGGTAGTCCAAAAAGATGTGTAGGTCTGAATACCTCACGAGAAACAAAGAGAGTTTGAAGGCAAGGTAGATAGGAAAAGACTGGGAGAACATGGAATAAATTCTCTCATCAATGAAATATTGTCCAGGTGGGTGAGTTCTGAACTATAATGAAGTATTTTTAAGTGTAGCCAAAGATCAAAGACATTGTTATTTCATCTTTTCCCTGAACCACGAGTTTTGCAAAAGAAATGTTGCGGGTCATTAGTCTCCAACACAAACTAGAACACTTATGTTTAAATGTAATAAAGTCTTCATTAAATAATTCCATTACATGTGTTTTCCACCTACTGTACACATACTATGAATTACTGATAGCAAGCCCTAGGCTAAGGCAAAAGGAAAAAAGAGAGCTGAAGTGAAAGCTTCATTTTTCTTTTTTTTCTTAGGGTGAAACAGGCTGAACACACATGAGATTGATTCTCATATGTTTACTCACAAGAATAGCATCATCATTGCATGAATAGGCTTGCTGATTTCAATGAAAATTCAGAGTAATGCGTTATTCAGTTCAGCTAATGGAATCAGAAACTGATTTAATTTGAATTAAGAATGAGTAAGGTGAGCAAATAAGAAACAGAAAAACAAGAAACAACCCAAAGTGCAAAATGCAACTCGATCTCTGTCTCCAGAAGGTCCAAATTTCAGACCTGGGCTGCCTCCCAGCAAAGCGTGGGAATGCTTCCTTTCATTGTTTATTCTTGCCCTGTTACTAGTCAGCTCTGAAACAGGGAACTAAAAGCAACCGTGTCATCAAATTCTGCCCCTTGAAAGCAACTGTACCATTCAGTCCAAATCTGCTTCATAAACTTATCAAGCTCCATCTTAAAAAGTCATGCATTATTTTGCCGCCATTATTTCTACTTGAAGGTTTGAGAACCTTACCACTTATAGTGGCTAATAACCACCTTCTAATCTCCACTCTAGATTTATTCATAGCCAGTTAAGACTCATTCATTCTCATGCCAGTGTTGTCCTTTACCTTACATACTTGTTTTCCTCTTGGGTATTTAACCATGCTAAATTTACAGCTAACATTCGGCAAACAAAACTTCATTTAGCTAAACTAAGTACACCCAAACATTTAATCTCTTCCCCTATGATGAACTTTCCATACCCCCAAACCACTACATCTGTTGCAATTTGATTTCACTTTTTGGGTAGAAGTGGACTCTTTTCACTGTTAATTAGAGGAGGTGAAGTCAAAGCTTCCTGTAGTGATAACGACACATCCTACCTCTATCGAAATTGACCTGCCTGGTGTATTTGGGACTTATCCTTACCTTTCTGTGGGACTCCAAAGTTTGTATTTAAATCTGAAACGCGAAAAACAAAAAAAGTATAATTGCAGAAAGAGTCATCTATGTTCCCTCCAATTCAGAAACACCAACTCCTCTATTTGTCTGGTGTAAATAAATAGCATTTATGCCTTGTGGAAAGAAAAGATTGTTTGAAGGTTAGGAAATGAACCCTAAATTTTGGAAAATAAAGACATCGGCTCCAACCTCAGAGTTGTGACACATCACCTGGTCTTTTGACTCTGCAGTTCCTCATCTACTAGGACAATGATATTCCCCTGCTTAGCAAACAAGTGGACTGCAAGGTGGGAAGACAGTACTATTTTGAGGGTGCCCATAGGGGAGTGAAACAATGATAATGTTGTATGGGATGAGATGATTCAAGTTAAGCTGCTTTAAATACAACATTCAGAAATGCTTGAGGCAAGGTCCCAGTGGCTTCACGTCACAGACCTGCAAACTTCTTTTATGACTTAACACGCATGCGACTGTAAGCAGCAACGTGCCAGCAAACACAAAACAGGACTCCACATCAAGCTTTCTCACCAACAGAACCAGTGGTGCACATAAAGGTAATGCACAGGGATCCCAGCATCACCTGCTCTCAGGGAGCACCAAAGACGTAGTACCACATGCTACACCATGCATGTCAGCAGCCTGAGTTGGCACAGTAATTCCCAGGAGTCAGTAAAACATGGCAGCATACTCTTATCTCTGTCACCTCCAAAAGCCTTAACTTAAAATCACTGTCACCTACTATTCACAGTGTCACACTGTACTGTTCCAGTCCACTCCTCCTTCAGTGACACCTAGCTCTTAAACTACCTCCACTCCCAAACATATGGAAATTCATGAACTTTCAGCCTTCTCAAGTCCCCTTCTGATAGCTTCTGTTTCATTTCTTTCTCGCTATCTACTATATCATGCTACCATGCAATTTGGATTGGTTTACTGAATGCTGAAGTGGAAGACATTGCTGTACACAAGGAATTCATGAGGCCAGTAATGCAATTTGAACCTAAACACAAAAAAAAATTGTATTGCATTGTGGCATTTTAGTTATATACACAGGTTCCTAGGACACGTTGGTCAAAACAATATTTTTTAAAAAAAATAAAGTGGCCTTTTCTAAAACTGCCTTTGGTTATACGTGTGAAACAACTGACAAAATACCATTTGGGAAAAAAAAAGAACAAAAATGTTTATGAAAGTGAGCTGCTTTTTTTTTTCAAAACAATTTGTTTTAAAATTAATTTTTTTAAAAAACACCATAGTATCTATCCAAAAACATTTCTAAGGTCTTGGAAAAAAACTTCATTTGGAAAATTCAGAACTGTTCAGAACTGTTTCAGTTCAGGGCAATGCATGCCTTTAATTCTTAGTATTTTTCATGGGATACATAACCCAATCCTTTCTCCCCTATCATCAGACGATAGTAACGTGTTGTGGGACTTCAGGTTTAAGTCATGCACTGTGTGGAATATGATCCCCTCTGTTTGCTAACATGGACAGTTAGTAAATAAAAATAGAAGCAGTAAGGATTTTACTCTGGCCTACAGACAACAGTAAAGTTTAAGGAAGCATGAAGGTCACAGGATGCAGAAAGAAAACCAAACTACAGTGAGAATTGCTGCATACTGAGAGCTAATTTGCACAAACAGGCTAGACAAAAACAGATGGGATGTGGGAAAGCGGGAGAGTGTTGACTAATGACACCTGACTGCCAGATGACCCTGTAGGTTTGAGGGCTGGCATGGCACCTGAAATGGTGCCAGCAGCCACTTGGAACTGCCCTCTCCCTTCTCACATTTCATTAAGCAGACTCACCTTGGTCTTCTGCACCACACAGGAGCACACACAGAGATTACACAGCATCTCCAGGAAGCGTATTCTTTCAGCTACACTGCCCTTATATCCCCAGTTTATCGAGGAGCTGTTTAACTGACGGCCGTTCACTGCTGCAGGTGCATTCATTGCTGCGTCTCAGGGGAACTCAGTTTCAGTAGATTTTCTGTGTCACATAGCCCATTCTGGTGTTTCTGTAAAACTTAACTTTGGGATGGAAGGAATCTATCAGCAAAGTACCAGGATGTAAGGTGCTACCTCCAGGTCTCATTTATGGCTTGAGATATACCTCAGCAAGGTTTCATAAAAGGATATCAAGTCACTGCCGTTTTTGTACTTTCTTCGTGGCCCCCTGATACAGCAAGTCATGCTAGGACAGGGAGACAACAGGCTGCAGTCCACTACTACTCCTGGCTCACACTTGGACAGAGAGGCAGTTATACATGAAGAGTGGGCAGTTTGGGGTTTTTTGGCGTACATCTGGACTTGGGACATGGTCAGTAGCTCTTCTTCTAATAGACATCTGCTAAGTTTGATCTCATACTTAAGAGCCACAGTCCTCATCTGGAACAGTTTCTGCTGAGCATCTCCTTTCCCTTTCAACAGGCCAGTTCTTTTTTCCTGTACAAAAGGCTACTGGATTTATGCCTGAGCACTGGATTACGCAGGAGAACTTGGAGATCTAGCTAATTGTGAAACCTAAGCTCTATTCAAATATGGGCACATCCTTTAGAGCCCCAGGACCTTTTGCAAATGGCTTTGCAGAGTTTCCTGAAGACTTGTACACGGCTTTAGGAGCAGGATTTTGTGGGGCACATACATACTGTGGTACTCTGAAAAAAAAAAAAAAAAGGGTGGGTGTGTGTGATCCTAACTTTAAACATCAATGCCTTGGCCATCCATTTTTTGTAGTTATCCAAGCAGGATAAGTTACATTCTAAAATACAATATTGAAAGAAAGGCACTCACTAGGGGCAAAAAGCATTTTAATTTACGGGTCTATATATAGAGAAATCCAGCTTTTGTTTCTGAACTCCAGCAACTTAACAATAGCCAAATACATATATTTCTTGAATAATAATACAAAAAAAATGCTTTGGGATGAGACATTTTATGCCAAGTCACAATCCAGAGCCGAATTTTATGGTTGAGTTATAAACCTGAAAAATATGGGCTTATAATGGAAATCCTGACAGACCCTAGTAGGTGCTCCTATAATACCTTGGATTTGATTTAGGAGTGGTTTTCAATAATGCTTTCCCAAGCCAGTCGTTTGGGGACTGCTAGGAAAAATCTAATGTGGTGTCCTCCCCGTCTCCCCCGCAGTGCAGCTCAGCGTATTTGATGAGAATGCTGGTATGTTCAGGCAAAGCCAGCCTTCGAGGCTTTTGTAGCCTGTGGCTGTCAGGTCCCCAATATCAGAGACCCTATGTCAGTGCTAAGTGCACATTTCATTTAACAAAACAAAAAATTGTCTGTCTCTGTGCAACAAATTGCTCATTTCTGTGCTTTTGCAAAGGCCAATGTGATTTGCAAATGGCTGAAAAATCTGCCTCTTCGCTATTTTTCTAGCAACCATGAACCATGGAACTGGTTTGGGGAACACTGGATTTTTGGGGGAAGGGAAGAGGAAGAGTGGATAATCCACAAGGAGTCAGATTAAGACTGTAGAAAGAAAGATTACTACCCACTGTAAACCTCTCCCAGTCACTGACAAGCTGAAAGCAATTTAACATCCCAGCTCACAGGACCTTACGCAGTACAGAAGGGTCAGAGCACTAACACAATATGTACCACCATACTGTGCAGAAAAGGAATCCAACCACACTTGTGTTAGTAGTTCCAACCTTGGCTTAGTCCTCCCGTACCTTTGTCCCAGATTCCCCGCGTGTCCCTGTCATCACCCGCACCCTTCACGTTTATCCCCCTGTAAATTAAGCTGTCAGAAAGCTACAAGGTTAGCCTACGCTTGTCTTCTAGGCAGCGTAGTCAGTGGAGAGAGGTAGTCACCTTCAAAGGTTGAGTCACTCAACCCAGCTCTAGAGCTAATGACCAAATACATATATATACACACACACTCTGAAAACCACAAACCACTGAAATACTGAAGTTGTTATAGCATGCAGAAAAGCCTGATAGAATCATAGGTCGGAGCACAAAGGTGGAAGAAAGCTAACTCTGTAATTTTTATATAAACCCAGTCTTACATTTTTCTTCCCATGGTTCTGACGCAATCTTCCAGATTCAAATATCTCTCCCCGACAAGCCTCAGCATATGGGGTTCATGCAGTCATCAGCTAGCCAGTATTAAAAACCTCAAAAGCAAATGCCTTATTATAAGAGAAATGAGGAAATTGAGGTCCTCTCCAAACCCTGTAATGAGACACCAGAGCATAAAAACTCTGGCAGGTGGCAGGCATGATGCTCCTGTGCTCTTTCAGAGCACTGAACGGGTACCAGCTAGAGGGAGCCAAGCAGCCAAAGAACGAGAATGAAGGAGAAATGATGACACTGAAGAAAGAGCAACAGGCAGCAGAGATTAACACAAAACACTGTAAAAGTAGGGGAAAGACAGAAGTAAAGAAAGCAGAGGAAAAAATTACCCAGAAAGAAAGAGTGTGAATTTGCTGAGCAGACAGTCAGTCTGAGATGAAAGGAGAAAGAAAGAAAGAAATGAAAGAAAGGAAAGAACTTGTTCAGCATTTAAGTTGATGAATTTTACCATGCGTTCCTTCATTTTAATGCTTTTCACCACAAACTTCTCCTGTGGACAACTGGATTTGGTAGAGAAGCTAAGGAAGTTACTAAATCAGTTCAATATTCCAGATGAAATGACTGGTGAAGAAAGAGGGGGAAACTGCTTGAAAATGTCCATAAATAGGTACACAACTATGCATGAAAATGTGGCACGCTGTGCCTGCCAAGGAAACATGCAAAACACAGATATGCTGGAATTATTTTTAATAGGATCCAATTCCCTAGTTTATTTGGACAATTATTTCCAGCCACAGCAACAGTCAAGGGAAGCATCACCAGGCCCTGATCTTACGTCTCAGCCCACTAGCAATGGCTGCAGAAAATGTGCCCACATTCATCTGAGCCTGGCACAGATCTCACATCTGAGATCAGACACAATGAACAAAGTCCTAACATTTATTTCCTGCCCTGCCTTGGACGGAGAAAAAAATCTTAGTATCTAAGAGGACCAAAAGAGACTTCAGTGTCTCACAAAAGCCCAAGACAGCCCAGCTAACCACAGCAAGAAAGAAATCTGCCCCCCAGGCTAGGATGCAGAATTTTGCAAGACCCACCCGAATTTTGTTGCAAGGGCTTCTCAAGTTCATATGACCCTTTATAACTCAGGGAGCTGCCCAGCAGGGTACCAAAAAAGTCCCTGGGTATGGGCAAGGTGAGGTAATTCCTCTCTGAGACTTGATGGCACACCCTCTTTCAGTGAGAGCTCTCCAGTGACACCAGAAAAAGGGTCCTTCATTTCAAGCAGTCATATGTGGATATCCAAGCGTTCCAGCAGAGTGAGAAAAATAGTCATGATGAATAGGAATAAGAAAAGAAAACTGCACAGAGGGATTCAGGAGAGTAAAATGATACTTTCCCTACCTATTTTGATCCTCCACACAATTAAAGCCTTGTTTCAATATGGCTTTAATTTCATAGTCCTTGGTTTAGATCCTATGCTTCTATACACTGCGCTTCCTAATAGAGCAGCCCCATTAGTAAGCTACATTTATGTTAATGTACTTGCTTGCAGTGATAATTATCACAGCCTTAGCCCCGGTCCTTGCCAGTGCGAGCATGTCAGGAGGGGTTGGTATAGCATTGTAAGTCTACAATTAGCCTTGTCATGGCAAGGAGCTCTGGGAATAGAGACATCTTGAAGCTTCAAATGTGGACAGCTGATAGATGACTGTCATTAAGCTCCTTTGTTCGCCCCATGATGGAATAGTCACTGAGCTGTAGGTTAGGCTTCTTTAATGAAAAAGAAAGACCTTGAACCACAGCCACTATCCTCCACCTCTTCTCAACCTGTCCAGTCACCCCCGTTTCCTCCCACTTTACACAGCTTCTCTCTCATCCCATCTGCAGCAGAATAACAAAAGCTGCCTCTAACAAGTCATTCCTAATCCATCAAGTCTTGATGGAAGAGAAAGGCTTCTCACCTCACAGTGCAGCCAAGGGGACCTCACTTGCCTCCGGCCCTCCCTGCTCAGAGCCTCCCTCACTCCATCCATGAAGAGCGCGGGCTGAAACCCATTTAATTTAGGATGTGAGGTGAGTGCTGTACCAGCTTCTGGGTCAGCTTCTCAGTTGCATAAATCAACACAGATCCTTTGAATTTCACATAGTCTGTGAATTTACATCGAGTTGAGAAGCACTGCCCTGGGCAGTAATAAAATACGCCTTTCTAAAAAGCCTGGCGTGGAGAGAGGCTTCAGTAGCAGGCAGCAGACAGGCCCTCCTTTTTGCCAAGAGAACTGCAGAAGGGCACTGAGCCCTGTAACATGAACCAGCTAAAAGGGAGAGATAACACAGCAGCAGAAAGAAGTGGTAAGGAGGCTTTGCAAGCGCCTTTGGCTTGATTGCTCCTGGACACTCCCAGCTGCAGATCTGCATTGCTGGCAGAGAATCCTTAGAGAGAGCAATGACTGCAAGTGTGCTGGAATAATACTCAACAGACTTGAAGATGTGCATCTGCTTCATTAAAATTCGATCCCCAAGTTCCTCTCTCTTTTTCTTTCCTAGAGTGTTTTCAAACGTTTTCCTGCATACCTGGATAACTGATGCTGTGCAGGGCTTTAGTTAAGGTAATTTGAGAATTCTTTTATATTGAAAAAGTATAAAAAGTAATCCCCTGAAGTACTTGATTTTCCGTCCATGACATTCCACTGTATCAACCTACTTCTACTTTACCTCGTTAGTATTCTGAGGGGTTGTGAATGAATTATTATAGTTCAGAATGCAAAAAACAGGTCCGGCAGGCCCTGGGGGATACAGGGCAGAACAGAATGGGGCACTGGCTAAGACCCAGGAGAGCTGAGCTCTCCTTCACAGGCTAGATGATCGCGGACAAGCTGCTTTGTTTTAGGAAGATTGCCTCCTTTCTCACTCTTCCTCTGCCTTGTCTTCTATGGGGCAGGAAAAGTTCCTCTGCATTCAAACACTGCTGAACAAAATTGGTGCAGATGTAATGCAAATCATCAGCAGCAGAATGAAACCATAATTGCACCTGAAAAAAATAGTAAAACAGTAGATGGAGCTGCCTGGGTTGAACTTCTGTGTTGAATTTAGCGAGTGTTGTATGCAAAGTTACAGAAGCAAAAATGCATTTGTATATGCCCTTGAGAGAGACAGAGCCTAGCACAGCACAAGTAATTCCAAGAGTACCCAGGTTAATTTTTCCACTAGAGTAACAGCGAGAGGATACGGCCTCAAATACAGGTGCCTTATAGTTAACCTCACCTAGTGCCAGAGCATAACCAACTCTTTCTGACTAGAAACCTCAAGATGTTTCTTCTCTTCTTGAATCCATTTCCCTAAGTTCGTCCTCACCCCCACACCTCCAAGTTGTCAGGGAATGTGTTTGGGCAGCCCTTGCTGAGAGAAATTATATCAAACACATTGAAATATCAATGCACACAGTACCTGTTTGGGTTTTTTTCTGGAGGGTTAAATCTTCCTGATTTACATGTATCTGTCATGCACTGGCTGACAAGGATGTAATTCACCTACTGAGAATTCACTTCTAGACTTGTGCTTACCTTACAAAATTTGATTCTCAATCTGTTTCTCAAGTAGCCAACACTATGGACATTCATGAAGCATTATTGCATCCTTCCATACCCTAAGGCCACCAAGGTTGTCACTCTGACTTCCACTCGATCTTGACACAGGAGCATAGTTTACTGCTTTATTGGACATCAAACTCCGCATGAAATTGCTAGGCTGAACTCAGAGCTAAAAGGTTAAACATTCAGTCCCTAAGCAAGACACTACACATAGATGTGAGATGCAAGAAGTTGCCTTATGTATCTGCAAAGCAGAAGGGAAAAACCCCCTTAGACACAGCTGCTAACAACCATGTTTTATGCAGAACGCTGGGGGGCTACTCTATTTTTATAACTTTCATCCATAAAATAAGAAGATAAAGCTTCTGGAAAGAGAACACAATTACCCTACAATGACATAACAGTCAGAGTAAATTCAACACAATCTGTATAAGCAAAAGAAAAAGCATCCAAGCCTTTTTTCAATTGGCAGTAGATAATACTTTTAATAAGTGCCCTATTGTCAACCTTCAGAAACGATCTCCAGAGCCATACGCAGGTTGGCAACCAGGCATAGTGCCTAACTAGTTTTTGCATCTAGTTGTACAGAAGTAGAGACATATGGAAATGAACAGCCTGGCAGAACAAGTGAAGTCTGAAGCAATGACTTCAATAAATAAATGCCTGCACATTGGCAGATGGAGAAAAGCGCAGTAGGGAGGAACTGTATTGCAGCAGCAACTTGCTTTTAAACGATTCATAAAAATCAGCCTGAACTTTGGAATCGAGGCATTTCCAATTCCTTCAGTTCTCTTATTGTTGGGGAAAATTCTCACCATAAGAAGAGGGAAGATATGTGTAGAAAGATCTGTCTAACAAAAGATACCAGAAGCTGCTTCAGTTCTGGGAGCAGAGAATAGGACTGGGTGGTCACTGATTGGTTTTGGCTACTATTACACTGCTAATCACGTTTTTAGTAGCTTTCAGAAAGACACAACCAATCATTCCCAGAAGTCTAGAAAAGCAAGATGTGGAGAGACATTCTCACGCTGTATGGCAGAGACTGAAACATAAGCACAATGCATACAGGTACGTGGGATACACAGACCTGTCCTGCAGTGAATGGAAACTTGTGCTTGATGCAATAGCCACCTTCTGCACTCATTCCTCTGGAGACCAGTCTATTTGTAGGCAAATTGAATCTTTCCTATTTGCCGGCTGCAGACTGATTTGTAGTCAATGTTAAATGTGACAGATGAGTGGAAAACAAGTATTACTACTCCCCTGCTGCTAGTGGGGGACTAGCACTTTGATTCCACTTTTGGGGATAAGGGGACTCCCTGTCTGGTGATCTTATAGATTATTCTTCCTACTGGTTTTGAAACATTTTCCTGTGTACGTCCTCTAACCACAATCAACATTATAGCCTGAAAGACAGCAAGGGAAAAGGCATATTCCTATATCCTATCGGAAAGCACAATGCAATGCAGGAAATTCTGTGCAGCATTTCATAGAAACGTTGAGGTTGGAACGGACCTTTAAGATCATTGAGTCTAACCATTAACCTAACCTGACAAAAAACACTTCTAAACCATGTCCCCACATACTATGTCTACCATTTTTTTAAACACCTCCAGGGATGGCAAATCCACCACCTCCCTGGGCAGCCTATTCCAATGCTGGATAACCCTTTCAGTGAAAAAAATTTTCCTTATATCCAACCTAAACCTCGCCTGGCATAACTTGAACCCATTTCCTCTCATCCTATCATTTGTCACTAGGGAGAAGAGGTCAGTCCCCATCTCTCTACAACCTCCTTTCAGGTAGTTGTAGAGAGTGATACAACTCAGCCTCCTCTTCTCCAGGCCAAACAGCCCCCCGTTTCCTCAGTCATTCCTCATAAGACTTGTCCTCCAGACCCCTCACCAGCTTCATTGCCCTTCTCTGGACATGCTCCAGCACCTCAATGTCTTTCTTGTAGCAAGGGGCCCAAAACTGAACACAGTACTCGAGGTGGGGTCTCACCAATGCTAAGTACAGGGGGATGATCACTTCCCGAGTCCTGCTCACCACGTTATTCCTGATACAGGCCAGGATCCTATTGGCCTTCTTGGCCACCTGGGCACACTGCCCGCTCATATTCAGCCGGCTGTCCACCAACACCCCCAGGTCCTTCTCCACTGGGCAGCTTTCAAGCCACTCCACCCCAAACCTGTAGCGCTGCATGGCGTTGTTGTGACACAAGGGCAGGACCCAGCACTTGGCCTTGTTGAACCTCATGCCACTGGCCTCGGCCCATCGGTCCAGCCTGTCCAGATCCCTCTGTAGAGCCATCCTACCCTCAAGCAGATCAACATGCCTGCTTAGCTTAGGGTCATCTGTAAACTTACTGAGGGTGCACTCGATCCCCTTGTCCAGGTCATTGATAAAGATGTTAAAGAGAACTGGACCCAGCACCAAGCCCTGGGGGACACTACTTGTGACCTGACGCCACCTGGAGTTAACTTCATTCACCACCACTCTCTGGGCACGGCCACCTAACCATTTTTTTACCCAGCGAAGAGTACACCTGTCCAGGTCATAAGCAGCCAGTTTCTCCAGGAGAACGCTGTGGGAAACGGTGTCAAAAGCTTTGCTAAAACCCAGGTAGATGACATACACAGCTTTTCCCTCATCCACTAAGCAGGTCACCTTATCATAGAAGGAGACCAGGTTTGTCAGGCATGACCTGCCTTTCACAAACCCATGCTGACTGGGCCTGATCACTCTGTTCTCCTGCATGTGCTGTGTGATGACACTGAGGATGATCTGTTCCATGACCTTCCCAGGCACTGAGGTCAGACTGACTGGCCTATAGTTCGCCGGGTCCTCCTTCCGGTCCTGCTTCTGGATGGGTGTCACATTTGACAACCTCCAGTCAGCTGGGACCTCTCCAGTCAGCCAGGACTGCTCATAAATGATCCAAAGTGGCCTGGTGAGCACTTCCACCAGCTCCCTCAGTACCCTCAGGTGGATCCCATCTGGCCCCACAGATTCCAGGTGCTGAAGCAGGTCCCTCACCATTTCCCCTTGGATTACAGGGGCTTCATTCTGCTCCCCATCCCTAGCTCAGGGGTCTGGGTACAACCGGTCCTACTGCTGAAGACTCAGGCAAAGACAGCATTAAGCACCTCCACCTTATCCTCATCCTTGATCACTATGTTACCGGTCCCGTCTACTAGAGGACAGAGATTATCCTTAGTCCTCTTTTTATTGCTGAGATATTTATAGAAACCTTTTTTGTTGTCCCTGACGACAGAAGCCAGGTTTAGTTCTAGCTGGGCTTTGGCCCTTCTGATTTTTTCCCTATATAGCCTCACTACCTCTTTGTATTCCTCATGAGTGGCCTGCCCTTTCTTCCAAAGGCCATAAATCCTCTTTTTCTCCCTAAGTTGCAACCCTACCTCTCTGTTCAGCCAGGCCAGTCTTTCTCCCGACGGCTTGTCTTTCGGTACACGGGGACAGCCTGCTCCTCTGCCTTTAAGACTTCCTCCTTTAAAACACATACAGGCTTCCTGGACTCCTTTGCCCTGGAGGACTGCCTCCCAAGGGACTTTGTCAACCAGGCTCCTGAAAAGCCCAAAGTCTGCCCTCCGGAAGTCCAAGATAGCAGTTCTGCTGACCCCCATCCTTGCTTCTCCCAGAATCGAAAACTCTATCATTTTGTGATCACTGTTCCCAAGACAGCCTCCAACCGTCACATCCCCCACAAGCCCTTCCCTGTTTACAAACAACAGGTCCAGCAGGGCACCTTCCCTAGTCGGCTCCCTCACCAGCTGTGTCAGGAAGTTATCCTCAACACACTCCAGGAACCTTCTAGACTGCTCTCCCCCTGCTGTATTGTATTCCCAGCTGATATCCGGCAAGTTGAAGTCCCCCACGAGGACAAGAGCTCAGCCGTTTGTAGAATATTTCATCTGCTTCCTCATCCTGGTTGGGCGGTCTATAACAAATTCCTACTACGATATCTGCCTTGTTGGCCCTCCCCCTGATTCTTACCCATAAACACTCAACCCTATTGTCACCATCATTTAGTTTGAGACATTCATAACACTCCCTGAAATACGGGGCCACCCCACCGCCTGTCCTTGCTTGCCTATCCTTGCTGAAGAGCCTACAGCCGTCCATGGCAGCACTCCAGCCGTGTGAGTCATCCCACCATGTTTCTGTGATGGTGACTACATCATAGTTATCCTGCTGCACAATGGCTTCCAGCTCCTCCTGTTTGTTGCCCATGCTACGTGCATTAGTGTATAAGCACTTCAGCTGGGATATTGGTTTTTAGGAAAACAGTCACTTGCTCCCGTCTCCAAGCTGTAGCCAAGTGGACGAGCTTCATGCTGTAACGTGAGGCCACGGCAAAATTAACCTTAAGATTATTGTGATGCAGAAGAAGAATTTAACTAAACTTTATTAAACTACCTAAACTTCACTAAACTTGCCCTCAATAACAGGCCACCTTTTGTTACAAACTCCCTTTCTCTTCCTGACACTTCATCAGTTAATATTACGTGTATGATCTCACTTCTTTGCACTGCTTGGTTACCCACCATCTCAGAACTCAAATATCTGTAATATCTCATCTTCTCCTCCCACATCACATGGTGATCAAGAAAACCGGCAGGCAATGATTTTCAAATGAGTGTACCTAAATCCAATCCCCACATTATGCTGAAACCATTTACAATGGGAATCAGTTCAGAACCCGTTTCACTTTGGTAAGAATCACCATGGGAAAACCATGACCTGCCTTCCACAGACCTTCCTAGAGATCTGTCAGCTCTGTAAGCCTCTTGTATGGATCAGGCTATTTGCTTCACTAAATCAGCTGCCCACGTAAAGTCCGTAGCAAAGCAAGTACAGCTTGTCCATTAGCAAGTACATTAGTCCAATGAGTCAATGGCCACATGCATGCACAAACTGAAAATAAAGGTGGATTATCTTTTCACGTATGCCACTGTGTAAATGTTTTGTAATAAATAATAACAGCCACTATCAATCAAGAGAGTGGAGAACAGATGGGAAGGAGGTTGTGTTGAGAGAAAGGACTCAAACAGGAATATGTATTTTCTCCCCCATCTTCCTTGGTCTGATAACAGCCCTAAATAAACCCTTGCAAATCTCCAGATACGGGCAATCCCCATCAGCACGTTCCAATATTCCGTGCAACTCGGGCTGCTTTACCACCACAGTACAGCAGAATCACCCACATCATATTGTGGGTTTGGGATTCCCTCCCCCCGCTTCTATGGATCAACTCCTCTACCCAGCATTATGGTCATTTCACCTACTGTCACCTTCAGGCAGGTTTGACAACAGATCTGATCCTGGTAAGAAAATAGTCCCTGCTAATGATGAACCTCAAACTCTTCCCTTTCCTTGAAGAAAACCTCAGGGCTAGCTCAATTTATCAGTTTTCCTACTTTTGTAAGAAAGTATTTTGTATTTAAGTTTTTAAAGGAAGAGGATCTTTACACGATGGCTGCTCTTTGGTCCAGCAAAACAATTGCTGAATCTTCACGTTTCTCTCCAGTGCTAGAATTTTAACATTACAACTTGAATTAAGACTTCGTAATTTGTGTTGTTACTCTTTGCAACTGATTATCAATAAGTTGGTCTTAGTACAACACTGTATACGTAAACATACCTAAAACATAGGTAAAACATTGTGCAAGGATTACATTAAGGCTGCATTTATGACCTATACTCTGTTCCACCTCAGCTGAAGTACAGGCTGTATCTGAACGATAATGGCTTCACTTTTCCTCCTAAAACCCCACAGGAAGGCAGAAAGCATTACACCACGCCAAGCAAAGAAGGATCCAGCCCTTGAGATTTCCCGTTCTGCAGAGACGAGCAATATTACCCTCCAGCCTCAGCTGTTGTGATAGGTCTTAAAAACAGCAGAACCACGGTGGTTCCCAAAGGAGTGACATGAAGTGAATATTTATCTTCTTGGCAGTGTGGGGGCAGACAATTGATGGCATATCAGAATTTAACTGGCAATGCAGATTCAGAAAGGTTGAAAACTACAATCAGGTTAAATCAGTATCTATGAATAGTGAACAGGAGAAAAGGCTGAAGAATCATTCTGTGCTCAGCCTCAGATGTCACATGGGCCTTCTTCCCCCACTTTTTTCCCCAAAAGACCCCCCATTAACACTGAGTTGGAAAGACAGTCAAGAAAAACACTTTGGTTTACATAGTAACAAGTAATCTATAATATTGTAAGCAGCCAAAATAGTGTGTATTTCAAGAACTGCCCAACCTTCTTGAAAACGAAAACACACCTGAAAAAAAAAACCAACCCAAAACCCCCCAAAAACACAAACAACAATATTTTTGTATCTTCTTTTTGCATGGCATGTTTTTCAGTTAGTTATGAAAATGACAAAGAAAGAACAGCATGAATTGCATACCTTAGCTATTTGGACACACCAGTTTAGCAGAAGCTGGGAGCCAATATTATCCTTATGTTCATGAACATAATCCAACAGGCAGCCATGAGGCATCAGCTGAGTGACTAGCTGAATGGTTGGGCTCAAGCAGACACCCAGGAGTCTCACCAGGTGTGGATGGTCCATGCTGGCCATGATAAGAGCTTCCTGAAACAACAAAAGTGACCCAGTTACTCCAGTGTGCTTAAAGACTCTATGTATAGAGAATTCCCTTTTCCCACAGAGCATCTAAAGGGGATCAGTGTCCCCTAAGTACCATGAATTCCTGTGTTGTCTATCCAGTGCTAGGCAAAATCCAGCCTGATGTAAACTCTGCTTGATGTAATGAGCCCCAAGCAACGAGTCAGCCCATCTGAACAGATCCAGTGAAGGCTCAGATCAGAAATTCTGAAGTGCCCTATACTTCCTGTTCCATTACAGCCACAGAAACAGATGTAAGTGTGACACACTTGACTTTGCTTAAAGGTCTCATTGGTCTTGTTTTACTTCCCTTCATTTTGTTTCTGTAATACGTTTTCCCAATTTGTGGCCAATCCATTTGACAACAGAGGTTTTTTTGTGCAAGCAAACTGTGCCACTCATGTATTGTTAGATGGCCAGTTAGGCCTTGTTTGGCAAGATATTTGATTAAGCTGTGCTAAAATGCCTTACTGGATGAGATTTTATGCCTAGTATTTTACAGGCTTAAGCATCTAACATTTATACATCAATTGAAGCTTTCCCAAAGTTCAACCTGCAAGGGATAAAAAAAGGAGGTTTAGCATGGGCTTTTCAAATGTGTCTGATGCTCAAAAGTCCTACTGAAAATCAGATTTGTTAAGCTGTTAGGATATGACCATGCTACCATCTCTATGACTGCTGTACAGCAATAGCCTAAACTAGCAGTTGTGATGGTACAGTAGCAGCCAGCTGCAGTACCATTCCTGCCTGTCTCCTGATGTTTCCACAAGTAAACCACAACACAAAGTAGCAGTTTTCTAAAACTCAGTCTCTTAGCTCAGCTCCTGAGTCTTCCAAAGGCCTCTAGATCAAAGGCCAATAGATCTTGGGTGAGTTATTTTTTTTTTCGATGGCTCAGCTTCCCACACAACAAACAGGAGATAATACTCCTTTCTCTCTTCTGTACTTTATTCACCTTTTCAGATCATAAGTTTTCAGAGGTTTCCAGCTAGTTAGCTAGGTTGTCCAACACCAAGGACCAGAAGGATTTAATCTTGGCTAGTTGGCCCTAAAGTTTGTACCACTGATAAACAGCACAGGAGCTCCTTATAAAAAACGTACAAATCTGTTCTTAGAGGTAATGCCACCATCACAAGCAACTGGCATTTGAAAAAGGCAGGGAGAAAAATTTTCTCTCTCATTCACTAAGCAGAGTCCTCCTTTTCAAGACCACTTCATCATGGCAATGGAACAATGAAAAGTGAGATGAAACTGCGGCTTTGTAAAGCTATTTTAGTTCTCTCTCTTTCTCAAAAAAACTGTATGACATCTTTCTGACAACTTAAAGAATAACAGCTGTAATAGTGCCAAAGAAAGAAAGATAGAAAAAAAGGATGAGAAAAAGCTGGCATCAGAGCAACATAGCATACTCTTNAAAAGTCCTGGCAAGTAGGTTGAGTTTGTATTAAAGGAAATTGCTCATCATAGTACAAAGAATATTTGAAACCAAATTGCAGAGTATTTGCATAATAGTTCTCTCTCTTTCTTTCCCTCTCTTTTTTTGTTAAAATGAAAAGATGAACAAGACACTAATTGTAGGGTTTTTTCCCCCCAACAAGAAAAGAGCAGATGGCCTCCATTGGGGGGGGTGGTTTCTCCTTCCTTTTTCTTCCTAAATGTATGTGAAGATATAAAATAAATAAATGAATAAATAGGGGCTATTTGATGGGATGATTGGAGGAGGAGCTCTGAGGAAGATTCCAATGCAACAAATTAGAAAAGGCATCTTAATTTAAGTAGTTTTGTTCACATTCAAATTAATATAGTTTTTGCTCACTCAACTGGTATATACAGGGTCTCCTCAAAACAATTTTAGCCTCTCTTCTGCTGTCACTAGAAACTGTCACTGAAGGCCACCAGAATAAATACCTGTTGACAGATGCATTGTCTAGTTTCAGAGTGCAAAATTACTCTGCCTCATTTTTTCTTTTTACCCCACTCATGTTTCTCCTGCACATGGATAACGGGATAGCACTTGTTGCCCTCTCCCTCTCTGAGTAAGAGTTTCTCCAGGAACTTGGAGAGAGAGAGAAGCAGGAGAACTTTTCTTTATAATGAGGACTGATTGGAACATAGAAAATATAATCTTTTTGCTCACCAAGGGACTAGATGGAAAGCTTTGAAGCATGTGCTCCATTAGTCTCCAGCTACTTGCCATTTACAAGTCTACCTGAGTCCAAAGGAAAGACACTTCCGTACAATAATGAAAGCAAGCAGTGCCATTTGTCTCATTCTGATGTTACAGGAAAGCACATATTCTCCCAATAGTTTTGGGGAACAGTTCCAGAAAAAAACAAAAATATTGTTAATAAAATAGTATGGACTGCCCTGTAATGAATTGATACACACAACAGAGAGCAGGGAAACCTTCATTATAGATCTAAGTCACTAATGGACACTAACTGAGCATGAATCCTGGCTTCACATAGTTATTTTCATTAGTAAAAGTATTGTTATTTTTATTGAACTAGCATCTACAGGAGAAGTAAATTCAGGGTTATGTCTATCTGGCACAGCATAAACACAAAGTAAAAGAGATTGCAATTGTTCTGCTAGAGCCTAATTAGACAAAACAGACAACAAAACCAGAAACATTATGACTTAGTAGCATTTTGAAAGTCTGTTCAGCAAATAAGGAATACGAGTCCCCTTTTAAAAATCTGTTTGGACATGAAAGACCTTAGAGCTACAATCTCCATGGCACTTAGGAACTCTGCAGCCTGGTTCCCAATTAAATTTTCTGAAACATTTAAACAGGTAAGGCACCTTAAATCACAGACTTGGCTGTCTGACACTGGCATCTTTCAAAACCAGCCTCTGCAATTTCCTGTATCTTTTGGCAGCCTTACGTCTGCAGATCCTGCCTCTGTAATCAGTTGGCACAATTACATGAACGATTTTAAAACTGTGCCTATTCTAATTTAATGGAGAGGGAACTGAGGTACAGAAAAGCACAACCTACTATCCACAGTCACATAGGAAGTCTAAAGCAAAAGTGGGAACTAAGCCCCAGATCACCTCGTCTTTCTCTCCTGAAAAAAAAAATCCTTTGAAGTTTGAAATAAAAAAGGGGAAGAGGGGTGAGAAATTATTAAGTTATGGTACTTTATCCTTCCCCCAGGAGTCAGAGTCTTTGTAACATCATGCGCTCACACTAGCATCTGAGAAATGACAGGAGCAGTGACAGTTTTGAAAGGCTCCTGTTGGACATCAGGCACCCTCCTTCATCTATCTCTCTTCCTGGAGTTTGTTTATGCTACTGTCACTGCTCAGGTATTAATTATCACAGCAGTGCATGGCAGCCATACACAGGACAGTTATAAGCCAGCCAGCTTAGACACAGGTAGCAGTTGTGGAGCTCAGCTTGCTCTTACCTCTAAAATGTATTTTGCAGTCTACGGTGAGCCCTGACCAGCTGAGGCTAGGGATACTGTAAGATCTCAGATGAGTTACTTAAAACCAAGGCTGTGTATGTATATTCTATTCAAAGCAGTGCTTACAGTGTTAAGGGGGGAAGGCTGGTAAAGAAAGACCTCGATGCAGAAGGCAGCTAATCCCACAGGTAGCTTGACAAGGCCATTGTTGTGTCCTCTCATCCTCATCACAGACAGAATAGCGAGTGACTTTAATTGAGCCTTCCATGTTCAACTCAGTATTACACTTCTCAGATATGCTATTTTATATAAAGAAATCACGTCGTGTTGATCTTTCCTCTGTTCTGCCCCTTCTGAATGTGGCTGAATTATTGCCACGTTAAGCTCAACTCCTGTGATTTATATACACAGTGATATATCAAACAATTATATTAATAACATTTTAATGCTTTACACTTATCTGTCTGTCATGTGCATTTAGTAACACAATAGCATACCCAAGAAGAAGGGTGAGTCTGTAGGTCCCAGTGAGCCATCACAAGACTTGTGACTCCAGTTTCTGTCAGCACAGCTATGTCAATGGGGGCCTGAGGAGGTGTAATTGCTACCCACAGCAGGAGGCCAGAAAAAGCCCTCAGAACACCAATTGCTGAAACATACTTCACAGAATGGTCAGGGTTGGAAGGGACCTCTGGAGATCATCTAGTCCAACTCCCCTACCAGAGCAGGGTCACCCACAGCAGATTGCACAGGACGGTGTCCAGGCGGGTTTTGAATGTCTCCAGGGTGGGAGACTCCACCACCTCTCTGGGCAGCCTGTTCCAGTGCTCTGCCACCCTCAAAGTAAAGAAGTTCCTCCTCATGTTAAGGTGGAACTTCCTGCGTTCAAGTTTGTGCCCATTACCTCTTGTTCTATCATTGGGCACCACTGAAAAAAGACTGTTCCCATCCCCCTGGCACCCTCCCTTTAAGCATTTATAATTATTGATAAGATCCCCCCTCAGTCTTCTCTTCTCAAGACTGAAAAGACCCAAGTGCCTCGGCCTTTCCTTATAAGAAAGATGCTCCAATGCCCTAATCATCTTTGTAGCCCTTTGCTGGACCCTCTCCAGCAGATCCCTGTCCTTCTTGAACCTGGGAGCCAAGAACTGGACACAATACGCCAGATGCAGCCTCACCAGGGCAGAGTAGAGGGGAAGGATACCCTCCCTCGACCTGCTGGCCACACTCTTCTTGATGCACCCCAGGATGCCATTAGCTTTCTTGGCCACAAGGCCGCATTGCTGGATGCATTCTATTGTCCACCAGGACTCCCAGGTCCCCTTCCACAGAGCTGCTCTCCAGGAGGTCAGCCCCTAACCTGTACTGATGCATGGGGTTATCCCTCCCCAGGTGCAGGACCCTACACTTGCCCTTGTTGAATTTCATTAGGTTTCTTTCCGCCCAATTCTCCAGGCTGTCCAGGTCACGCTGAATGGCAGCACAGCTTTCCGGTGTGTCAGCCACCCCTCCCAGTTTTGTGTCACCAGCAAACTTGCTGACAGTATATTCTATCCCTTCATCCAGGTCATTGATGAATATATTGAACAGGACTGGACCCAGTACTGACCTCTGAGGGACACCACTCATTACTGACTTCCAACTAGACTCTGCACCACTAACTACAACCCTCTGGGCTCTACCTGTCAGCCACTGTTCAATCCACCCCACTGTCCATTCATCTAACCCACACTTCCTAAGCTTGCCTACGAGGATGATGGGGGAGACGGTGGTGAAAGCCTTGCTAAAGTCAAGGTAGACAACATCTACTGCCCTCCCCTCATCCACCCATCCAGTCATGCCATTGTAGAAGGCTATCAGATTAGTCAGACATGACTTCCCCTTGGTGAATCCATGTTGACTACTTATGATAACCTTCTTTTCCTTCAGATGCGTGGAGATGATGTGCACAATGAGCTGTTCCACCATCTTTCCAGGGACGGAGGTGAGGCCGACCGGCCTGCAGTTTCCTGGGTACTCCTTCTTGCCCTTTTTGAAGACTGGAGTGACATTGGCTTTCCTCCAGTCCTCGGGCACTTCATCTGACCTTTCAAAGCTGATGGAGAGTGGCCCAGCAATGACTTCTGCCAGCTCCCTCAGCACTCGCAGGTGCATCCCATCAGGACCCATGGACTTGTGGGTATCCAGTTTACTTAATTGTTCTCTAACTTGTTCCTCTTCAACCAAGGGAAAAGTCTTCCTTCCTCTAGACTTTCTCTGTTACCCTCAAAGTCTGGGACTCCCAAGGGCTGGCCTGAGAAGTCGAGACTGAAGCAAAGAAGGCATTCAGCAACTCCACCTTCTCTGCATCATCTGTCACCACTGCACCTGTCTCGTTCAACAGCAGGCCCACATTTTCCCTAATTTTCCTTTTGCCTCCTATATACTTAAAGAAACCCTTCCTGTTGACCTTGACATCCCTTGCCAGATTTCATTCCAAGGCTGCCTTGGATTCCCTCCTTTCATCCCTGCATACCCTGACAGCATTCTTGTACTCTTCCCAAGCAGCCAACCCCTTCTTCCACATACTGTAAACTCCCTTCTTTCACTTGAGCTTTTTCAGAAGCTCCATGCTCAGCCATGCAGGTCTCCTGCTTCCCTTGCCTGATTTCTTGCTCTTAGAGATGCACCAATCCTGAGCTTGGGGGAAATGATACTTGAATATCAACCAGCTCTCTTGAGCCCCCCTACCCTCTACAGCCTTAACCCATGGGATTTCTCCAAGCAGTTTCTTGAAGAGATCAAAGTTAGCCCTCCTGAGGTCTAAGGTTGCAATCTTACTTGCTGTTTTATGCATGCTGCACTTAATCCTGAACTCTGTTTTCCCATGGTTCACTACAGCCAAGGCTGCCCCCAACCTTAATGTCCTCCACCAGTCTCTGCTTGTTTGTCAGTACTAGGTCCAGTAGTACACCTCTCCTTGTGAGCTCCTCCACCCCCCGAGTCAAAAAGTTATCATCAATACACTGGAGGAACCTCTTGGATGGTACATGCCTACTTGTCTAGCCTTCCCAGCAGGTATCAGGGTGATTGAAGTCTCCCATGAGTACCAAGGCCTGTGATAGTGAGGCAATTCTCAGCTGTCTGTAGAAGGCCTCATCAACTTCCCCATCCTGATCAGGTGGCCTGTAATAAACACCCACAACAGTGTCTCTCATGTTACCCTGCCCCTTGATCTGTACCCACAAGCTC
>VZSZ01000769.1:510513-569194 GCA_013398815.1 Ibidorhyncha struthersii
TTTTTTTTTTCACTGAAAGGGTTATTCAACATTGGAATAGGCTGCCCAGGGAGGTGGTGGATTTGCCATCCCTGGAGGTGTTTAAAAAAAGGGTACACATACTACGTGGGGACATGGTTTAGAAGTGTTTTTTTGTCAGGTTAGGTTAATGGTTCAACTTGATGATTTTAAAGGTCCCTCCCAACCTCACAATTCTATGATTCTGTGAACTCTGCCACCTCACCTCATTGGCCTATCTTTCCTAAAGAGAACATAGCCATCCATGACAGTGTTCCATTCATGGAAGCTATCCCACCATGTGTCAGTAATTGGAATGAGATCATGGCCCTGTGACCACACACAGATCTCTAATTCTTCTTGTTTGTTCCTCATGCTGCGTGCATTGGTGTATAAGCATTGTAGTTTTTGCCATAGAGGGGTGGTGGGCCTTCTGATTCTCAAAAGTACTAGCCCTCTGCCCCACAAGTGCTGGGCTACTACAGCTGGGCCCCTGTCTAGTGAGCCCAGTTACATCCCCATCCCCCTTCCAATCTAGTTTAAAGCTCTCTCAACAAGCCCTGCTAACTGTAGTCCTAGAACCCTTTTCCCCCTGCAAGATAGGCTTTTCCCACCTGCTACCAGCAGGCCTGCTGTTCTGTAAATCAAACCATGGTCAAAGAACCCAAAGTCCTGCCAGTAGCACCAGGCTTGGAGCCAGTCATTGATCTGCTGGCTCTTCTTGTTTACCCCCTCATCATTCCCTGCAACTGGAGGAATAGAGAAGAACAAGACTTGTGCTCCCGATCCCTTGACCCGTTGTCCCAAGGCACTGAAATTTCTCTTCATTGCCCTTGGACTTCTCTCTCACTACTTCATTACTTCCTAGCTGAAAGACCAAAAGGGGATAATAATCTGACTGCAGTACCAGGGAAGGAAGCTTCTTCTCAACGTTGTTAACCCAGGCCCCAGAGAGGCAGCAAACTTCCCTATATAGCGGGTCCAGTCTACGTATCGGGCCTTCTGTTCCCTTCAGAAGTCAGTCACCTACGACAATGACCCATCTTTTATTTTTAACTGAGGAGGTTTTGATTTGGCGGGTACTCCGACTAGACCTCAACGACACCTCCAACCTGGGAGGATTATCATCCTTGCTGTTGTCCAGTTCCCCTTGCAGAGCACTGTACCTGTTCTGCAATGGCACCTGGGAAGGTGGGGTTGTCGGCGGGCAGATGCACCTGTGGTGCCTGTTACTTCGTGTAGGAATAACAGAATGCTTAGACAGGTAGAACTTGTTTAAGTCATGAGAGCTGTCCTAACTGTAATGATACAATGCATGGTTACATCCACGCTAAAAGCACTTGTCAATACAGATGATCACAGGATCACAGAATCACAGAATCTCCTAGATAGGAAAAGACCTGAAAGATCATTTAGTCCAATCATTAACCTAACACTGACAAGCCCACCACTAAACTATGTCCCTAAGCACTACAGGACCCTTAAATACCTCCAGGGATGGGGACTCCACCATTGCCCTGAGTAATGCGTTCCAATGCGTGATGACCCTTTCAGGAAAGAAATTCTTTCTAATATCCAATCCAAACTTCCCTTGGTGCAACTTGAAGCCATTTCCTCTTGTTCTATCACCTGTTACTTGACAGAACAGGTCGACTCCCACCTCTCTGCAACCTCCTTTCAGGCAGTTACAGAGAGCATAAGGTCTCCCCTGAGCCTCCTTTTCTCCAGGCTAAACAACCCCAGTTCCCTCAGCTGCTCCTCGTAAGTCATGTGCTCCAGACCCCTCACCAGTTTTGTTGCCCTTCTTGGCACGCGCTCCAGCGCCTCAATGTCCTTCTTGTGGTGAGGGACCCAAAACTGAACACAGTACTCAAGGTGAAGCCTCACCAGCACCGAGTATGGGGTAAAGTCACCTCCCTGGTCCTACTGGCTACACTATTCCTGAACTAGCCACTCACTTCTCACAGGTCACTTAAGTCACCTTCATTCCTTAGGTGGCTGTGGAAATCTGACCTAATACTGTTTCCTGATGTATCTCTACTCAGCAGTCATATTTGAAATGCCTTTAATTTGACTGCTGTTTCTGAAAAGTAACTCAAAACCCAATTAAAGCAGGATTTTAGCTTCGGCTTTCCAGGATGAGGAATAAAAAACAATTCTTAAGACCGAGAAGAAAGGGTTTCCACAGTGCTCTGAGTAACACCTACAGCACATCTTATAAGAAGGTATTTAACTTCTCGCTTTCCTACTTTGATGTGTTACTGCTGACAATTACAACTGACAACTGAACATAAATATTAGCCAGCACAATTGTCCCCGAAAAGCATCCTTTGATACCAATTTTGTTTCTGTGACCATTTAGGTTGCAAACCAGTGGACTCAGCAAGGTGCATGCGCCACTAGCAGTAAAATAATGCCATACTTATGCCCATATTGAAAATTTATTCTCCACTGTCCTGGTTTCAGCTGGGATATAGTAAATTTTCACAAGAAGTTGGGAGGGGGCACAGCCAGAACAGCTGACCCAAACTAGCCAAAGGGATATTCTATACCATATGACTTCATGCTCAGTATATAACTGGGGAAGTTGGCCAGGGTGTGCAGGGTCAGTGATCACTGCTTGGGAATAGGCTAAGTATTGGGTTCTGGGTGGTGAGCAATTGCACTGTGTATTGCTTGCTTTGTGTATTCTTTCATCAGTGTTATTGTTATTATTTTCCTTTTCCTTTGCTGTTCTATTAAACTGTCTTTATCCTAACCCACGAGTTTCACCTCTTTCTTCACCTCTTTCCACTGGGGGGAGGAGTAGTGAGCGAGCGGCCAGGTGGTACTTAGTTGCCAGTGGGGGCTAAACCACAACATCCACCCAGAGTGGTTCAGGACACAACTCTCTTCCAGCACATGTCCTCGTTAATTAGTGCACCAGTTCAAGTATCTGATTAAGCATCCCTGGCCCGACTGTTCCTGAGCTGCTACACATGGCATAGAGGCAACTCCTGAGACCCCTGTGGTCCTGGAACTGGGCAGAGCTGACAGTGAGCCATCACCCTGCCAAGTCCAAAACCATGCTCTAAAGGAAATACAAACATCAGAATCAGTCAAGAGACCTTCCCTCAGCTGTTTACAGAGGCTCTGAAACATGTTAACAGGTAGTGCCATTAAGAGTCCTGTATCATGTGGTGGATCCCAGCATCTTCTAATGCAGCATTTGATAACCTCATCTTCTTGTCACTGAAGACTTCACCTAACAAGAGAATTAGCATTTGACGCAATATTATCTCCTTATATCAGATGTAAGTATCTGGCAGAAAGGAAATTATACTCCTTCTGAAGACTTGCTCTTTAACACATGAGCTTCCTGAGCACCAATGACCATACCACATAGAGCACTGCAGAAGCCAACGTCCCCTTTCAGTGCTCCACATACACATGGTGTCCCTCAGAGCCAGTGCAGTAGAAAGATGGTCCCTATTCCAGAGAAGTATCGCAGTTCTGCTGCCCCAATTCAGCAAGCCCAGAATAAATTTTACTGCTCCAGTTAAACCAGATGAACATACGTACCCGGTAAAGAGTTTGGTAAGTAGGGATGAAGTCTGAAAAATCTTTGGTTTCCTAACCTTCTGCTTCTAACTGTTCTCACCGTAAAATGCCCTCAAAAAAAAAATGAAACAAAAGAAGCCAGAAAAGAACAATCCACCTGTTTTTTCTAATCATTGCTGAGTAAATAAATGTAGTTAAAAGCTGACTTCATACTGTGCTGTGCATTTTTCTGAAAGCACAAGCTGTGCTGTGGTAACAGGAGAGAAACTACAGTGAATACACTGTTTTTTACATTAATTTTACAGTGCTTCTAATGGCCAGGGCAAACACCTGTCTGGAATGCATATCTGACCTGCTTCAGGGCAGATCCAATTACAGTCCAACATATTTTCAATGCCTTTTGTTTGTCTGCTAGGTTTTACAAATCTTTTAGGTTATAGCCGACTTAGCCCATGCAGTCTGCACAACTGCTTAAGCTGAGAGACAGCACAACATATATACTCAACAACACACATGCCCACGTTTATCGTATGACAATGATACCCATTGTCATATTTCCCCTGTACTTCCCATGCAAGATGCTGTTTCAATTGCTTTACAGCACTGCTATACTTTCAACCCTTGGGCTGCAATTTTTCACCACTTGGGCAGATATCCTCTGGAAAGCCTATGTTGAAATGTCTCGGGCATTTCTGAAAATGAAATGAGAGATGTAGCTACAGGGACCAACAGAGGATATTAGAGTCCCACAGCGGGACAGTAGCAAACAGAGGGAGGACAGTAGAAGCATAAACTGCCACAGCTGTTTTTCCAGGAACCGTTTCATAGTCATTAGGAGCAGACATTTAACAGGGCACTTTCAGGCAAAAGTCTTATTTGGGATTTGGCAACAGCTTCTATAACCACAGAATCACAGAATGGTAGGGTTTGGAAGGAACCTTCAGAGATCATCTAGTCCAAGCCCCCTGCCAAAGCAGAGTCACCTACAGCAGGTTGGACAGGAATGCATCCAGGTGGTTTTGAATATCTCCAGGTTGGGAGACTCCACAACCTCTCTGGGCAGCCTGTTCCAGTGCTCTGCCACCCTCAAAGTAAAGAGGTTTCTCCTTATGTTGAGATAGAATTCCCTGTGTTCCAGCTTGTGCCCATTGCCCCTTGCCTGCCTGGCACCACTAGAAAGAGTCTGGCCCCATCCTCTTGACACCCACCCTTTAGATATTTATAAGCATTGATGAGATCCCTTCTCAGTCTTCTCCAGCCTAAACAGACGCAGGTCTCAGCCTTTCTCATAACAGAGGTGCTCCAGAACGTTGATCAGTTTCATAGCCCTCTGCTGGACTCTCTCCAGTTGTTCCCTGTCTTTCTTGAACTGGGCAGCCCAGAACTGGACTCAGTACTCCAGATGTGGACTCACCAGGGCAGAGTAGAGGGGGAGGATGACCTCCCTTAACCTGTTGGCCATGCTCTTTTTAATGCATCCCAGGAGACCATTGGCCTTCTTGGCCACAGGGGCACATCACTGGCTGCTGGTCAACTTGTTGTCCACCAGGACTCCCAGGTGCCTCTCTGCTGAGCTGCTTTCCAGCAGGCCAGCCCCTAACTTGTCCTGGTACATGGGGTTATTCCTCCCCAGGTGCAGGACCCTACACTTGCCCTTGTTGAACTGAAAAAGAAAAGAAAATAAATTTCCACAGCAGGGACCACACACTGTGGTCTATCACGCAGAAACGTGATGTGAACAGCATCAGGCAAGTACTGCTCACTTGGCTCTGACCAAGCCAGTGGCATCGGGAGAAGCTGGCTCCAGGCTGCAGCCTGGTGATCAGCAAGGCATGGTAGGTACAACACTAGAGTAATGTGCTCTACGCTGTCCAGAAGCAGAACTGGTCTCCAGTTGGGGCACTGCTAACTGGGTGCACAGCCTTTTTTGGAGGTGGTGTGTGCCTTTAGATGTGTTGCATTTCTCAGAACAGCCATACCCTCTGAGACTCCTCTGCTTGTCACAGAACTTGCACACAGCAGAGAGGGTATATAGTCTTACTGCCTCAACACTGCAGAGGCACAGCCTGCCTTGTTGACACTGAATTCAAATGCATGCAATTGCCCCATGCGATTCAAATGCATGAGAGGGATGCCCCACTTTCCTCCAAACCCTTACTTGAAACTGGCACGATTCAGGGATTTGAAAGCTCTCAAAGGTGACACTTACAGACTGCTGGGTCAAATATTCCATGCCCACCTTAGAGAAGCAGTAAGTCCTATTCATGCAGGAATAGATACCTTCATGCACTTTTAGAAACAAATCTGCCTCACTAGATATCTGGAAGCATAAATTAAATTAAAAAAAAAAAAGCTGTACTGTGATCCCTGTCCTGCAAACACTGAGGGCACTGGCAACCACGCTGACTCCAGCAGGGCTCAAGTGCTTGGAGTTCATCGCATGCTTAAACGCTGGAAAGTGTAGGAGATACATTTTGAGGAACCCACACACCATATGCTTCTTACTTCTCCCTGCTGACTTTGTACCAATTAAGTCTCCCAATTCATCAGAGCCCGCGCTAGACAGCTGAGGAGGAATATCAAAGTCTAAAGGAACAGAGCTCTAGTGCACAAGCTAAGTGAAGATTTTCTATCAGACATCCAGTCACGGGACAACTCCCACCAGCCTTTCTGTGAACCCTGCCTGAAAACATTGATTCTTGTGATTAGAAAGCAAAATCTAGACAATTTTCAGTTCATTTTTATGCATAAATGGACAGAGTTCAGGACCTCAGCAACCAGAAATGTTTCCACTGAAAGCTGTCAAGAGAAGTAACAGCGTGTTTCAGACTGACCATCCCCCCTTGCAGATCAGGTATAAGTGGTTTAACAGTGTGCACACCTCTCTGTAGAAATATCACATCATTCTGACAAATGTTTTACTTGCAGTTTGTGACACGCATCATTATTTTAGAATAGTCTGTTGAAAATTATTTGCTTCGTACTATTTTGATGCAACTAGCAAAAATGTTTGACGTTTTAAACATGCAGTCTAAAAAAGCAATCATTTCAGCATTATTCGAACAGGAGGGTAAAACAGACTTCACCACTGACCAGCTTATAAACATTTTCAGCCTTAGCTGTAGATTCCTTTCAGAAGGAGGGAGTTACTGCTGTGATTTTTGATGTAAGATTAGTAATGGCAAGGTCTCAAGAATGAGTGACAGAGAAAAAAAAAATCTACCAAGTTCTCGCTCCTTTCTGAAGAATCTTAGGGCATTACTTTGAAATTTTCTGCTATCACTGAAAAGCTTGACCTTGTAATCATAGAATCACAGAATCATAGAATGGTTAGAGTTGGAAGGGACCTTAAGGATCACCTAGGTCCAACCCCCCATGCCATAGGCAGGGACACCTCTCATTAGACCAGGCTGCCCAGAGCCCCATCCAGCCTGGCCTTGAACACTCCAGGGATGTGGCATCTACAACTTCTCTGCACAACCTGTTCCAGTGTCTCACCACCCTCACAGTAAAGAATTTCTTCCTAATATCAAATCTAAGTTTACCCTCTTTGAGTTTAAAACCATTACCCCTCATCCTATCGCTACACTCCCTGATAAAGAGTCCCCCTCCACCTTTTCTATAGGCCCTCTTTATGTACTGGAAGGCCGCTATAAGGTCTCCCCAGAGCCTTCCCCTCTCCAGGCTAAACAACCCCAACTCTCTCAGCCTGTCTTCAGAGGAGAGGTGCTCCAGCCCTCTGATCATCTTCATGGCCCTCCTCTGGACTTGCTCCAACAGGTGCATAATCACACATTCAAAGCTTCTTCCTCCTTCAGGATCAATTTAAAGGGATAGCATCAGATTGAAACCTAATTTTATCAAGTGTACTATCAACATTAAGAGTTATTTTAATTAAAGATACATTTTGCCCGTAACCCAGGTATTTCATCTGTCACAATTGAGAATTCAAAATAGACTCATCTCCATTTTTCTCTCATCTATATTCAGTTGCTTAACAGCATCACATGCAGGACTCAAGTACTGCAAAGAGATGATGATATTTTATCAAAAGAGGTTTCATTGCACCGTTTGGTTCACTGTTAGATTTTTCTCTTTTTAGCAATGTGCCATCAATGAGCCACAAATTCATCAAAAGCTGCCACACATTTCCTGTGTTACCGTGCTTTCTTCCTTTCAACATTACTCTGCCTGCTATTTTCTCCCGAGTTTCTACAGTTTTTCCTCCACCCTTTTCTCCCCTTTCTTTGTTCTTTCTTTTACTATCCCGTTGACCTCTTCTTCTGAAGATAAAATTAAAATAAAAAACCTCTTAAGAAATGCTTGAAAGAAAGTCACTGCCACCACCAAAATTCAAACACCTCCTTTTTTGTGTGCACTGCATCGCCTCTGCCAACTGCTGCAAGGTCGGGCTCTGCACTGCACTTCACCTGCCACTGCAGAACCTCGATCCTGGCTGAGTCCCTTCTGTGTCCAGCGATGTGGTCCTTACCCCCGCCTGCTGGGCAGATACCTCCCAGCTTTAGGACACTGCTAGAATAGTAAATATTGGGTGCGCTCAGTGCGAATGGTAGCAGGGGTGCGGCAGGGGACGTCCTGGTGGGAAGAGGCTGGGGCTGTCCCAAAAGGGACACAGCCATCTCCAGCCAGCCCACACTGCCAAAGGCAGCAATCAGTTGGGAGGAGAGCTGATTGGAGCTGGACCTGCGAAAGGGGGAGGAAAGGTGTTTTTTTTCCACCGTCATTTTAATGTCGGTTGGGGTTTTTTTGTTTGTTTGCTAATATCAAGCCAGCTATTAAATATTTATGTTAATTGGCAATAAATTAAGTTACATTCCCCACATCGAGTCTGTTTTGCCTATGACGGTAATTGGCCAGCGATTTCCCTATCCTTATTTTGACCCAGGAGTTTTCTCTCCCATTCTGTTTTCTCCCCAGTCCCACTGGGTGCAGGGAGGCGAGCAAGTGGCTGCGAGGGGACTTGGCTGCAAGCTGGGACGGCTCCTCCCCCCCCTTTCATAGCCATCTGTGGGGTGATGCCCATCCAGTTTAGTAACCTGGCTCTGAAAAGTCACCAGAATTTAGGAAGTCAATGCAAAGGAGAGCAAATGTAGCTCACATCCCTGGCCTGTCTATAGATATGTTTCAGTGGGGGGGTGCTCTTATAAACCTTAAGACTGGAAATTTGTCTTCTGCTCTAATCATAAGGTTTCATATCTCTCCCTTAACTTCCACAAGGATTAAGCACGTCCTACTGTCACGGTAACACACACACACATATATATAACGATATAATACAATAATAATGATTTTTTTTTCATGTTGATAAAATCTTGACATCTGTGATAAACCCCACATCAAACACTATGTCTGATCTTCAATGTTTGGGCATATTCAGATCCAGACTTCTGTCAGGGAGAGCCAAACAACTCCAAGAACAAACCTGCATGAACGAGTGGCCAGCTGTCTGTTACCGATACAAAAGCCTCGGTCAAATCAATAAATACAATTGTATTTATTAGTTTGTATTTGTGGCTGTGTAGACACTCTCATAAAGACAAGACCTCACTGAAGTATAGAAGCCAGGAACATAAAGTTATGGGCAAACACCACCTAAACTTTCAGTATTGCAGGAGGGAATGCCTATCTTGTAAGTAATCTGTAATTTGAGAGTGGTATAAATAGGACAAAAGACTAATTTATGTTACACTTTCATCCTCTTTTGAGAATTACCACAATTCCAAGAACATTTAACTATGCTAGTATGATGGCATGGTATCACAGATCCAGAATTTCCAAAGGACTGTTTAACTAAAAGGACTCTACAAGTCAAAACCCAAACCTCACTTCTTAGCATTTCCTACAGCAAACTGCGACAAGGCTGACTGGGGTGAACCTGCTTTTCAACAAGGCACTACCACTGTGCCAAAGTTACTGCTAGAGACATATTCACAGCAGCTCCATGGATGTGCCATACAAAGAGGAAGCTTGCTTTCAGATCTGAAGCACAGTCAGTTTGCACCCTGATTACAAAGCACCCCATCCACACTGCAGAGAGTTTTGACAGCTAGCACCTATTTTTCGTTTTACTACCAAGATCAGTAGTCAAGGGGTTGGCATTTAATGAAAAGCAGGAAAAGGTATCCATAGCTGTTATACCCCCCAGCCTTTCTAACCGACACAATTACCTATTTGGGATGACTTTTATAAAACAGAAGTAGAGTTACATATAATTAATCCATTCTATCTATTCCCTGTTGTGCGCATTCATGTTTTCATTTTTAGAAAGTTGTTTTTAAAGACCTATGCTACCATGATATGACATGTTACTGGGATCAAAGAATACGCTGTGCCTCCAAGAAGCTCAAAATGACACCAAGTTGCCAGTTCTTTGGTGATCCTCAGCAGACTTCTGTACCGGTGGAATGACAAAGCCACAGCAAGCTGTTACACATCACTGGAGGCCTTACAGGAGTGTTCACTAAGAGGAGGTTTTGGAAGTAAAGGTGGCATGTTTAGACTGTGCTGTGACTATGTGGAGAAGGAGAAAATGGGTATCAGTCACCAGCTATGAGCAGGCCAATACAAATTTGAACGTGATCTGGAATTTTGTATCATTTATACAGGCAGGGAAGTGAGACAGACATCTCTGTACGTTAATACATCTTTCAGTACTGGGCTACATAAGGATACTGCATAAGAAAATGCTCTGTCCTTGGGGCATTTTTATGTCCACATGGACCAGTGAGAGCCACTCACTCACAAATGAGTAAGACTCACTTTTTCAGCATCAGCTCAACTACAGACCAGAGGGCTGATCTGCAAGTTTTAGGTGAACTAGAAACATTTGTATGGTGACACAACGTGGTTTAAGACACTTTCTGGAGCTAGGACACTTTGAGAGCTCACCAAGCTGTCACATATACATCAACATCAATAACCTTTAGTAGTCTAGAGTTTCACTCAGATCTATGTTCTCACCTGAATGACAGCACACTCAAGAACGTAAATTGTACTCTCACATGATAGAACAGATTAGTCACAGAGGAACCCGAAGCATCTCCCTGCTCTGCTTAAAATCAGACAGGACACAGCATTCAGATCCTCAGAAAAGACCTAGCACTGGAAAATGTTTCCCATCCTTTACTCAGCTAAAGAAAAAATTCCCCAGTCCACACACTCTTTCTCCCTGCTGTCCACAACTGAATCACACGGGAAAAATGCTCAATATTCCAATTTGGATTTCACCAAATTCTCATCTAATAAACATAGACTGACTTTTGAAACAACCAATGAGTTCAAAACAGAAATCTACCAGAGTTCGTTCAGAAAATGACAAAACAGGTATTTCAATCACAAACATATTTCTAAAACATCTTCTAGCTAAGGAATTCACTGGAATTTATCTATCACTGAAAAGCTTCAGCAGAAACCCTTTCTTTTAGTTCCAGCAAGTTAACATATTTTATCAAGAATTTTTTTTCAATATTTTGCCAAGAAAACATTGCACCAAGAAAACTCACTTTGTTTCCCCATTTCATTCCTTTCCAAATCTCCTCCAAACACTTTCATTACTAAAATAACTTCTCAGTGGACTTGTAGTTTTAGCAGGTGACTCTAAGCCACTGACCTAAACCAACAATACTTCTTTTAAAAAAATAATAAATTCCCTTGGCTTCAGAAAACATACAGAGCTAAATTATGGTTTTATATATATATACAAATCATCCCACTGAACTCCCAAGGACATTGCCTAGCCAGAAAAAGCATCCTCAACACCGGAGAATGTTTCCGGATACGTTCGACCTGGGGGTTGCCTATCCACTGACATTACCTCCACTTAGTATCAAAGACTGGGAAACTGCCCTTAGCTAGTCCGTGTTCCACATTCCCCTACTTTATAGAGGTCTTACATTTCCATCTGATAAACTGTTATTTGACTGTACCTCAGCCATTTCCTACCATTGCATCAATACTGCTTCATATCACAGGATTTACCTATGCAAGTCAGTAAATGAATGCCTTTGAAGCTAGTATTGAACAAATGCAACACAGCTACAACTTGTCAGCACAGCTCAAAAATCTACATAACTGTATTTTCTTAAACATTTTTATATCATTTGTCACATAAATACCTGGCTACAGCTGTTAAGGATAATAAAAAACGTTTCTATAAATTCATTAATAACAAAAAGAGGATTAGGGAAAATATCCCTCCTTTATTGGATGCCGAGGGAAACATGGTTAAAAAGGATGAGGAAAAGGCTGAGGTGCTCAATGCCTACTTTGCGTCAGTCTTTAGCAGTGGAACTAGCTGTTCCCTGGACACCCAGCCTCAAGAGCTAGGAGACAGGGAGGGGAAGCAGAATGAGAGCATCACGATCAAAGAGGAGGAGATCAGTGACCTGCTATGCCGCTTGGATGCACACAAGGCTATGGGACCGGATGGGCTACACCCAAGAGTGCTGAAAGAGTTGGCAGATGTGCTCGCCAAACCGCTTTCCATCATTTACAGGAAATCATGGCTAACTGGGGAGGTCCCAATGGACTGGAGGGTGGCAAATGTAACACCCATCTACAAAAAAGGCAAAAAGGAGGATCCAGGTAACTATAGACCTGTCAGTCTAACCTCAATACCAGGGAAGGTCATGGAGCAGGTCATCTTGAGTGCCATCAAAACCCACATAATGGGCAACCAGGGGATCAGGCCTAGTCAGCATGGGTTTATGGAAGGCAGGTCCTGCCAGACGAACCTGATCTCCTTCTATGACAAGATTACCAGAATATTGGATGAGGGAAAGGCTGTTGATATTGTATACCTGGACTTTCAAAAAGCATTCGATACTGTCCCCCATACAATTCTTGTGGAAAAACTGGCTTCGCACGGCCTGAATGAGCATACGATCCGCTGGATCAAGCACTGGCTGACTGGAAGGTCCCAAAGAGTGGTGCTCAATGGATTTAAATCCAGCTGGCGGCCGGTCACAAGTGGTGTGCCTCAGGGCTCAGTGTTGGGACCATTTCTGTTCAACGTCTTTATTGATGATCTTGATAAGGACATAGGGTGTATCATCAGCAAGTTTGCAGATGACACCAAGTTAAGCAGGAGTGTTGATTCCCAGGAGGACAGGGAAGCTCTACAGAGAGACTTAGATAGATTGGATCACTGGGCCAACATCAATGGTATGAGTTTCAACAAGGGCAAGTGCCAGGTTCTGCACTTGGGCCACAATAACCCCATGCAGCGCTACAGGCTTGGGGAGGTGTGGCTGGAAAGCTGCCTGGCAGAAAGAGACCTGGGGGTTCTAATTGACAAGCGGCTGAATATGAGCCGGCAGTGTGCCCAGGTGGCCAAGAAAGCCAACGGCATCCTGGCTTGTATTAGAAATAGCGTGGCCAGCAGAAGTAGGGAGGTGATTGTGCCCCTGTACTCAGCACTGGTGAGGCCACACCTCGAGTATTGTGTCCAGTTTTGGGCACCGCAATACAAGAGAGATATCGAGGTGCTGGAGCGAGTGCAGAGGAGGGCAACGAAACTGGTGAAGGGCCTAGCAGACAAATCATATGAAGAGCGGTTGAAGGAGCTGGGACTGTTTAGTTTGAGGAAGAGAAGGCTGAGGGGAGACCTCATCACACTCTACAACTATTTGAAAGGACACTGTAGAGAGGTTGGTGCTGGTCTCTTCTCACAGGTAATTAATGACAGAACAAGAGGGAATGGCTTCAAGCTCCAACAGGGTAGGTTTAGACTGAACATTAGGAAAGAATTTTCCACAGAAAGGGTGGTTGGGCATTGGAATAGACTGCCCAGGGAGGTGGTTGAGTCACCATCCCTGGATGTGTTTAAGAGACATTTAGATGCGGTGTTGGCGGATATGGTGTAGGGGAGAACTTTGTAGAGTAGGGTAGATGGTTGGACTCAATGATCCCAAGGGTCTCTTCCAACCTAGACAATTCTATGATTCTATAAAGCATTAAGATTACAACAGGCTCTGGTCTGTCTGAAGCCTACTTAATTCTATTTCGTACAATGCATATTTGTCTATGCATTTAAAAACCTGATAGCCTATATAAAGCAGAAACCTTCAGGACACAATTGTAATCACCTTATAAGAGGTGAGAATATCTATTGTCTTCTGCTGCTAATACACAGTTTGCCTTATATCAGGCATAATGCAGCTTCTTTAAAATACCTGACTTGGGGGCAAGCACTGACTAACTAGAGATGCTTGAAAAGAACATTTTAGACTCATTCTCAGTGGATAATTAGATAAAATAGCTTTGTGTGAAAACAAACCTCAAATAGTATCTGCTTTTCTAAGTAAACATTCCAAGCCAACTTAAAAACAGAATATAATTAACAATAAAAATTAATAAAAAATTTAAATAATTTGCTTAGAGGTTATGAGATCTCTGTTGCAATTCACAGAGTCCCATCTATAAATGGGTATAATAATAATCATTCTTCTACCCTTTTTCTGTTGTGTCTATCTTGACTGAAAGCCTTTCAAGGCAGGGAAAAAGCTCACCATGATTTCACAGCACAAAGGTTTTCTGATCTTAATAGGTCCAAGAGATGCCGTATATTACAAGAAGCAACACCAAAGTTAATATGAAAGTTAATATGGAAAATATTGCTCTGCGAAGTCTTTTTATTTTTGGAACTATAGTTTCAGTATTGAAAGAACCAATCATTTCAAACCAGCAATTACTGGTCTGTGGACTGCCAGCCACACTGCGACCTCAGCTCTATCTCTGTTTATCCTAGTTATTGCACTGAAGTCTAAAAGGTACTGGCAGAATATTACAAAGATTATCAGCAAGCCAGTCATGTACCAGATTTTCCTGTCTTATTTCTTCCATTACAACTATGTGACAAGCAGTGATAGGGACAGTTGACTATCACTTGGAAATAATATCTAGAATATTATTATGAACAGATGTTAATTATTTCATTTTTATAAGTCTATGACAGTTGCTGATGTATCAGAGGTGTCTGGATTAGCACCGAGACATGGAAAACACTTGATTTCTGAAGGGTTATCTGCAAGAAAGCACTAAGGGAGAAGTATTCCAAACTATAGTTTATTAGAATACTTGAAGATAAAATACATTTTGACAGTGATACTTCAACAGCTCCTATAAGCCTATGCTTCTGTATCCTTAAATTTCTATTAAAGATGGACACAGTGTGACTACTGGTATATATAAAACAGTCTTGGATTTTTTTTATCACTAAAGCACAAAACCCCTTGTTCTCCCTTAACTTTAAGTTGACTTGGCACTTTGGCAGTATAAAACCAAGTATGAAAAATATAATGCATTGATCCTCTAGGGCCCTTTGCCCTTGCTCACTTTTTGCATTGTTGCTGATCTGTGAGTTGCAGCATGTGCTGGAGCTCACACACAGCCCCATCAGGCTGCTTTCATGAAAAATCTGATATGTAATAGCCTACCCATCTGGCACTGAACTAAATCACAGACAAGCGTACTTTGAAAATGATTAGCCAGCATATACGTACAGTTTTACAGCCAGCTCCTCTGCATTAAATATCAAGACATTTCTTCTTCAGTCTTTCCCTCAAACCTCATTAGATTCACCGTTAACCTCGAACTAGTGATGGCTTGTTTGGGATGCGTTACAGTTAAGCCTGTGGAAACAGTACCTCTTTTTTATTAACAGAGGTCCCATAAAAACCTGCATTTTTTTATCAGTGTGGCAACACTCTGGCATATGCATTGCCCTTTAGGAACTTAAACATTAACGTGTACCTATTTTATATTGCTAATGTGAGCTGGAGGCACAATGAAAAAATGCAAAGCAATAGAAAGTTTCTTAAATGCAAAGCAATAGAAAGTTTCTTAAATATAGGCTTTCAGTTTCTTTTAGCGGTAAGTCAGCACCAGTTGCCCAGTTCTTGGTGCCAAAGTCTGCTTTAAAAGTGGCTAACTGGGTCAGCTTCTTCTCATAACATATCAAGCATTATTCAATAATCTTATCTTCCATTTTACCAAGTTTTGTCAGTTTTATTTCTGCACTTTGCATCTGAATGTCAGAAAGACTCTGCAAAAAATTCTCATGTTCCCAGTCACTTTGCTGATGTTTAAAGAGGGCTTTTTCTCATGTGGGTAATTACAAGTCTATCAGCTATAGCCTACCACTCCAGCAAGCTCTGTTCCTACACAGATAACGTCTTCCCTTTTGCCTTAAATCACACCATCCACTGGCTGTGCAGATAAAAAGACCTGTACCTGCAGACACTGTCACGCTGGGAGGTGAGTTCCCAAAATTCATGGCCTTACAGTATCCAGTAGAAATTTTTACTGACATGCCTAAGATTGCTCTCCTACAAGCCCATGTCCAGATACAAAGTACGTAAGTCCTGGGAAAATAGGTAGCTGGAGGAGAGTACTCTGGCTGAGGTCCAGATCTAACATGTAGTAAAGGGTGGCAACATACAGCACAATGCTGAGAACTAGAGACCCATGGTACCGTAAGCAACGGAAAACCCATCATGGAAACACAAATCCCAAGAGCTTCTGATTAAGTCACCTAATTAAACTATTGTGTACCACTTTTGATACTCATAGCACCACCTCTCTGCCTTTTTATTTTTTTTAACATTCCCATCCTTTGCCTGTTCAATTTCTAAACACTTTTTCAAAGAAGTTCTCTCCTACTATGTCCTGATAAAACAGTGGCAACTATGGGATCCTGACCTTCATAACAATAACATGTACAGCTAAGCAAATAACTGACTTCATGATTCAGTAACCAAGCTCTAACGTACACTCCAAAGCAACAAGTATTAACCATGTTATTGGTGCACATCGTACCTTTAAAGAGAAATCATAATACAAGACATCAGTTAAAAATGTTTATTTCACACGCATGCTCTTTACATCCAAAACTGCTTCTTGAATTTGATTAGAATTTTTAATAGTTGCAATTAATCCACAGCTACGTTTCCCAGTGAATAAACTAACGTTCCTTCCTGATCTTCTTCCCACTCAAAGATTTAACCAACCTCAAGCACGGTTTCCAAGTTGTAATGCAGTACAAACTTTAAATAAGGAGTTCGGCCATTGCCATTGACAAAAAGCTTTTGAATATACTTCCTAACTCATTAAGGAATAACTCGTAACAACAGTCACTAACTAAAGCACATGATTTTCTCTTAAATCTGTGGCAGAATTCTTAGAAGGATGACTCCAGAGGTGAAGTTCCGGCCCTGCTGAATTCACTGGCGAGTTCACAGCTCCCATTGATTTCAACGGGGCTCAGATTTCCCCCCTTACCAACAGAAGGCAAACTCTCTTTCCCTCACTGTATTTTCCAGTTAGAGTGTTATGCCAGCAGAATTGTTTCCAAACAGCCTGGCTTGTCTGTCTGTGCTTGTACTTAATCCCTTCTCTGTATGTACTTTCTCTGTACAGCCACATGCTCTTGCATATGGAAAATTCACACCCCCCTGCACATACACACATCTTACCCTCGCATACTGTGGAAGGGAAAACTACTGCAGTAAGGTAACATTTATAGAGAAAATTATTACTTAAGATGGAAATAACAGAGGTGTGCCCTTGAAACAGTTAATCTTCAGATGACTAAAAGCAGTTAACCTTCAGTAGTGATCCCATTCCCAACTTTTGTAGAGGCTGATCGCTCTCAGGGCTTGCGCATGGTATGCAGAGTTCTCAAGGACAGCTTGATTTCTGGCATCTCTGGACAAGTTGGAAATTGTAATTGCAATCACAGTGAGCTTCTGTGCCTGGAACTGACAGGCAAACAGCTCCCCCTCCTAAATGGCTATACTTACGGTGTGCATAAATGGGAGGAAAAGCGGAGGTTACACAAAAAGGAGTCTATAGTGAGATGAGTTAGGTCACTCCTTGCCTCCCAACCCCAGCAACTTAACACGATGGAGTGAAAACCTGTTTGAATCACAGCTCAAGCACACTGCCAGGTAGTGCAGCGACACTGCTGTTCATTATCAGCTATTCTTAGAGACCCCTTATGCCAGCTGGAAAGGAGGATGTCTACATAAATGACAGCAGACAAGGATAAGGAAAAATGTCTCACTGCTGCCATAAAGGATTTCATTTGATCCTGAAGCTGCCCTTTAAACTGAGGTTCAGGATTAACTCGGTTGTATTTCCCAAGCAGCCATGCAGTCAGTGGAATGACTGTGGGGTCCCTGGATGTACTATCCAACCACTGTTAGTACTAACGTATTTTCAGACCTTCAGAAGCATCTACACAGACTGTTGAAGACCTGAGTCAAACACTTCACTAGGAAGCATGAGATGTATATAAGGAACTAAAAATAATTCAAGGGACAGACAATAATATTTCTCCAGCCACCTATATAGTCATATAAGGCAGGATCTTACAAGGAGACTCAGTGTAAATGCATCTGTGTCAACTGAGAAACTGTACATCACAGAGCCTGTCCGTAGGGAGAAACAAGGACTCTACGAAAGCCAGCGTGGGCCAGGGAAGGCACCCAAAAACTTCAGCTTAGAACCTTCCTATATCTAATGTCAATGGTGGAAACTAAGAAAAGGTAAGTCTTCTCTCATCTTCCCCACCTGACTAGCTAGCTATAGGCTCCAGTGTACGTTCCACAATGGCATCTAGACATACCTGAAGAAACAAAGACCAGACCTATCCAGATCTCTGCGGGTTTTCAGTTGAACAGGAGACAAAACTCTCCTTTGCTAGTCAGCTACATGATTTTGTTCCTCTTGAAACCTTTGAACCAAAGGTAAGTTTCATAAATCTTGAGGACTTGTCTTTATTATAAAACAAGCTTACAATTTAGGAAAAGGAATTTCTCTTTCCTTTTGCAGTATAAGACATCTGACTGCTTTATTAATTCGTAAATTAGGCCAGACATAAATAAAAGATGGGGGTATTAGCCTCCTATATGCAGCTTTAATTTGTTTGCTGCATGCCTGGTTGAGGTCATTGTCACTGATTACCTTTACACTTTGCTTGACAAATGCTCTCCTGCACACTGAATGCTGCTCCTAGAGACAGCAGGGAACTACACTAAGTCCAGGCGAAGTCAAGAAGCTCCCTAGATCTTAATTATAAAACCATAAAAGAAACCAACTGCCTCTGAAGCTCTCTTACCAGGAAACAAATGAGAACGGGAAATTTATTTCCAACCATAAATCCCAAACCCTTCAGTTTAATTTTTCCCAAGTTAACTTTCTAACCTAGCTAAGCAGCACTGCCTTCTATTATTAGCTTCTGGCCCAGTATCAGCTGACCACCATCAGTCAAACTGTCTTCATCTCAATGAGCTCAGGGACTCCCAAGGAACTCTGTGTATGCAGACTTGCGCTTGCAGCCTCTAATTATTTTCTAACAGATAATGGAGCATTTAAGTTCAGAGAGGATAGATTAAACTTGTAAGTGGATCAAAACCCTGGACAGAATCACAGCTCACAGGATTACTTCCTGGAAACACAAAGCTTAGAGGGCTAGAGAGGAAAGGCTCTCATCAATTGTGCTTCCCCATGACAAGTTAGTTTAAAGATACATATTTTTAGCCTCAGAGATGGTTTGCTATGCTTTCCAACTGCAGCGTGACTTTGGACGGTATTACATTATCAGTCAAGCATCTGGTTTGATGTTAAACCATCTGATCAGGCCAATGGCTACTTGACTTATCAGACAATCATAACAGTCAAATAATTTGAGGCTGAGGAGGGGAAATTGTTTTCACGAGTGAAATTATAAGTCCCTGTTCTACTATTAAGTAGCCTCTTAGGTGCTTATTTGCCTTTTCTCCTCACAACCAGCTTCTCTTCCCTCCCTAAAACTCAGGACCCACACATATTCTGTTACCAGCCTTAGGGTGTGGAACAGGATCCCTCCTGATACTCTCTGCATCTGCTGGCGACTCCCCTCCCAGATACGCTTGCAGGCAGACCAGTAGCAACAACGCCTGTATTCTGAATTCAAATTCCAGCGCCCTTCTGGGAATCATGAAGCATGACCAGCCGAGCACGGAGAAGAAACTGTGCCCCACAACTGAAGCACCTAACCATTTCAAGACCTGAGGGGAAATTCTTTAGACTGTGAAATTATTCCAGAGATAATACGTATTCAGAAATATGTGGAAAAGGGGTAAACTAACAAAACAGTTTTACAAAACAGTAGTAACAACCTCTGCACAGTGAAAACAAATCCATAGAAGTCCACACATACATTCTGCTTCTGCCCTGGAGAAGGCGGTATGGGTTACTTAGTAGACTTCAGCTTGCATTGTTCTAACAGACATGGACTACTGCGGTGATAACAACTATGTAAGAAAGAAGGGAGCAGAGTAAAAGAAAAAGAGCTAGCTGGGAATGTGTGGAGAAAGCCCAGAAAACAGACTCTGCTGCAACTCCCCTAAGAAAAATTCCAAATAGGGGATGTAGTTTTTGGTGATGGCCAATTCATCATCCCCTGATGGGAGAAGGGTGGGAGGTGTTTGGCCATAGCAGGTGCTAACATCATGTATTATACCATTATAGTCATTACAGATCCATTAGTGGGTGTTCAAGGTGCTGAAATGACAGCCCAGTAGCCAAATAGTAGTTGTTTACTCTTTTAGCATAACATTTCAGGAGCTTGCAGAGTACTTTTAGACTTACATTCTGCCAACATTAGAAGTTTTAACCAGAGCCTACAGACGATGCCACTGTCATCTATACCAGCTATTTCTGTAGACACCGAAGTGTGTGAAGTACGCTCCCTGTACACAAACCTCTGTTTACAAGAGGCTTTACATCTTCCAGAGCCTCTCTAAAGGTTTTACTAGCAAGTACAAGGACATACACAATTGAGTAAGAAGTAATTGCTGATAAAAGCACACCTGTACTTGACAAGTACAAAATAATGAAAGTCAAGGGTGTGACTCATATGATGACACCTCCTTCCCACTAACCTCCTCTTCCCATTCACAACCAACATGTCAGACACTTACTTAAGAGTTAACCCCCACTGTGTTCAAAATGGCACTTAGTCACCTACATACCTTTAAAAAATCTCATACAACTGCTTTAAACCAACGATGACTATTCATAATACTCTTTTTACTTAAATCACAACTGATTAATTTTGCTTTCAAATGCACACTTAAATTTTCCTCAAAAAAACCCACCAGTAAAGAGTACCAAGTTTTATCAGGATAGTTATACTGACCAGAGACTTGGAGTGAGAATGAGTAAACCACATTTTTCTGGATATTCCATATATTTCTATAACTTACTCTTTAATGAAAGATATTTACCTCCTCATAATAGTTTAAAAATTTAAAAATTTTAAAACTATGTCCTTTCTGGTACCAAGAGGAGCAGTCACATTAAAACCATAAACAATGGTCATTCTCTTTAAAAGTGGCTTTTTTTCAGGAAATAAATGACTGGGTTAGGAGGTGAGGATGGCAGGAACGTCTGTACGATTGCATGAGCAATTATTTCAAAAGAATTAAATTAAATCTTCTTCATCAATGCAGTACAGCAAAGGATGTTACAGACCACTGTACAGATATCAAATGCAGTATTGATACAAAACATCTTATTTCTCCTTATTGTCACTTATACCAACTAAAGATGAAGTCCAATTCTTTTTTTATTATGAACTAAAAGTAACTTTATCTCTTCTCTCACCTTGTTACTGCTGGGTCAGAGACTCATGAGAAACTGTTAATTTCAAGAGAAACCTTCTGTAGTGTGGCTGTACCTTACATAGTTAAAATCAGTAGAGTTTCTGAAAAACCTTCATAATCTCTGAGCCATTTATCAGATGTTACGATGCATACACTGGAGGGAAATGTGGTCCAGTGAATTAAGTCACCTGATCAAACCGAGCTATGAAGCCTCAGACAAGTAACTGTCTTTTAACAAAGACCTTATGTTTTCTTTGTAGAGTGCTTCAAGGTTAATCAATATCCGAGAAGAAGATATTACTATTGTTCCTCCATCAGGGGTCACATCCTCAGCTGGTGCAAGTTGCTCAGTTCCACTGACTTTCATACAGTGATAACAATGCCCTTGTCTTGAGGCTGGGATCTACATCACTGACCACCAGCAGCAGACATGGAGTGCAGGGTGCATTCAGCAGCCTTGCACTTCCTGCACACTGACTTCAAAAGGGTGCTGAATACCAGCTCTCCTCTTCTTGAAGCTGTACCATTAACAATACTCTTGACCATTATTTTGTCCGTTAAACAAACACCTAATACTCTTTATGCCTTTAGTGTAATTCATTCCTTTTGAAGAGGGCCAAACCGGCTTTTATTTATTTATTTATTTGTGCACAATGATTACTGAATGCATACTTTGCAGTGCTGTGTAAAAAGCATGGGAAGTCCCTTCACCTATACAGCCTTCGTTCAATTGCCTAAGAACTCACACATGATAATTTGTCTGAAACAGTGAAATCCATAACTGTACATTTCTATTCATTTCTAGATGGAAGAGTAGACTATGTAACAGGAGTGCATTCTCCTTGTGGTTTACAGTCTCATTAATGCTAACCAAATTAGGCCTATACACTGAACAGATCTTCAAGACTATGTACTTTTCAAGTTCACAAGAGGGGTTTACAAAAAATCACAAATTTCTATGATTTGTCAAAAAATGTCGCTGAATAGGACATACCCATTCACAGTGTCAATGAGGCTTGATCTTGACACAGAGCTAAAAATGGAGTGCATTGTCTCTGTGATCATGGAACTTTCATGAAAATTACGATCTTGACCTCTTATTAACAATATTTCAGATTAGTAAAGCAAAAGGGCTTTTAAAATCCAGTGTATTTGAATTTTCTTTCCCCTCCCTGTTATGATTTGCTGCTGCTGACAGCTCCCAGACTCTTAGTCCAGTGCTTAGTCCTCAGGAACACTGAAGAAGAAGAGAAGTGAGGCTAAATTTCTGTTCCGGTGAGTTCTGCACCAGTGGAGACTTCCATACATAGCAAGGTGCTCCTCTGCAACTCCTCTCTCTTGTCTCTAGCTTCTCTTCCAATGGAAAGATAAAATATCTGCCATATGAGACAGAGGAGTTTCAGCCTTCCACTGATGGGAAGAACCATTCGTAAGAAAACTCTGAGCATCTTAGGGTCCATGATACTTGCACAGTGAAAAACCCAGCCCTTCATGGGTGCCAATGGCACTGACATTACCGTGGTAGCTCGGGTACTTATGGTTCTGGAATGGAATGACCTACATGCAATAAACTAAACAGGGCACAGCATTGTCTCATACAGATCTGCCTAGCTCTGCAGCTTCAGAGAAGCAGGGCTGAGGTGTAACCATGGTTGGTTTTTTTGGTGGGTTCGTTTTGTTTGTTTGAACATTGCTGCAATAGAGAATGCTATAGATATGCATTAACACTGAGACAGCTTGTCAAAGTCTAAGGGAAGGAGGGAAACGGCCTACACACAAAACCTCAGCAGCTGAGTTTTTTCTAGAGACATGATACTGTAGCACTCACTGAACATCGGCACAGTATCAGTCCTGTGTACAAGCCTCCTTCAACTATTTAAATATAAAGAAAAAAACTGGCAGAAATTCCTCTCTACAATCTCTATGGACTACAGAAAGACACACATGCACACCCTCCTGGCCCCCACAAAGACTCAGAGAAGCTGATCGTCTCTTACTTACATCCATAAACTCCACATTGGCTTTCGGACCAGTGGTCTCATTAAGGATTTTAATGGCCACAGGAATCTTCACAGTCTCTCCCTCAGGGACCCAAATGCCCTAGCAAGATTAAAAAAAAAAGACACAAGACAAAAACCATTGAAACTCCATTCAGAATTACAGTTCTTTTTGATGCATTTTGTCCCGTTATGCAGTTTGGTTACAAACCTCAGGACTGAGAATACACAAAATTATAAAGTAATAAAATTTCCACAAAACTACTTCTTAATTGATATCTGAGAATTAAAAGTAGAGATAGCTAAAATGTAAACTTCAAATTTAGAATTCACAAACTGCATGTCTCGGGCTACTTTTCCATCCTTGACTATTGCTATGTTCTTGATAAACTCATTGTACCCATCTCTATCACTTTATTACTGTCTAAGTATATTCAAACTGATTATTCAAAAATGTATTCCCATGAGCTTGTAGCTGTAGTGACCTGGTCTGTACTTCCTCCATTTCCTCTGTCCTCCTGCACTGCTCCTCTGACCTACTACCTTGGTTTGGCAGGTTTGTATTGCCCCCAAAGGGCTGGGTGATTGGTGTGGCTTGCTCATTAAGCCCTACTTCACGCCTTTGAGATTTGGACGCGACCAACAGATCTTAAAAAAATCTTTCACGGAAGTATTTTTTCCCTTGTGGGTTCTGCTCTTACATGCTAGTTGCTAAAGCGTGCATTGACACAACTCATCTTTTCTATTTAAATGGAAGAAACAAAAAGTATTACAGTTTAGCTAATGACAATATTGTTTTACAAGGTATGATCACTATTACCAGAGCCATGTGACACTTGCAAAATGAGAGACAGTTTATGTAGTTTTCCAAAAGTGTACTGCAAAGCCATTACATAAGAATGGAATGATAAATTTGATACTGCATTTTAATATCAAGACAGACCAGCTTGTGTACTCCTCTTACGTGCAAGGATGTTGTGGCTGACACTCATTTTCTCACCAAGAAATAATATCTGCACGTCTGATTAAAACTGAAGTTATCATTTGAACCTGAAGATGTGCTTCTCCCACACAATTCCACTATCCTATAAGTTTCCCAGACAAGTGGGGTTGAGGCCCCATCCAGGGTATGGGATGCTTTGCTGCAATGCAGAATTTGACTGTTCAAAAGTTAAATGAAGTCACTGCTGCGTATTGAAGACTCTTACCTTGTATACAGTTCCAAAGGCTCCAGAGCCAAGAACCTTGACTCTTTTCAGCTCAGTTTCCTTCAGGATACGAAGCTGTGCTTGGTTGGGTGCGGTGCCACTTGGAGTCAAGGGTTCCACAAGCTATGAAGGAAAACCCAACAGTCTTAAATATCTGAAAATGTGAAGATCCCTCAGAAGTTTATACTGAAAACAATCAATCTAACCAAATATTTGAATAAGACGGTGGTGGAGTCAACTGACCATTGACCTGCCAATTTGTGGAGGGATTTCTCACCTTCAAAAGCAAATAAACAATGCTAAGAAGCCAAGAGATCCAATAAAGAAAATCCTCACTCAATGTGTAGTAATTTCCACCAGGAAATGCATGATGGAATTACAAACTGGAAATTGAATTGGTGTCACAATAACACACCCAAGGACTTTTGCTAATGGAGGCAGTATAAATATTTTCTACATGACAGAAATACAGCATTTATTATCAGTGCACCACATTCTACTTTTGCCCATTTTAGTGCCTTTTAAGTTGGCCATATTTCTTTTTAATAGCTCTGACTTAATGGCTCATCACGGTCTTATTCTGTTTTGGGGAAGGGACTGTTTTTCTGAACTTCTGTTATACCACACAGGAGCACAGCTTTAAGGAGATAACATCTTATAGGAGACCACTAATCTATAACAGCTACTAATTTACTGCAAAATGGCACAATTAAACAATTTGCTCAAGATGTCCCAAGAAACTTTGTAAATGAGCCACAATGGCACATTCAGTTAAAAATGCTCTCAGATCTCAACGTTATACTGTCTCTGCCAGAAAAAACAGTGCTTCCTTAAAAATAAATTAAAAATACATGAAAAGGACAATACTGAAACCACTGCAGTATTTAAAAGTTGTCTGTTTACAAGGCTAAATGCACGACACTGCAATTTGAGAACTACTTCTATGGGTCTTTGAGCATCATGAACTGCTTCATTAGTTGACCAGAGTACTTTGGTTCAGGTAAAAAATACCAGTATCTGGAAATTATTGGAGTAAGAAAACATAAAACCAAACAGCAACAAGTCAGCTTATCACAGAAATGATTTGTGAGCTGTACTTTTTTTAGAGTGATTTCTTTTTCCTGCTTCCCACTTTAGATGTCCAGCGCTTACATGGTGAAAGAAAGAAGGTTTACTGTAAAAGAAAAGTAGACAGACTGGCGGTACACTTCTGTATTTTCAGCTTGTGAAGGATGGAAACTGCTTCTGTGCCCCAGTCCACCAACACAGGCATGGCAGGAAGAAGCGTTGTGGGCATCTAAAAAACTGCTTGTAGAGTTTTACTGAGAACGATCTACAGAAAGAATAGGTCCATCACAGCCTCCAGCTAGAAAAAGAGACTTTAGCTGAAGCTATAGTCGCTCGTGTATTTATCTCAGGATGCTCCTGATTTAATTTGCAGTATCTAAGACAAGACAACAGCTTCTCCACATATTCAGTGGGAGACATTGGTCCCTCAGGAACTGCTTTCAGCCACAGCTTCTATCTGACCAAATGGAGAATGACGGCCAGACTTCAAAGCCAACACTTCTCAAATCCAATGAAAACTACCTGCTTAAAATAATTTATGCTTAAGTAGGGGCTGATACAAAGGCAAGATTTATGTATCTAACGGCAGTGAGTATTGTTAAGCTTTCTATACAACTGAACAGTATTTAAGAAGCAACACAAATTCTAGCCAGGCATAAAAATTAGACAAACAGAAAGAGAACGCCTGTCTCATTTGCTCCCAGGGTCTACAGTGGAGATGAGTGGGAGCAGGACACTTGGAAGAGAACAGAAAACAGCATTGTCAAAGAATCACTAGCTCAATATTCCCAAGCTTTATTACCTTACAAGGGGGACCCTAATTTAAAAATATCATCACTTGCAAAGTGTCTCAAGCATAGGACTGAAGAGATGGTAGTAACCATCTTTGCTGTAGCTGACAGATACAGACTTAATATTATGTTTAAATAAACTTCCTAGACTGCCCCCTCCATTACTAGCATTTCAACGAGCAGGACAGAGTGGGCACAGCACTCAATCCTATAGCTCCACTGCATATCTTTGCCAGTAGAACTGTGAATCTCACTTGGTTAAGCTCTGAGAAGTATCTTGGCTTAATAAAATCCATCATTATTACTGATCATGACTACAGACTTTGACAAAATCTGGACCATTAAGGCAATACAGGCACTGGGAACAACAATAAGTGACAATCTCTGCATTTAAGCATTCCTGATGAGCCTAAGTTTGCATCAGAGTTTGCTGAAATTACTTCAGTCTTAAAAGTCAACCTCAGAATGTACTGGATGAAAACCTGTAATATTTAAGCATGAGAGCTGCTAAATGTAAAGTTCAACTGGGATAGAAGTTCAGTTGAGAGCGGGATGGGAATTCAAAAATCTGGTGGAACATGACTTCATGATCATGTGGATCTTTTTTGGTCCTCAAAAGCCATGAATCTATATATGTACAGAAAACAAATATCTTGAAATACCTTCATTCATTCCACCAGTTCAGTCCTGCAGAAGTTTGCAAAAGGATTTCTACAGACCTCTCTGGTAACTGGACTGAAGACGTGAACATCTTCAATATAAAAGTAGAACAGCTCTGCATATTTTTTCAAATATTCTATGAGAAGCAGACTCTCACCTCAGTTTCCAGGAATCTTCGCAATGCTCTCTTCTTTTTAATGCTTTTGCGCCGAACATACACTGCAAATGTCAGGCCCACAATGACGATAATGAAGAGGCCACCAATAACTCCCGCAGCAATCAGAGGAGTTCTAGCAATCAGAATCAGAGACTTTATTTTTAGGTAGAGTGAGAGACCAAAGAATGGTTGGGTGCATAAAACACAATCACTTGGAAAGCTTATTAGCTATCTTAGGACCAAAGTTTCTAAGTCAGTCCAAATGGGAAGTCAGGGGAAACACATTAACATATGGTATGACTTTTCTTGTTTTTAATCAATATACCAATTCTACTTTTTTCAAACCACCATGCACATGTGAAGAGTTGTGTGGACAAGGAGATACAACATGCACTTTGATGGCAAACGCAAATCTGCAATGGCAAAATGAGGATACAGGTATCTGCAGTTTTCCTGCAAGAGCTTTAACTATGCTTACACTTTGGCTCCATATAGACTAATTCATGGGCTTGCACATTTAGGAAGTGAGAGGCAACTTCAAACATGGTGTTTCATAGACAAATCTGGAGGCATCATTCTCATACACCTTCCTCAAGTGGAGTATATTTATATGTGAACAACGTAATTCACGATTAGGACCATGCACCCTTTTGGAATTCCTGGTTCATTACTATTACACACAAACATTTTGGTCAGGGGTTCCGGTTGCACCCATCTGGTTTTGCTGTGGCTTTTCAGCACAATAAAATCACAGACCAAAAGACTGGTGTGCTGGAGCCAAAAAACTCCTGTGAACAATGCCAAGTGAGGCTCAGCTTTTGCACAAGACCTGTTGTCCCCCCACTACTCCTTGTAACTCCTTTCAGCTTTCCAGGATCTTGAGCAACACGAGCTACAATTGCTAATTTGGTTTTCCACAGTGATAAGATATAGTAGGCTGGCATCACAGTAGATACTATACAAGCATAAACCAAAAAGACTGTCTCAGAGCGTCGCTGTTTGACTTTGGTGCCCTCATTTGGAGATCGCCTACACAGTCAGTGGAGAGAAGCAGGGGCCCTCCGAAGAAAAAGTCAAAGTGATAGGTGATCTGACTCAGTTTTCTTTCTCTCTCTCCCTGCTCTGTCTCTAACAGGTGGGTAGCAGCCTCCAGACTAAACCCTTAAATTAGGTATTTTCATAGAATACCAACAACTTACTGGCATAAACACTCACAGCATTTAACATCCCTCCAATATTGGCTGGACAGTAGCTGAAAAAATGGGTAAAAAGAGACAGTGTGACAACTGTAGAGTATAAACGGTGCCAAAACCACCACCTGGTAACTACGGGAAACGGGTTAACTATTGTCATGACCACTAAGCTTTAACAGCCTTTCTTGGTTATGTCTGAATGATGATGAAAGATACATTATGGCCTATTAATAAAAATGTACCACACAGCTATTGAAAATTTAAAGGAAGGAGACTCCCACAGAAACAGTAAATTGATTTATCTGACCCCTTCTTCTTCTTTTTATGTCCTACCACAAAGCTGAGCAGTGGGAGGCAGTGCCATGTAACCTGGTTTGGTCTATTAAGGTGTGTCTACACTCAGTACCGTTTTGAAACCCATCTCTAAACTGTCCTAACTGTCCCTTGTCACTGCAGTTTGGTTCAGAGAGGTCTCAAAGCACACAGCCTGGATTCATTTCAGATACCAAACAGAAGATATGTTTCTGGAGTGCACCTAACATGCTCCAACCTCTAACCAGCATTAAGGTCCACAGGATCAAACTAGAGCTAACCCAAAGAAAAATATCTTGCAGCACACATAGCCTAGACATTGGAACCATTACCTATTTAATCCTCCAGATCCAATCCTATTGTGTCACTCAGTTCATGTTAACCAAGACAAGCCTCATACTCCTACATTTAGTTAGTAAAGCACCGTGTTTAAAGCACCACTGTCACATTTGCTCAGGGAAAACACGTTAACATTACACAACACTGTAAGGCCTATTATAGTTCAAAGACTTTATGATGGAAACCATAAAGCCTGCACATAACGGAAGCTGAATGTTGTATGGCTGCGAAATGGATTATGTTTGGGAAATACAAGTCCAGTACCACCTACTCCTCAGGCAGAGACACTCCTCCTTCATCTAGTTTGGCCTTAAGACACATTCCCCTTCCTAATCCCATTGGTTACTCTGATGATTTTGAGTGCAGAGCTTAGATTAGAGGACCTGGCATATCCACCCAAAACAATGCTCCTCTTCATTTGCATATGCTTTCCAGGATACTGATGCAAGAAACTCCTTAATAGGCAATTACGAAAAACACTGGACATCAAAAGACTTCTATGGAGCTAGTACTGACTAAAGATCTTGAGCAGAAGAATAACCATATAAGTTTTAACAAACACCTCTAAACTACAGACTGACAAAACAGCCAGGAGATCTCTCAGCTTTAAAGTGCATATTAATAACTATCATAACAGCTGTGAAGTTACAAATTCCTTGGAGCTCTTTTCTTGTTACAGAGTACAGGGGTTCAAATGAATCTTTATGATCCATTGTGCCAGCTCTCATTGACTGTATAAGAAAGTCCTCATCTATTTTAGTAGTGAATTGAAAAAAAGCAAATAATTTTCAAAAACTTCACCAAACAAGCATTTAGTCATTAATGTGAAATATGCTGTAATTGCATATTATATCTGAATTTTCAGGAAACACCTTCTAAACACAGTATTAAGCAAGCTTAAGAAGGAAGTATAAAAGGAATAATACAACACGTGAGGGGAAAAAAACCCGTATTTAAATGCTAAACAAATAACTGTAATGTAGAAAAAGTTTTATTTTGAACTCAAAACAGTGATCAGCTTCCTTCACTCCTAAGTTCACTATCCTTGCATAAAGATCATGACAGGCACAAACATCAACAGACCTAAATGGATGCGATTGTATACCGTACAGCTTCTCCTCACTCTGCTACTGAGCTAAGCCCCAAAGTCAACAATCATGTGTTTTATTTGCTGCAATACCAAATGACAAGTCACTGCTTTCAGTGCTTTCTGGCATCATCAGTGCAGTTCACTGTTGTTTCCAACCACACAGACTACTTTCTAAGCCCAGTTTTCTGGGTGTCACCTACCTCATTTAGGTTATTTTTACTTATGTTCGTTAGGCTGAGTTTGCTTTTCTATCTATTTTGCTAACATCTTCACGTCTTCTGTATCATTTCTCTACTATTTTCATGTTTGCAGTGTCTTATATTTAATACCCTGGTGAATTTTATTAACATGCTGTTTACCTTTCTTTTACATAATTGTTCAGGTTGTTTAACATGGATCCCTGCAAGGTGGCACTGTCAGAGATGCTGCCGAAGACACAAAACCTTTCTCCCATTTTGTTTTTTTAATCCAATCCCTCTTTTGCATATGCACCTAACCAACAGTTCAGCTTCACATACACCTGGACACACAAATCTCCTTATCTCTAGTAGCATTAAGGGCTTAATCCACTTACATTTTTATTACAAACCTCAACCACAACCACCTCTGTGAATGCAGTTTGCTACATTTGCCCACTTAAAAATATTTCCATGAAAGTTAACAGAAGCAATGTTGATGCAGAGATAAAATTTTCACTATCAACAAAACCCATTTTAAAAGCATGGATGCCTCGTGTGTCTGTTAGGGATCAAAAAGGCTGAAGTCAAGCAAACAGAGCTAGTTCCATATCAGTCCTGCCCACCCAGCATAAATAATGGGACAGCCAAAAGTTGATCCCAGCTCACATTTCTTTCAGCTCTACCACGAACCCAACAGGAAACTCCCAATATAGCCACTACTTTCCTTACACAGTGAAAATCTACCCCAGAAGATGAAAACAATCTTTGCTAGGTGTTTCTGGACTTTATGCTCATCCAAGTAGACTTAGCAGTCCAAGAAATATGGCCCTGAATCATAATTCAACCCTATATAATTAATTTGCTATCCCCCATTCCTCCTTCGGCTGAGGACAGAATAGCCAATTAATGACTGTAAAAGGCGGCAGCAGAGGAGGCAGGAGGAGGGGAAAAAAATCACAATATGTGAAAAATCCTGTCTTTTAAACTGGAAACTGTGTATCTGTGGCTAAAAGTTGAAAGTAAGATTCTAGTATTCCCTTAGGAGAAATGAATAATAACTGTTTCTTTTTACATGTGTACTGTATTTCCATATTTAGAAGCATGTAACACCCACTCTCACACACCAAAATAGAGACAAAGTTCAAAGTTAGTATTCCAAGATGGACAAGGATGCTCAACAGGGGGCCTCGTATCATTATACCCACTCCAAAACATAACAACATCTGCAATTCCCACAGTGCTTTGAGACCAGGTATTAAAGCTTAATTACTGATTTAGATGAGTACACTGTCTCATACTCTTGACTGGAGAGAGAGTGCAGAAGTGGGAAAAGAAACAGGATTGTGGTCCATGGAGTAAAGCTGAGAAAGAACATCTGTTTTTGTCTTTGGCATTAACCCACCTAATATGTTACGTAAATAAATTGAGCTTTGAAGCCGAGCTGTTAGAGGGTTTTAAGTTCCTGCCTCAATCTCCCCCACCTTCCCCTCCTTTGAGTTTTATCTATATAGCCAAAGAGGATTCATTACAACCTTGGATATTTGCTAAGTAGTCACTTCTTGTAAATTTTCGTTATCAAGGCATTATTTTGTCCTGATGGACGATTCACACATTCTGCATTCCTCACCCCTTCGATCAGTGGGGAGTTCAGCCGACTTTGAAGCTGCACTTTTCGAGATCTAACAGGTTCTGCTAATCCTGGAATGACAATCTTAGTATTTAAAATACATAAGATATAAACAATCAGACTGGGAAGCAAATCTGTGTATGTGTTAATAGCTTCTCTCTGCTATGCAGCACTCCTCTGGCAGAGCTCTACAACCATGACTTCCAGAGTGCCTAGTGTTCACGAAACACTACTCCCCGGGGGCGGGAAGAATTCAGCTACTGTTATTCACAGTAAGATGTGCCTTGCTTCATGCTTTTCTTCTTCAAGAACAAGGCTCCCTTCCCCCTTTCTCCATCTAATCTAAACGTGTTTGAACACTGACAAATGTCACCATTTATGTACAGATTAGAAGTTTTTATCATCGGCAAACATAAATTTTAACTCACAGCTGATCTCACGATTACTACCAATTCCTCATTTCATCTAGATGTGGGCAAACTGCATTCCACTGTGCTGTCAACAACCTGTAGTTAAACTCTGGTGGCAGGTAGTTCTAGCCACAACTTTTCAATCTGCAAAATGACCACGACATTGCAGTCTATGTCTAGGTCCATTCAGCAGTTAAATATCACAGTTTTCACTTTGGACAAGGCTAATGCTGACAAACGGATATCTATAGTCAAAATTGCTTTTTCCTTACCCACACTGGTTCCTACATTGAAGTCTTCCTCAAGCAAGTATTTTAGGACATTTCCAGATCACTATAATTATCTGTATGCTCAAAGTTTTTTCACCGGCTTTGCCAAATGAGAAGAACATGTGCAGAACAGAGACTTGCATCCTCTAATTGACAGCGTACACATTTTCCTCCTCTAGTATACCACTAACCAAGATGCGCTGTTGAGAGCAACTGTGCTGTTAGGATACACCAAAATGTTTAACACATGGTGACATCATTTACTGAAAGTTTGCACATATTTTGGTTACCAGTGTTTAATGAAAACAAAACAGCAACAAGAGGCAAACAAATATATTACATGCATTCCTTAAGTGTTTACTGAAAACAAAACACCAACGAGATGCAAACAAATATATTATGTGCATTCCTTAAATTGTGTGTTGTACTCATGCCTCTTTTTTAAAAGGTAGGATTCCTCATTTCACTCAGCAAAATAAATGAGGTCAAAGAAAAAAATATTAAGTGTAACTTTGAAAATAAATATAGCCTAGAACTCTAGACATAAATATGTATTGATTATAAATTTATGTCATCTTTATTATTATTTAGCACGCACAGTGCACAATGGATTTTTTTGAAACTAGTTTTAAATCTGAATGGCATGATTTTGGAGAACAACTAAATTTCTGTTATGTTTTCACCATAAATTACTAAGAACCCTCAATTTTAACTCCCCATTAACACAGTTGACTGGGAATAAATTCTGAAATCTCTGGGATTACCATATCAATACAGAGGCTTTTCATGGGCTTCTTTCCCTATAAAACTGAAAAGCCCGTCTGACGCATTTTGTGCCCTTGGTACTTTTAGGCTGAGATTTTTCTGTTCTGCCACAACATAAAGAAGGAGTGCTGTTGTTAAGAACTTGCACAGTGACTTTGTTTTGAGGCTTGTGCTTTACGTAAACAGATTAATGTTCCTTGTAAAATACACCAAGTCAGGCCCCATATAATACAGATTGATTTATCTGTGACAGAAAGCCAGTTAAATCCACTAGACTGGACTCACGGGTGAAGCCAGTTCACCGAGTAAAAGAACAATCCTCTTTATAAACTTGTCATATTTCTCATTTTCTTTGGGAAGAGTAGTATTTTGCTTTAAATAAAGAAAACTAGACCTGTAATGACCATGGATGCTGATGGACTGCTCTGAAACTAAAACCATCAACATTAGCTCAGAGTTCTTCTCTGCATAAAGCATCCCTGTTAGAAGCAATAAACTCAGCCTGCTTCTCTGCAACTGGTTGCAGTCAACTGGCTCTACGATTATGTCTGTGTACGTGAAATTATTAATAAGAAAACACAGTTTTCTCAACAAGAAACATAAAGCACATTTTCCTGTATGACATTATATGCAGAGAGACTACTTTGTCTGGTAGCACTGCTTTCTATTCATTAACCACAGAGCAGCACAGTCTGAGGCAGAGCATGTTACATCACTTGAGGACCTGGAGAAATACACGGTAGTGCCCGTATTAAATCAGCAGGTAGCCAAAACATTCAATGGGAGCTGGGTCATATAGAGAATACAAAACCTAGCATAAAATGGGCCATTGAAACTGAGCAGGAACACTCCTTCACTCTGCAGTAGGCGTTCAGGGCAGGTTTTTATAACATTTTCTTCATTGCTACATTTTGGTTTCTATTATATGTTCTAGCAGACACTGGCAGGCCAATTACCTTCACCCTACATCCTGAGCAACTTTCTCAAGCAGAAGGCTGAACTCGAGCCTAAATGGCTCAGAAATTATTTCAACCTGCTCTCAGCTTTGCTCCACCAGTGACTGCACAGATGAGTGAATACTGCAGTCAGTAGTAATAGGAATTCATTAACATTTGAGGTGGCAGCTTGATTCAGTCTAATGCACACTGTTTTTCCTTTACAGTTAACAAATAATTATGTAGATAGGTGTACGCTCTAGAGTTTGGAAAAACAATCGGATCTCTGAGGACATGTATTCACGATAAATTAGACACTCACTGCTTTGCTCTCCAAAATTTTTGGTACTCCATATTTGGTACAGGACACAGAGAGAAATTCACTTCAGTTGGATGATAAATAAAATAATAAAAAATAAGAGAACAGGAAGAAGTGTTCCGGAGTGTTTTAAATAATGATCAGGAGGAAACCTGTTTGAATACTGTGCTCTTCCTTCTCTACTTTTTTAAACACTTTCCAGATTCCGCTGGTGGAAAGTGCTTATAATTCACTTAAGTTCCAGTTAGTGTTTGCTGAAGCCGAGCTATTCAACATATGAAATATCCAAACCCACACACAACTAAGAAAATCTTTCCTGTAGGACTGCACAGGTGGTTTGCCCACCTTTAAGGAGCTGCAAGAGGAAGGTTTCTTTAGCCCATGCCCTTAATTTTTACTTTGCTTCACAAATCATCGTTTTTCTTTTGAAAATGCATTGATCTCTCTTTTTATACCTGCCCCTTTTGATTGTTTTTTTGGAATGCTGGTCTTTCCTGAGAGTAATTGTTCAGAAGATTTAAGGAGCACAGAGCAGGCTTTTTGTCTAAGTGGTTGTGAACACCGGACTGTGAACACTGGACTCTTTCCTGTTCCAGCTTTGAATCATATGGGGCAACGAGCATTCGCTTTCACAAGTTCCAGGAGTACTTCACAGTAGAGAACCTCCTATGACTGCATTTGGGGACCAAGTCTGAGATTCTGTCCCGGATTCCCTCCTTCTGAAGTCTTTAGGACTTTACACTTCTCCTTTATGAGAACAGATTCTGTACATTAAAGAGTGCCCTAACTCCTGTCAGACCACTTCTGGTCCAGCTGTGCATCTACACTCCCATGAGCCATCTCACCAAGGTGAACAAGCCTCTTCACAAGAGTGAGCAGTCAGACTAAGCGTCAGCACTGGACACTGGCGGGGGCAGGGGGGCGGGGAACAACGATCAAACCAAAATGGGACATGATAAACTGATGAGAACAGAACTGTCACACTATGTTCCCCATCTTCAAGTTTCTTATATACAATTATTTGTTTTGTAATAAATGTAGAGCTTGCATGGGTTTCAGCTGAGGTTTTTTAATAAGTGGTGGCATTAAGGAATCTTTTGAACCTATGTTTGAGATTAAAGTTAGAGTGCATGGAGGATTTGTAGAAGAATGTGTTTGGAAATATGCACCCATTTATTGTGCGTGTATTATATATGTTCATAAGTATATACGCACACATATGATTAATTTTTTTTCCTTCAAAGTCTAAATCAAAATAGCAACACTTCAACATAGTGACACTCCATTCCACACTGGTATAAATGTATCTATCAATACAGCATTTGAGACGCTTATTAGAATACTAGTAATGGCCATGATGCTCTTAACTTCAACGTACATTTTAGCTACTCCTCATTTGAGTTCTAAATAAGCAGAATTTATCTTTGTGGAGCATAACAGGGAATAAATGCAGTCAGTGCTCATAAATATCAAGGAAAACCCAAGGCAGATAAAGAACAGGGTACAAGGAATTTATTTCCGAGTATGCCGATGCTGCTTTTGGATTTATCACAATTATTTTACAAGGATAACATTCCATCTAAACGCCCTACACAAATTATATCATCTTTAGAAAATGCCATTTGATTATGGTGAAAAAAGTCTCAATTTTAAATTGAGATCCTCCTCCTGACATAAAGCTTATACAGAATCATCTCCTATATGACAATATGACCAAAATTCTTCTATGTCAGTAACTGATCAGTCATCTCCCAGTAGTTCTTAAATTACCAAGTGGAGCAGAGAGAAACTCTGGTGTATCTTGCAGCTCCTCTTAATTCTAGTCATCATCCCACTGCCAGCATTTCCCCAGAGGCCATTCAGAAAAAACAAAAGTTTAACTTAGAAGTTCTGAACCCACCCACCTTCGCTCCTCTCCTCCATATCCACAGCTACCCAAAGGAATTTATTTCACTTCACTGGCTGAAAAGCGATCCAAGGGAAACCAGTCCTTGTGAATATTATGCTCATTTTCTGTTTTCAGCTCTACTGCTTATTTTTTTGTATGTCTACGTACACAGTAACCTCCTATCATCTTGATAGTCACAGATGTGACTTGATTAGAAAAACAGCTTGCGTCCATGGTGAGGATACTGCTCATAGTAACCTAGACTCTACAACAGCTGTTTTATTATGATTATTTTGCAGTACAGTATGGCCCACATAAAGGCAAATGATAATTTAATAAAACAGCTCTTCCTTCTCCCAGATTTCAGTATGATAGAACATTCCAGAATTTATTGCGGATACCGCCTTATCTATGCATCTTCCAAACGTTAAAAATACTCATCTTCCAATAGCTGCTAAATTCCCTGAACAGAGTAGGCCAAGCATATGGGGAAATGGTGATCCAGCTTAAAAAAAAAAACAAACCTTTTTTTCCCTCTTTCAGCCACAAACCCCTTCTTCTCCACCTGCCACCAAACCCCCAAAACCAAGTACCAGGCTGTCTGACAGACAGTGGATCCTGCTGAACTTTTGTGCTCCTTTTAGGTCTCACAGCTTCTGAAGCTCAGAAGGGCTCAAGAAAACAAGGAGAGAGAAAGCCCAGATACCTTCTTTTCCTACCTCTGTCATAAGGGAGAGAGGGATGGCCTCTCATCCTACTTCAAACACATGTATTTGAAGTATTTAAATGAGAAGAACACAAAAAGTTTCAAGAAACCAGCTAGAGAGAATACACATAAATGTATTGCTACAGGTATAGGTTTTGGCTTGCTTTCTTAGTAATTGCCTTTTTCTCACTGGATTTTCCTGGAAAGGGAAAGAGCTCCGTTATTTTAAAAATCCATTCATTAAAAGATGACTCAAATATCCCAAAGTTTGGAAATCGGAGCCTGATCCACTGGTTGATCCAGGAAATCAAACCAGAGAGAGTTCATGCAAAGCTGAAGTGGTACGACAGTACTGAACTTAGCCTGCATCCAAGTCATTTACATGCAGAGGATATCGCTGCCACGAGGGAGGGAAAAACATATCTACAGGAGATGGGACTATTTTAAAGCTAGAATATTATCTCTTCAATCTGTTCTTTGTCTATTATCCTTACTGTGATTGAGGCTTATGCATATTAACAACTAGTGGTCCATTTTTAATGCAAGAATACTTTTTACTGCCCCCGCCCCCCATCAGACCATGAGGGGGCAGGGAAAGAGGCAATTTATTCCTGAAATTTACACATTTTCTTTAAGGAAGGTTAGTCAATCAAACAAAGCAATCCCCACTGATACAGAGCCCACTGAAATGAACTGAAAATTTCCCAATGGCTGAATCAAGCCTACTGGATATCATAGAATCGTTATGGCTGGAAAAGACCTTTAAGATCATCAAGTCCAACCATTATCTAACTCTGCCAAGCCCACTTCTAAACCATGTCCCCGAACACCATATCTAGACAGCTTTTAAATACATTCAAGGATGTCAATTCAACCACTTCCCTGGGCAGACTGTTCCAGTCTTTGATAACCCTTTCAGTGTAGAAGTTTTTCCTAATGTCTAACCTAAACCTCCCCTGGTGCAACTTGATGCCATTTCCTCTTGTCCAATCACCTGTTACATGGGAGAAGAGACCAACACCCACCTCTACAACCTCCTTTCAGGTAGCTGTAGAGAGAAATAAGGTCTCCCCTCAGCCTCCTTTTCTTCAGACTAAACAATCCCAAGTCACTCAGCCGCTCCTCATAAGACTTATTCTCAAGACCCTTCACCAGCTTCGTTGCCCTTCTCTGGACATGCTCCAGAGGGTCCTTCTTATACTGCAGCACCCAAAACTGAACACAGTACTCAAGGTGCTGCCTCACCAGTGCTGACTACAGTGGGACAATCACTTCTCTTGTCCTGCTGGCTACACTATTCCTGATGCACCACAGGATGCCATTGGCCTTCTTGGCCACCTGGGCACACTGCTGGCTCATGTTCAGCCGGCTGTCAATCAACACCCCCAGGTCCTTTTCTGCTGGGGAGCTTTCCAGCTACTCTTCCCCAAGCCTGTAGCATTGCATGGGGTTGTTGNGCATGGGGTTGTTGTGCAGGCCCTGCCACTTGGCCTTGTTGAAGCTCATACCATTGGCCTTGGCCCATCAATCCAGCCTATCCAGGCCCCTCTGAAAAGTCCTCCTACCCTCAAGCAGCTCAACTCTCCCACCTAACTTGGTATCATCTGCAAACTTACTGAGGGTGCTCTCAATCCCCTCGTCAAGATCATTAATAAAGATATTAGAACAGGAGTGGCCCCAACAGTGAGTCCTGGGGAACATCACATGTGACTGTCTGCCAACTGGATTTAACTCCATTCACCACCACTCTCTGGGCCTGGACATTCAGCCAGTGTTTGATCCAGCAGAGTGTACGCTTGTCCAAGCCTTGGGTAGCCTTTTTTTTTTTTTTCGTGCGAATGCTGGGCAGAACAGTGCTGAAGGCTTTACTGAAGTCTAGGTAAATAACATCCACAGCCTTTCCCTCATCCACCAAATGGGTCACCTTGTCATAGAAAGAGATCAGGTTGGTTAAGCAGGACCTGCCCTTCATGAACCCGTGTTGACTGGGCCCGACTGTCTGGTTGTCCTGTAAATAGTCTGTAATGGCACTCAAGATGACCTGCTCCATAACCTTCCCCGGCACCAAGGTCAGACTGACAGGTCTGTAGTTCTCCGGATCCTCCTTCCGGCCCTTCTTGTAGATGGGTGTCACATCTGCTAATCTCCAGTCCATTGGGATCTCCCTGGTTAGCCAGGACTGCTGATAAATTATGAAGAGCGGTCTAGTGAACACATCCACCAACTCCTTCAGCACTGTTGGGTGTAACCCATCTGGCCCCATAGACTTGTGTATGTCTAGGTGGTGCAGCAGGTCACTGACCTGCTGTGAAAACCTCTTGGACTGTGGAGGTCTCATTCTGTTCCCCATCCCTGTCTTCCAGCTCAAGGGGCTGGGTACCCAACAAACAACTAGACCTGCTATTAAAGACAAAGGCAAAGAAGGCATTAAGTAACTCAGCCTTTTCCTCATCCTTAGTCACTGTGTTTCCCCCTGCATCCAATAAAATATATTTCAGTCACATGTGAACATCATTGTGTTTACTACAAGTAGACAAGTTAAAATGGAACAGTGAGTAAAATAAGAACAAGAAATAAAAATCCAAGCAAGCATTTTAAAAGGCAAGGGTCAAGTGTATTGCCTGTGTTTCTAATGGACAGACTATGTCACAGGCAGAGTATTGGGAGTCTAAGACAAATCATTTGAGAAAATAGTTCACATGTCTTACTTAAAAGGTTGATTGCATTTCGGACAATTTTCCTGCACGTAACTACAAGAAAAACTTCATATAATTTACAAATCAGGGATTACATCATAACTGGACCGTGTTTAACCAAAGCTCGGCCTTTGTCCTGATGACAAGGTTGAATTTGTTCTCAAATTTCTGCATAAATGCCACAACTCTTCAGGATGAGGGATTACTAGCTCTGTCAAGAGATGTACCAGAACAGGCAATTACACAGTAAGGTCGTCACAACTCTCTGACAATGAAAAGCTCAGTCACAACTATCCAGCACCTGTTTTTCACATTATCCCACAATCTTTCCTTGCCTGTTTGATCATTTGCTCAATCTCAGATAACTACAGAAATGATTATCTGCATTATCTTCTATTGGTTAAACGTCCAATACATCTGCAGAAGATCTTGTTCACCAGTGTGTGAAGATGGTATCACTAAAATTTACATCAGAATAAAAAAAGTCTGAAGTTTTTTGACAAAAGTACTGTCATCCCTAAAAAACCTTCACTTTCAAAGGTTACATACAAATAAAAACACTACCTAGATATCTCGCTTTCTAAAACTTCACAATACCAAAGATACAGCTCCACCAAAGCATCTTCCAGGAAAGGAAGGGAGGGAAAATAAGAAGAGGGAGAGGACAAAAAAGAAAAGATAAAAAGAGTTTGGACTGCAGAATAATAAGAGATACTTAAGTACCTCACCAGTGTCTAAGAAAACCTGATAGAGATGGACAAATTAGGCCTTCAAATTTGTGTTATTAGTGGAGAAACTTAGTCATGGGAAACAATTTGCCTTAGGTTGTAAGACACCAAATCAAAAAGCTGAACCACCAACACATAAAAGTGTGACTATATTCAAAATAAATGTCTCGTTCACGTTAACACAGGCATGATCCAAGAGAGTTCATTCAAATAACTAAGATCTGAAAGAATTTCTCCTTTCTCCTAACAAAGGACAGCCTGAAGCCTCAGAATTTTAACTGACCTAACTGCTAATGAACAAGGATACGTCAGCACAACAGAAACCTTGTGTAAAGTCACTTGGAACTCTCACTCTGTGCCTCACCAAAGCTGACAGGAACCAAAGCCCGGTATTCAGCAGCTAGATTTGCTTGTCTGTGTCCAGCTCAGTACTAGGAATCAAAATCCAAAGGAGGAACTCTGGGTTCTTGTCATAGAGTATGTGCCAAGAACTGATCGTAGCTGGAAACTATCATCACAGACATGAAAGTGTTATGTCACACACTGTAAACAATGACAGGAAGAACCAGTGAAATCCTCTGGCCTGAGTATCTGTATAGCACAGCCTACAGGCTTGGCACAAATTCATCATGCTTGCCAGAAAAAGTTCCGGTCTTCATCTTACAAGTCTAGCGCTGGAGAATAAAATATTACCAAGAAAAATCATTCCAGGGATTAATAATCCTCAATAGAAATGCACCGGCATTTTGCTGCTTTGAGTGTGTTTTTCCTCAGATTTCATCCATTTAATAATCTCAAAAGCAGACAGACACCCTACCCTTCTTTCCAGTCTGCTAGACTAGCGCCATCTTTAAAGAAACTTTTGTTCCTTACGTATGTACTTTTAGATGATAATCGGGCTCTACACTTTAACTTTCAGCCAAAATAAGCTTTAGCTGTTTGAGCTCCCAAGCTTCTTCACTATAAGGCATAATGTACAAAGCTTTAATTATTCCTGGTGGATCTTCTCTAAAGCCTCTTTAACACACAGTCCTGAGAAAACAGTCAAGTCTCTCTGAAGGTACAGGGTCTACATTCTTATTCAACTCTATCCACTACCATTATAATGAGGTAGAAAAGAGGCAAAATGCCTCTACTTCACAGAAGAGAGATGCAAAGTAAGATGAACTAACAGAGAGAGAGCATTGGATGGGACACGAGTTTAGTATTAGGCCTCCTTTCCCACTACAATTTGAATGTAGTTATTTGAAACTCTTGATACAAAAAGCCCAAAGGTACGGGTAATTTATACGACATTTTCCCACCCTGATAGTTCACTTTACAGCATGACAGGAAAAAAAAAAAGTAAGATAAAGTAATTTGGTCTGATGGCTCGATTTACTAATGCTCTATTCTTGCATAGTTGCTTGTATTTGTGGTAATGCTTCCACCTTTGGCAAGTGCTGCAGTACAACTTTCCACACGCAGCACCAAAGGACAGAAGCTTGTTAATTACTTCAAATGTATAGCTTTTTTTTTTTTTTTAGTTTACCATTGTGTTTACAGGCTACACACTGGTGAAACTGGAAAATGTCTTACCAGATTCAAAGCTGGTATTTCCATTTCTGCAACAAATGAAAAAGATCTATTGTGAACTGTATTATCACAATTAACAAGTTATCTGTTATTTTTGTTCTAATGCTGGAAAAACAGTTGCAAATTAACTGAGAAGTAGAATGTACACTTTTTTATGTAAAACAAAAAAAGGTAATGTTAATTGCATACCTCAAATATAAATTTTCATCTGCATCAAGCATTCTATGCTTGATCATTCCAGGAAATGTTTTTAAATAGGCAATAGAAAAGTACATATGGCAGGAAATTCTAGGAAGATTACTTTACAGATAGCATAAATGAATAAATCTATCCCAAACCCAAATGCAGTCCCCACCTACAGCAGATTGCACAGCTTGAGATAGTGATCTGAAGAGATCTAATTAAACAGACTTGACTGTATACACGCTTATAACACAAGCATACCACTACCAATAGACTGTTCTGAAGAACCCCAATGAAGAGCTTCCCATTTTATGCAAGAATTGCAGCTCCTTTATCACCTGACAGGTTATGGTGAGTAAGCCAGAATGCACAGAATAAAGTCTTGGCTGGAGTCTAAACTCAAATACATTTGTCACGTAAATTGTCTAAATACGAAAGAGCGACAAATCCTGCATTACACAAGTAGACTGGAAGTAAGACCACAAGCTTTAGTACTGATTTATTATATGTTAAATATTAATGAATTATTAAGAAACCATTCACTGAGGTTTAAACAACTCTACATCTTACATATTTCTACAGCTCTACAAATGTATTTTTAATAATAGATAATTAATTTATAACAACATTAAATCTAAATTAAGTCCTCATTTCAAGCCATAAAAGAAACCCATTGGAGGGTGGTGAGATATATACTGTTGCTCTACAATAAGGTCACTTCTTCGTGGCACAATTTTATTTCTGCATCATATATTATTTGTGTAGCCAAATCAGTACAGACACGCAGCACAAGGCTTATGTAGCCTGATGAGAAATAAAGGCAGTGACCTCTGCAATAGGGCTGTGTGTTGTTTTCCATTCTAACAAACAATTTTCAATTGAGAATTTCCTAATGCTTCTTGTCTTTCGGCAGTGACCCGTCATGTTTGGCCTGATCACTTTTCCCCCCCCCCCTCACAGTTTCAGTAAAAGTAATTTAGGTAGTTTTCTGAAGAAAGAATTTTCTTATTTTAAATGTATTTGAAAATTTATTTTGCAACTTGTGGTAGCAAAGTAAAAAAAAAAAAGGAAAAAAAAGTTTTTATTGAGAAGTCTCTGCATGCAAAGAAATTTAGTTATGATGTGACAAAACTCCAGTTCTTGGTAAATATTGTGTTTAGTGCATTCCGTATATTTTCCATGACACTCTTCATAAAACTGAGAAGCCTCCTGTTAAGGTGCGGCTGAACATATGCATACAGCTCACCAAGTTGGACCTCACACCCAAGCCACAAAGCAGTGGGACTTAATGAACACTTGGCATGAAGTTTGGGGACAACAGAAGTACTATGAAATTCACGATGTAACCTTGTGTGCTAAGCAAACCAAATAAAGTCCCTGCACATTTCTGCAAGAAACCTGCTTCCTTGCTTTCTAAGACTGGCTGCTACACTAATGGGTCTTCAGAGCTCAGCAGCTGAAGAATGCACAAGGGCTGGGACATACCAAATGAGACAATAAGGACTGCCATACCTATATCCACAAGGAGGCATACTAAGGCAACTTCTATAACCTCATTGTGGCATTTCTGTTTGGTGTGCACCACTGTGCAATCATGAATATTACCCAAACCCATCACATGAGCACAGCTGCTGAGAAACTTTGTCTATGACTATCAACAAGCGTAATATACTGCAAGACTATTGCACTCCTATTCCACTCTTTGTGGAATAAACTACGAGAAACATCAGATTTCTAGCCTTATTCTATCCTGTGCACTCTCAACAGGACCCTCAAACTACTGGAGCCACAGAACGGATTTTAAAAAGCACTGTGCGTGACAGTTGCTTCTAGCTCTTTCACTCTTTCAACCTTAACAGTTTATTTCTCTCTATAGTAGCAGATCCTACCAAATCCTTCCACATGATGAGACCACACCAGGCAACCCAGCTGAGTAAAGCAGATGAAGTAGAAACCCTTGCAGGTCCCAGACAAATCTTTCTGAATATGTTATAGAACAGAAGATTTAACACGAGAGCTTTTTTATCTGTGGTCAGATCTGTACAGCAGAAAAGGAAGAAAACCCACCTAGCCCCTTTCCTAAGTAGACCAGTCTTACTAAGGGGGAACAGTAAAAAGTGGGGGAGCTCAAGAAATCACTGCAGCGACTTTCATTCATGTCACAGGGGTACTCAAAATGTATTTCTCCTCAAGTTCCAGGCAGTGAAATGTTGTGACAATAAGAGTGCCCACAGCAAGGTCTGTTTGAGAACCAGTTCAGTAGCAGCAAGTTCCCACACAGAACAGGGATTCCTCTATCAGTCTGTCCCTAAACAGATGAAGTGTAAACTCTATCCAACCCACAGATGCAGGATCAGAAACTGCCTCTTTCTCTAGTCTTGATTCTTAAAAAATAAATATAACTCTGCTTCTTCAACTCCTCTGTTTCAATACAGCATCAGAAAGCTGTATTAAAAGTCTCTAAAGAGTAGCATCTTTTACAAATGAAGTAACATAGCTTAGTTTATACTCACAGATCCTTTTTTTCCTCTTATTTTATACAGAGATTCTCTTCCTCTTCCCCTCCAGAATGACTATAATTATTCTATAAAAATACAGAGCATATGGAATGCTTTCCTCCAAGCAAGGGAACAGAGCGCCATAAAAGCAATGAACATAAGCAGTTTATTAGAGGTGGTTTCCCTTCCCCATCACCTACTCAGAGCTGCTGCGAAATTCTATTGAAGTCATACTGTGCAGGGGTACAAAACAGCTATGAAAGGATTTGCCTGCATTACATAGGGTTTACTGTTAATTAGCTGTTGTACACGTGTGCAGTACATTAAAACTGCCTTTTTTTTTTTTTAGGAAGTGATGATTTGTTGAGAGGACGTCCTTTCTTGATCTAAAGCTAGCATTAGGATTGTAATTTGAGTTAACATCTACACATCATTTTATGTAACCACTTGACAACGGTGGTCCTGGCTAATTAGTTGCTGTTAGTTAAAAGGGAAACGTGAATGACATTTTCTTTGGGCATAAATAGAGACAACAGCTTACTCAGACCAATAACATCAAGGTGCTAGTTCTTTCCAATCATATCCACCAGCTGCTCCTGATCACATCTTCAGATTTGCAATCTCTCACACACCAGAAAACAGAAACTTCACTCCTCCTTTGATGATCTCTTCTGTCTTAGTATTAAGTTGAATGAATTATAGGAAGGGTGAACACATTTAAAATTCATACTTTAAGTAAAAACTTTGCCCACAGACTAGCTTCAACAACTGAGTTAGCCAAACTTTTGTGGTGGACTTGGGAGCAGAGGAACATAGAAGAACCAGCCTTTCATGACTGCCTAGTGTAATTTTCTTAACGGACAGAAGAGTATTATTTTTACAGTTTTTCAATCTTCCTTTTAGGCAATGGCTATCCAAATCTTTGAAGCAAGCATAGCCCTTTCACTCTTTGTTCCAGAGCTCCTAACATGTATGCTGTTCCCCCCAAACATTTGTCAGAAGGCACCAGAAGGAGTAGAGTCATTCTAGTAAGGGGTGAGGAAAGAGTATGGCTAATGCCTTTGGGCACCCTGGGAAATTCCAGCCTCCATCTGCTTTCTGCCTTTCCTTTGGTGATTTCTAGGAAAGGTTGATACAGGAGGGGGAACCCAAACTGAAGTTTTACAGTAATAATCTAGTACCTAATCCCACCTCCTAAAGGCAGAGAAAAACAGGAAGAGCTACGAGTGTCTGAGATAACACCGGGACACAAGGCTCTTGTCTCCTCTCTGTTTGCTGGGCTGAGATTCTCAGCACAGCAGGGAAGGAAGGAAGGAGACAGAAAGGAAGACAAAGACGCAGTGGTGTTAGTTACATACCAGCTAAGGATTCCACCATGCATGGGGAATTCTCTGCTAGCCTGTCCCATTCCTTCGGGTCTCTATGTCATCTGAGCAACCCGAAGAGGTCAGCCAGAAAATTGGCTCGGCAAACTGACTCAGTGAATCACATAAATTACAATCAGACAACATTGCGATAGGGACACTATGAATTAAACACGGTATAAGTACAGACAGAATGTGTGTCACAGATGTGAGGAAAGTCTTTCCCTGCCGTATGATTTCAACTACAGTAAATCAAGAGCTATAATGACAATAACCAGAATTTGCAACCAACTACAAGCCTAAGAGGCACTCATTTCTCCCGTGACTTTTAACTCCTTTAGAGTTTAAACTTCTCCTGGCATTTAAGAATACAATAAAAGACTTTGTGAGGATAAATCGAACACATCGAAAATAAGTGTGGGTCCTCACAGGGAAAAAAAAAAAAAAAAAAAAAAAATTGNGTAAGCCAATAGTCATTTGAAAAATCTATCAAGTAGCCTAGAGGAGAAGAGCTAGAATAGCCTTTATACTTGGCACTGAGCTGGAAACGGGAAAAGGGGTTTCTGCATCCTTTTGGACAGAACTCTATTGAAGCTAAAGGTTTTAAAAAACCCAAACATCTATGCAGAAAGACATGCAATGCCAACAGTAAGATTTTTTTCCCGCAAAATATAAGGGTCCAAACATAACTTCAGTTTTTCTGCTTTCACCGGTCATCTGGAAAACAAGTCATGTGGTGCACATCTGATTCATCTTTATTAAACACAACAGTAAGAATTACTTTGCTATTCTACCAGACTCTTACAAAAGATGTCAAGTCAATGGATCATGGCAAAACCAATTTGCAAACTACAAAACGGGAAAGAAAAGCAACACTGGTATGAGAATGGAAATAGGTAAATGAGAAATATCTCTTTGCTTGTGGTTATAGCCTCGCTCTCACTTCCACCTGCCTGAACAGCAGAGAACCCTGCCCTTCAACTCACTGCTAATTCACATGAATGGAAGAAATTCAAGTAAATAGATATGGGTAAAACTGATTATTAATTATTTTAAGGTCTGTAATTCTAGGGAAGGCATGCAATTGCTAAAGGGACACGAAAAAGATTCTATCTGAAGTGAAACATATCCATTATTGATTTATACCCCTACCATAATAAAAAAAATCACTTTGCCACTGCAGTTTTGCCCATTTTTAGCCCAAACGAAATGAACCATTTTCACAAACAGAACAATTTCACTAATCTAATAAGTATAAAGGTATGAAATTTCCTTCTTTGGCTTGAAAGTGAAAGAATACATACATACTGACATTTAAACACAGTGCAGCAATTTTCCTAAAATAAATTCAGCAAAGTTGAAACACAAAAAAAATCCATCAGACCTAAAGGAAACATTTGAGGGTCTTCCCCCTCAGACCGAATGGAGCAGGACATTATTCACTTGAGCACAGTAAAACAATTGCTTTAATTTCCACCCCCCTTGATAATTTGCTTTACTGCCTTGACAGTAGTTTCAAGGAGACAAAACCTATGATTTACACAATGCAAAAAACAAAATAAGCATTGCCTGCTAACACATGGCTTAAGCCTGGCACTCTACCAGGGAACACTCTTTTTAGTGCTGTGTCATCATGTTCGAGGTTCCACTCCTTTAATTCCATTTTTAAATACAGGGCCCAATCTAACATACACTGTGATTAACAGGACTCTTTCCATCAAATTCCATGGGTATTTGACAGTACCTCCAGACACTTTACTACTACGTGAACATTTTCAATGCAAAGCTAAGTTTTGGAGCTATACCACTTGAATTAAACAGTGAAAAAGGTCTGACTGGCTTTTGGGCTACCAGAGGAAGCTAGAGCGAGCAGCCTGTAATGCTTTAAGAGACCTACATTATAGCCAATAAGTTGTCTTCCTGGTGTAAAGCCCTTAATGTACCCTCAGAAAACTGACGAAAAATCCAATTGATGAAATACATGTTATTTTTAAATTGGTTGCTAAAGCAAAGAACTTCAGCATTGCCTTCATTGCCTGTAGTTTGGTAAGCCCCCTAAACTTATGCAAATAATAATACATTTTCTGTATCTGTGCTTTGACTGAAGTTGAGAAAATGGAGACCTTTAAAACTGATTGCTTGTTTTGGGCAACTCAGTTTGGATGAGTACATCTGAAAATGAGACCCCCACAGAAGTACCTCAAACTGGATATCCCAGATCAGAAAGATTAAAACAAAATATTGAAATATTGAAAAACTCAGTCTTCTTCTGTTGCCTATTCATTGGTCTATAAATTGTCAGAACTGATATTGATTTAATTAAACAAATATACAATTTGATAGCATTCATAGAGTACTGTTTTTCAAGTTTAAACATGTTCTCCCTCAACAGCTATAAAAAGGAATATTCACATTAGGCACACAACTATGAGGGAAAGGCAACCTTAAAAACTTTTTTTTTAAAGACAAGAAAAAAAATACAGAGTAAAATTCTTAATGAGATGAAGTTGATTGAAATGATATATTTTTCATCCAGTCTTAGCTCAGGACAGTAATCCCAAAGCCTGGAAGTCATACTAACCAGTTTGAATTTAAAAATAAACAAACTCAATTGCAATGAAGGGCTTTCACGAAAAAGAATGCAGGGTATAACCGGAATGTTTTGGGACTCCTCCTACATTAGTTTCGATTGTCATTACTGAAAAATAAAATTGCTGCCAGGTTACAATTCTTTTTTTTTTTTTTTTACAGAAAATGGAAGAAAAATCAAATACTAGTGTTATGTGAATTAAGGAAGAAATTCAGTTTTGCTGAAACATTTACTTTTTCCAGAGAAGTAGTATGGAAGAAAAAGCTTCATTTGCTTTGAAGCTGTCTTAAACAAAAAACCCAATAAATGGAAAAAAAAATAATTACAATGTAACCAGAGTTTTCACCATGTTTACTTCCAGTAAAATTTCATCAAGAAACATGTATTTCTGTAGAAAATTTCAGAATTGAATCCTTACTGATTTAACCTAGAAATAATAATTTAAAAAAGGCATTTTCTAATCAGCCTAAACAAGCAAGATATTTATTGGCTTTCAAACAGAAAAGTAAATCTAGATGTTCAGAGGCATATCTTACTTAAGGACAAATTATATTCTCCCCATGATTTGCATTTCTGAACAAACTGGATAGTAGAACATTCCTACAGTAACCAGGGAAAGACCTCGTGTAGAAAAATGGAAAAGTGGTGGATGTTACCTAGCATGTTGTGGTAAAGTGGACTGTCGTGTCCATGGATAGTAAATGCAGTCATGACTAGCGGGACCTCTACACCTGCAGGCAATTACAGAACAAAAGACGTCATTTGCCATTCACAAGGACATGCACACGCATGCGCCCTTGTCCACACGTGGAGGATGGAAGACACACAGGGAACGATCACTCAGCAAGTACCTATCCATCAGGCCGATGCAGTCCTCAATACGTGGCCCTATGCACCTGCAGCAAATCCAAATTGAAAATAGGGAGAGAAAGAGAGAAATCTGTTATTTACAGATCCAAGAAGCAGGAATCCCCTCTTTGTGCTACATTCTTAATTATAATTCTCAAGAGAGACCTAAGTCACCACAGAATTATAGCTTGTGACAAAAACAAGCTTGCAACGGGAACAATAATAGCAATGTAAACAGCACTCTAAGGTTGGACATATCCTGGCTCAAACAACACTTAAGGCAGGTTTCACCTGCATATGTGGGATTCCTGACAATAGAGTTCCTTTTTCTGGATGTTGTCTGAATCATCAAACCAGTGATTACTACACAAAAGCTGTTCATTTGAAAGATGAGACCTCCAGGAACACAATACAAAACTCTCTTTCTTTCTGTAACTGATGCAATTGTTCATTCTGTTCTAAGTTCCTAGCTAGGGCAACTGCAGAAATATTTTGGAAGCAGACTATACTTTTACCAGGGAAGCTCAAGGATGAGCTTCCAACAAGAAAAAACAGAGCAAAACGGTGTCTTCTGATTCAGGCATTTTATTCTGCTTTCCTTAGATGCTGCCAAAAGTCCTCCACCTGCAAAATCATCAGGTTCTCACCAAAGGCGACGGGAATACAGGGAATCGCTTCATGCACCAGCACTAAAGCACAACCATGGGGAAAGAGTCTGTTTGCAAAACATGGATACACATGGATTTTCCTTGCCCTCATGAAGAGCAGCAGGTGAAGTGGTGTCCTAGGTCCTCTGCATTCAAATAGCAAGTCAACAACACATTTAAACAGCAGTCAGGATTCTCAGAGATAACATAAAGTTAAGCTTTTAGGGGTTAAGACAACCTGACACCCTTTAGTGCTGAATGCCCAGCTAGTCCCTCTGTAGCCATGGAGAGTATCTAGCCCTCAGCATTTTAAGGAAACCAAACCACTTATTTCAACTCTTTAACAAGATCTCAGAACCATTTTATTAACAGGGTCTTTGGCTGCACGTCTACTTAGAGGAGCAGGTGATCTGACACATCAGTAGATTGAAACTCACTTCTGTTGAGGCATTTTAAAAATAAGGTATGATCCCCAACTCTTTTTAAAGTCTACTGCTTTCAGTTTGGCTTTGATAGAGGGATATGCACGTCAAAAATCTGAAAGAGTTCAAATGAGCTCCCATGAGATCTTCTTTCCACTTCATCACTTGCCACTCATCAGCTTTTGCTGCATTTAAATTAGCTATCACTCTATTATTATAAAATAAATTCAGTGAATTCAATTTCCCCTTACCTGCCCATAAGGGAGAGCAGAAGGACACTGAACCTTACCTCTTGTTTGTTTACTTCCATTTTTATTTTTACATAAAAACTGTGACATGCAAACACAAGTTGTAAGGATTTCCTCAGTAATGGGTTCCTTCAGCAAACATGCAGACATAAAAAGGATTCATTAAATACCCAGGTGGCCAGATAATGCATGAAGGTGGAAAGGGGAGATTTAAACGCAGTTCAAAACTCTTGATGGGTGTTTTCTGAAGTTTCAGCTGTCCTGGGCTTCAGAATTCAGGACTGTCTGAATTCTAACCAGTCTTAAACATATCCAACATTTCTTCCTTTCATGGCATTCTCAGCTCTTTGCAGCAAACCAGTTCAGCAATGAAGGAGGCTGAAAAAAAGTTGTTCACATCTTCCATTTCCTAGCATGTCAAGAGAAGCTAAGCTCAGATTCTTGTTATAAATAACGAGAAGGCCCTCTTCAAATTAGAAGTCTGAGAGTCCATTACTAGTTCAGATAACTGGCAGACTAACATAAAGAGCCTATTGTCTTGGTGTCATTGTACATCTGTACATTTATTCTCTCAGACTTTTGGAGAATAGGACCCGAATCCAAGAAGAGAGAGCTATTTGGACCTCACCCACTCCAAGCTGAAATACCATTGATTTTTATTTAAACCTGTAATCTTCTTCAATGGATTTCCCAGCCCCAAACAGAAAACTCTGTCCAGGTGCAATTTCCGTTACTCCTAGTCATGTTGAACAGTTTCCTGCTGTCTTGATTACATGCAGTAAAGTACAATGCTATGTGAGTAATAGTAATATCTATTAACAAGTTGATTTGCACCACCAAGTCATTAGTTACTTTTCCTCTGGAAATAACTTCCTTGGTTTCAGGCTTTTTGACACATATTATGTACAACCATGACACAATCATACATCACACCGGTACTCCATTCACCCCCAGGGTTCCTTTTTCTGCTTGGAGTCTGGATGATATTTTCATTTCCAAGTTTGCTCTGTAAAATGAACTGGTTAACTGATACATGCCAATTTATTAATGATTAATTCACTATCCTACAACAGCTTAATACAGCTTACACAGAAAATTATACTTGGAGCTCATTCTAGCTTTACAGATAATCATCCTCTGAAAGAAAATGATGAGTTAAAACAGTTCTGAAAATTGGAGTAACAACTGTTTTTCCCCCAAAACAATCCTTTTCCCCTCTGTTACAAATATTGTCCTTCTTCAACTTTCCTTTAGATTGAAAAGTGGGGTCTTAACTGTTCACAGGTGTGGAGCAGCGAAGCCATTTCTAGTCAGATGAATTCTGAAAAATCTTTTGTCATTAGAAACAAACAAAACTGATTCTACAATGGCATATATGGATTAACTATGGACAGAAGAAAACCTTAGTTGTGGCAATGACCCGGTCATCCAACTATTGCTATGCATAAAGCCAGACAACTCAAAACCAAGGGGTTACTTAGCTAACAACAAGTGCACACTGATGGTGACAGTAAGAAACTGTAACTGAGGCAGGGGACAGGAGGAAATTTTGCATGAAAAAAATAGTAACAGTTTCTTATTCAAAGTTTGCTGCCATTGAATTTGCAGTATTGTTTCACTAGGAATTCACATAATGCCTTCCTAAAAATACACCTAAGCTTTAGGGGCAAGACAGTACATCTGCCTTCAAATCCCTTCTGGACCACACACATGTTGACAAGGCTCCTGCGACTTCTCTGGCTTAGGGTTAAAAGAAAAACAACATTTTGTTGAAGAGTAATACACTTCCTTCAAAAAGTTGTGTGAGAAAATGCCTTTCTATGATTGGGGAAAGGGTCCCGTGAGATCTCTCATTTGTGTCTAGCCCAGTGAGGAAGCAAACTGTCAAATGCTATCATATAATTAACATTTTAGTTCTGTGAAAGAGTTCCATTTGGGCTAGCTCTGGAAGATGAGGTGCCAAATGCTCTCCAACTCTCTTGAATTAAATGGGATAGCTGTGCCTCTGATCTGCTCCAAACTGGCTTCAAGAAGCTGATGTTTATCATGAGGACGCAAGGGCCAAGACCACAGTTGTTGCATCCAAGGAAGTCACTCCTCGATAGTTCTCTTAGTCAATATAAGATCCTTAACAGGGCTGGACAATTACACACCTATTAACAGAAGCAGTCACTATACTTGAATAAAGGAGGACAATGATGTTATCAAATGTCATGCTCTAGGGTGTAAAGCAATCATCTGCAAGTGCATGAGGAAATTGTGGGAAAATGCTCACAGGAAACAGAGGTGGTACAAGTATCTTCGTTGGTGACAACTGGTGCAGATGAATAGGAACAACGTATGAGAACTAACAACCCATTTCAGCAAGCAGCCTGATTGAAAGAGGGCAGAACTGCAGGAATGAGATAATATCACACTGGGAAGACTGCTCTGTAGCAGCTCAACATTTTTTGCCAAGTATCCAAGCCATACTGCAAGAGCATTGGTTTTATTCCAGCAATTGATCTGACAGAGACAAGAACAGACATGCTAGATGAAGGAGAATTACATTTTCTCTGTACCATTCAGTCGTGAGCCAAATATGAGGATGTGCTCCTTCCAAAACCTATTTCACTGTGGAATCCTGATTGAGGGGAATTTCATAGAACGGTTAGAGTTGGAAGGGACCTTAAAGATCACCTAGCTCTAACCCCCCTGCCATGGGCAGGGACACCTCCCACTAGACCAGGTTACTCAAAGCCCCATCCAACCTGGCCTCGAACACTTCCAGGGATGGGGTATCTACAACTTCCCCAGGCAACCTGTTCCAGTATCTCACCACCCTCACAGTAAAGAATTTCTTCCTAATAGCTAATCTAAATCTACGCTCCTTCAATTTAAAACCGTTACCCCTCATCCTATCACTACACTCCCTGATAAAGAGTCCCTCCCCATCTTTCCTGGAGGCCCCCTTTAAGTACCGGAAGGCTGCTGGCATGTTCAGTTACAACTGCTTAATGCCTGTTTTATGAACCAGAATGTCAGATCTTCATCACAAGGCATAAAACCCTCCCTCCTTGATCCCATTCTATTCAAGGAGATAAAAAACAACCAACCACTTGCAAAATACTGATTCATATGAAGAAGTGTAAAGGCATGAAAAACATTCTGCTCCCTTCCTGGTTTAGGAGAAACACAGTTGTGCTACAAAGATCAGAAATAGTTGGATCAGACGTCCCCAGAAAAGGGAGGGAATGGGAATAAGAGCTGCATTGTGGTCTTCTGAGAGGCCAGCAAAGCCACAAGGTACTTCCTATGCAGGGTGGACGGTAAATCATCCATAGCCGAGCTTGTCAGATTTGATCAGAATTGGCACTTCCACCATATATTAAAACCAGGGTCAGAGCTTGTGAAGTGATCTCATCTTTTCATATTGTTTCTTCCTTACACTCTTCTTCCACAGTAGCAGCATTTTTCTTATTGTGTAACTGATTTAAAGGGTCTGAGGGGAAGACAAATCTGTAACAGATCCTTGCTGTGTCTTTGCGATCTTACTTTCATTTCCCTAATGGCTCTATTGTAATTAGATTTGCAAAACCAGCAAAAGGTCTCATTTTGAATAGCAACAGCTGTTGACATCAAGATTACATTGATTAATTTACTGGTTTAATTTTAGCTGCTAAACAGTAAGAGCCTCTTGTCAAAGATTATTTCACTGGGTGAAGTTTTCTTTTTTGCTCCCCTGGCTGCCTCACCCTTTCTTTGCATGCTGGACACCACCAACTGTCTAATCGAAAAGACATTTGTAACTTATGTGGCCCATGCAAAACAATAGTTGTGTATGTGAACACTATTGTTTGTTGCACAGATTCTTAATTCTGGCTCAGATACATGGGCCGTATATTTCCAAATGTAACAAGTGATTTTGGGCACTTAGGACTCGAGAAATTGATGCTCAGACTCCTGTACAGAGTCTGGTTTCAGAGAAACCCTTTGCATCAGTCCCTGTATAAAAATGAGGGCAGTAACACTTTCGTCTCACAGTAGTGCTGATGGATTAGTTCACCAATACCAAGGAGCAGAGATGAGAATTCTGTCAATGAGTAAATAGTAAAAATAAAGTCATTTTACAAGCCTACACTTATGTAAGTATCAATGGCAGCACTTGCTACAAACCAGTGCTAGCAAGAAGGAAAGCTAAGAGTGTCGCTGTGAAAAGTTGTTCTCTATGGTTTTCAAAAGGGGTGTAAACTTTTTTTCTTATAAGCTGCTGGACATTCACGACTCATGAGAGACCTGAAAAATCAGAAGTTAAGTTACATTACTGCTGCACACACTCTGTTTTCAGGAGTGGGACAAGTGCTTCACCAAGCCAAACTGTACATAAATCATCACGTGCTGTAAACAGTAAACAGGATAGCTCACTTCACAGAATTTGCACTTACCCTTGCGTGCAGTTTGGATGACATGGATGGCACTCACGATCCTCATCAGCATATTTGAAAATGAAGCTGTTGGCCCCCTGTAAGCCATCAGGACATTTTTCCACACAGTTTGGACCATCCTTAAAATGGAAACACTTTGTGCAGTGGTCAGGTCCCTGGAAAGCATAGAATAAAGAAATGCAGTGCATTCAATTTACTCTGTCTTTTCCTGCTGCACTAGAATTGCAGGTCCTAGATTGACAGCACTCTCAACAATAATGCTACTAGTATTTCTTTCCCAATGAACAGTGAATTAGCTGTATGGTTCCAGTCTCTGTTAAGGAGCAGTAAGACGTGTAAATCGTAGTGCTTTTGGACATAAATTTATTCTGCTAAGCGTGAGACTAAATCTCAGCTTCTAAACAGGTTTCTCAATACTATTGGTGTGCTTAACACAATGGACTTCGTGCCCACTTTAACTCTGAGAAATTTCCACAATGCTGTTCAATACTGAATCACATTTGCAAAGCAACTGCAATGGCCTTTCAGTGGAATCCCCTACCTCTATACTCCAGAATTATTTTCCACACTGTCTTTTCCCTGTTGTATATGGTCAAAACAATCCTGAAGAACTACAAGGTCTCCTTGTTCTTAATACATATGCAGACTAGACTATTACGAACTACAAACCAAGACTCCTGGACAATGTAAGAGTAAAATTTTAAAGCTGTGATGATAATCCAGTGCATAACCAAATCTGGTGTTCAGGTTGAGCACTGGCCTAAAATCTTATATCTGTGAGCCTGCTACAAATTCAAATTTCCCTCATGGATTGAACACTTGAAACGTTAGTTTCTTGCTTTATGGTTGTGTTGCAGAAAACACAGTACTGCAACAAAAATGATGTTTTTTTTTTTTCCGTTCAGTAGGTAAGTCACAAAAATAAGGAAATATGTTATGGGTTAAATTTTCTCAGCGATGAAGAGCCTAAAAAACAACTCCTCATTGCTCAGGGTACTTGTGACTTTTAATCATGGCAATATACAAAAGATCAAAAGAAAGACACAACTTCTATCTCACAGAAGAGCAATAATGTTTGAAAGAAGACTCACTGGCTATTATAAAGTTGACAGCCGCAGCTAAAATTCATTTAGAATGCATGAAAGAAATTCTCTATCAAAACGACCTAAAAGGCTACGTTAAAAAAAACCCAACCCAATATATTGGTCAAGCTAACTGAGAGACACTCCCACACTTTTTTGTTGAAAACTAACTGAAGTTGTAGCAGAATAGGACAGAATCGAGTACAAAGAATGAAAACAGTGATAGAGAGTGCACTCAAATCACAACAGCATGCTGTCATTTATAAGTTTTGTGCATCTGTACCACTAAGGCATTAAGACAACTCAGGAAAGAAAAGGACACTACTTTTTAAACCACTTTCTTAAGGAGGCCGATGCAAGGAAGTTTATTTCCAGCACCAATTTAACCAATTTAGCCAATCCCAGCACCAATATAACCAATTCTTTTCCCTAAATGCAGACCATGCATATTTTCTGCTTTTGTTAACATTAATTTTCAATAGCCACTTTAAAGTCTGTAAGCAGAAAATGTCTGTGCTTTAGCACGCTTTAACAAGCTAGTCCATAACGCACCAAATTTTGTACTTACCGGCCCATAGCACGTGATCATGTTTTCTTCCATCTTTTCACACTGGGGATCACACTCCACGCAGACAGACCCATTTGCAAATTCTCGAAATTCCCTAAGAAAATATTTCGCAGGCAGGTTAGGATAAAGCAAAAATGAGACTGAAACAAAATGGCTGGCTTTTCACCTGGTGGAAACCATTTCAGCTTCACTAAGGTCAGCCAACTGTACCAGCTGAGATCACTTCTGTTAATGACAGTATGCTGTTTTACACCAGCTTAAAACCAGGCCCCACCAGCAACCTCAATCACAGTCAAGTAGGCATCTTGTTTACCAGTTTAAAACAAGAGTGCTTTTTTTCTCCTCTTTCCTTAAGAAATAAGGACCTCATTAACAGGACAAAGCAGCTAATTTCTCAATTTTTATCTATGGAGTTGTTACTCATAGCTCTGATTCAGGAAGCCACTTGTCACGTGTGAGACATCACTATCAGATAGAAAGGATTAGAAAGAGCATTGATCACAGTGTTGTTCTTGTTATTTTAGTTAAGTTGCACGCTCCTGTTTAAAGCCCATTCTTCAAAAGGCTCATAACTCCTTCATCAACATCAATTCTAGACTGAGGTCTGAATCTAAAAAAATGTCAAAACAAATCCTTTTGCTCATTTATTTCATGTATGCACAAGAAACTCTCACCCAAGTGATTTATTTTTTTTATTACCCACTTAAAAGGGGTGAAAAAGCAGTGATAGTAGGTGGGATTTCTTCCATCAAACACCAGGTGTCCCATTTCAGCTTTCAGTTGCCACTCACAAAAATCTTCCAGCACCTTCTCAACACAATTCATCCTACCTTCTTCTAGGCTGGAATTAATTAACACCTGAACAGGTCACTTATCTCCCACTAAATACAGAGACAATCTACACTAGCTCAGACTGAACACCTAAGCTTTGCAGATGGATACCATCTTGTTGCATTAACCAGCTAAATATTTGCTTTAAACACTTAAAGATGTGCTGCACACTTATGTTAGCAGGCTCCAGTTAGTTCATCCGTGTTCTCCCTCTGCTCCTCTACAGCCATTAGGACCTATCGCAACAATACAGCTGAGGAAAACCTCACTTGACTGCAATAAGTGAGCGCACCCTTCTCTGGCTTTGGAGATAGAGCTGTCCTGTTGAGGATTAATACAGGAGTCAAATACATCTGACCCTACCCTGAAGTACTGTTGCTGCCCTGAGAGATGAACGTGCAGAGCTCTCAAATAAACAAATGAAAAACTTCTCCCCACGCCCAGGTCACAAATCACTTCACATATTTCAGAAGGATCTGAGCCTGTGGAAAGTGTAAATACCATTCATTAATCAATACAGCTCAGAACATCCTGATTTGAGGGCCGGTCAATGAGAGCCTCCTTGTGATCTTACTGCGATAGGCTTCATGGTGACACCAGCCACCAAATGTGGTCCAATATATTGTGGTGCATATGAGAACACAACTGTGGTCTGCAACTCTTCTTTTTACTTGTTTGGGTTTTTTTCTTTTTTGGGGTGGAGGAGAAGGGCTTTTAAGCATATAAAACTGTACTCTGACAAGATGTTTTTTGCGTGTATTGTCCAGACAGAAGACTTTAGAATATTTTCACATGTGAACGCGAGTTCATTCAATACTCTTTCACAGAATCACAGAATAGTCAGGGTTGGAAGGGAC
>VZSZ01000770.1:0-22153 GCA_013398815.1 Ibidorhyncha struthersii
TGCATTGCCCCCCCCCACATTCCCCACAAGAGATGCATACAGACTTTTAGATCGCATATAACTAAATGTGACCTTAAAATATCTGAATTCCTGAATCATTTTGAGTTCAGCTATGGATGAGAGTTAAGTTTAACTTACCTAACTCTGCACTATCCAGAGAGGAAATCAAAGAAGTGTATCTCTTTTTTGTCAGGAGTAGAACTTGTAAAATACTTGCGGTCCTGTGAAAAATATCTTTTTTGAGTTGACAGCATCTGGATTACAGACTGAGGACTGGCTGCTCATCAAGACAGGCAAATGGGAGTAAGTTCAGGAACAAGAAATTACTAAAGAAATGCAAGCGGTACTAACTATAACTGGGAAATTTAAAGGTTAGAAATAGTGAATCAAATCATGTAGTTACGTATTTGGGTCACAAGTACCAAGCAGAAAGAAATTCCTTACATACTATAAGGAAGCAAACCTAATAGGAGTAATACTATGAAAGTAAAATAAATGAAAATAAGTTAAAAAGGAGTAAAGCAAGGTAATATTTGGAAATAATAATTTCCAACCCCTTAGTGGTAGTGAAAAAATTCCACTGGATTGCTCCCATGGTGCTTTATTTTTTTTCATTACTACTGAATGGTCAGCTTGGGTTTTAACTGCCAGAGAACTAAGGAATAGATAGCTTGATGAGATCTCTCAAAAGACATGTCCCTACAGTAGTTAAGAGTTGTATCTTTGGAGTTTCTTTTCAAATTGAGCAAGCATCCTCTATTGGAAGTACAAAACTGGTGAAACAACAACCCAAAGGACAAAAAAAAAATAAAATTTAAAGCTAAGTAAACTGAATATGATTGAAAGGCTCTGCAGGATAATATACTTGCATCTGTCTCTCTATTTTACACTAGTAGGAAACCACTGCTTGGGTGTTAAAGCAAAGTAATATTCCAAGAAATTATAGTTCCTTATTACAAATACCTTTCCTTAAATGCTGAGCTCCGTAAAGAAATGTATTCAGTTCTGTTATTTAATATTTTAAGAATGACAAGTAAAATGGGAAATGTACTCTGTATCTATGCTATACTGGATCTTCTTATAAGAAAAGAGGCAAAGTACTGGTTTTGGTGCTACAAAATTAAACAGGTTCTTCGTACTACCAATAATGAGTTCACCAATGACACATCCTTCTTAATGCAGTGAGGCCACACCAAAAAAAAAAAAAATCTTAGACTTTGGTTTCCTGCTGATGTCACTGAACATGAATTCAAGATTCTCATGTGCCAAGTCAACAAAATCAAGTAACTGGGGTGGAAGCATGGGAATTGTTTTCATTAAGATTGCAACATTCCTTTAGCATGTGTGGTATAGAACTTTTCTCATGCTGTTGTCCAGGAAATGAAGATTGGGCTTTTGGAGAACCTACTGTAAAATACATGCAGATTGCCAGTCTAATACTATCCTTTACATTTCTCCTGTAATGCAAGTATAACATGCTGTATATATTAAATCTTATGATTTTTAAATGAATGAAGTACTTAAAACTGGAACTGTTAAGTTGGTGTCCTAGGATAGCTCTGAAAGGAAATTTACCCCATCTGCTCCTCACCCAAGAATCTTCCAGGACCAAAACATAAAGCAGTGAATACTACTGAAAACAGTTAACCAGTTAATTAATGGGAAACTTAAAATAATTCTGCCACAGTCTGGATAGCATGTTTGAGCAATATCTATGTTAAACCAGGCCCCGAATCTAGGATGGTACCTAAAAATAAAATAAAATAAAAATAAAAAAGAGGAGGAAGAAAAAGAGTGAGGGGGGAAAAAGAAAGCAAGGCAGTAGAGCAGTCAAAGAAACTTGCACTGAAAATAAATCCAGGAACAACTAGCTGGAACAACTATAAAATTAACTTACTCCAGAATTTCAACACACAAGGATTTGTGCACTTATCAAGGCACTGCCGAGCAGGTCACATTCCATTTCCCCAAAAAGATCACTTAGAAACTGACTAATTCATGCCCTTTTCCAAGCATGTCAAGCCAAAAAGTTATTTTACTTTAAAGTGTCATACTTGCAAACAATGCAATATATGTTACATGTAGAACTAATGTTAATCAATTTGCATTATTTACAGACAGTAAAGCTTAAGGTAAAACCATCAACAATAACAGAAACACAAGTCTCACAAGCAGTTCAATGTCAAAATTTTTCCCTTCTCTATGCCACGCTTAAACTACTGATCCAGGTATCATTGAACATGTAACATCCAGAACTCTACTGACTCAAAGCAAGCTAATCTGAGAATGCGTCAAAAAAAGGTTAGGAAAACACTTGCGCACTACTAGACAGGTTGGTATTTTAAGGCTGCAGCACTGAACAGAAGCTTTTCATCTCTAAAACCTTAAGTTCCCAACTCCAGAACAGGAAAATACAGCTTCTGCAAAAAGGCTTTGAACACTTAGCTAGGCTCTTAAAGTCAGAAGCAACAAGACATCCTACCTTACCTAAAAATTAGCAAAAACATTGCTGTTGTTTATTAACTGAGGGTGTCAATATGGCAAATCACAAATGTTTAGAATAGCAAAGGAATACAGGCAAAAAGAAAAATCCAGTACTAAAGACAAATTTCTCTTTAACCAACTAAGATTGTCTTGAGTAAAATACATTTCTTAATGTGATAGTTCAGAGTAACTCTGAAAATTGACTGCTATACTTGCAAAACAAACAATCTTTGTCTAGTAAAAGCAATACATAAAAAAAACCCAGTGCATATGCACCTTGTGAAGAAAACATTTATGGAAGCCTCACCTTGTCACTGTCATCATTACGAATGTGATCTTGATGGATTGAGTGGTATTGAAAGGATGTGCCAATGCTACCTACAAATGAAGGGAGGGAAAGAGAGAAAAAAAATCATTAAAACAATAGGCCAGTTCCTGTGAACACTAAAAACAAAGACAAATTTAGCAAACATTCTTTTTTTCTCCACACAGAAGAGAGATTTAGTTGCCAGACAGCTACATCCGACAAGTCATACATTTAATTCTGATAACTGAATAAGCATCAGAGCGACATTTTGCACACTGTGGCAACAATGTCTTTAAGTGCAGTTTTTCTAAACATTTAAACAGAATAAAATTAGAACTAGTTCATCAATCGAAACTAAATATATGCAGTGAAGTACATACAAACACATATAAATGAGAAGCTACACACTTCATTTTTAGGTAGTGTAGTCCTGTTCCTCTCCTACAGAAAATTTTCAGCACCCTGGGTGGCTACAAAACAGCAGTCTCTTTCCAGTGATATATTAAGAACAAGAGTGAGTGGAAATATCCAAGGTCAAAGCAGGAAAGTTTTAATTACATCCATTTTGTTTGTAGTGGAATTTCTGCCTGCTTAAGGTCTTTCCACAAGTTTCTTTATGTCTAGGAAAAAAGAGACACCAAACCTCTACAAAGGCTTACCCCAGTCCTGAGACTTCTGTCCAAGGAGGGAGGCAAACTAAAGTTTGATTGTATCCATACAGATTCTCAAACAGATTTACAGAAGTCTTACTCACACTGTGAAGTTTTACCTAATGTGCTGTTTCCTTGCTCAGAAAGTACAGGAGTGGGACAATTGCTATTGTTGAATTTGCTTCCCTAAGATGACTTCTTCCTGCAAATACTGAGCAAAACAATTTTTAAAAAGCAAGTAGAAAAAAAGAGTGTCTTAAGTAAAGCTACACCATTTCATGATTTTTCTTACAGAAGATCTACTGAGAACTTTTCACCACAAGTTTCTTGTGGTCCTTCTGTTGTAATAGTCCTATTCTGTAACATTTACCACATATTCCACACAAAAAGTTTTGTCATAAAGCTCTGCAGTCCATGTGTAGTTTTGGACCTGGACAGAACTGATCAAAGAAGATAATCATTTAAGCAGGCAGCCAGCCATAGGCTGTTGTTTAAATTTAATCTTTTGGTGGAGATCATGATGTAGCAAAACTCTGGCTTCTGTGAGAATCCACCTACGCTTCTGCACTACTCTGCATTTCTGATGAGGCGGAGTTACCTTAAAGCCACCAAGAAAGCTTAAGAAATAATGCACTGAGAAGAGAAAGAAGCAATAAACTGAATCATGGAGAAGAAAAATCAACAACAGCTATCCTGAGGGCCTTTTCTGGTTGCAACACAACTAATAAGACACATAAGAACATGAAACTGATGTAGTTCTTTTCATAGTTCTTAGGCAAATGTGAAAATTGATTTACTTACTGTCATTGAAGGTGGAGGAAAAAAAAATATATAAAATCACTTAACCTCAAACAGATAATTTTGGACAAAACACTACTTTCACTCTGTAAATTTATTAGTACATAGTCCAAGACACAATCAGGACTTTTGTCATCAAATTACATAAGGAATGCCATTTAGGTTCCTTGGTGAAACTTTTACCAATGCAAATGTAAAGACTGCCTAAGATATGGTAAAGACACGAGTTTCTGAGATCCTAGTGAGTTAGCTGGGTAGCTGGCCTCTTTAGACAGAACTGACAATTTGGCCAACAAACAAAACCAAACCAAACCAAACCAAAACCCCAACCAAACAAAAAAGCAAGCTGATTTTTGGACAATTATTCTTTTGGGGAAAAAAAATATTTGCTTCCAAACACAGAACTTCATAAGATTAGCTTCTTCTGACTTACGACTTCAGAAAAAAGTTATTTTGCCATAGGAGTCATTGACTCTGGCTGTACTGGCTTGAATAGCAGCAGAGCATGCTCATACCATATATTTTTGTAGGAAGGGAGAGCAAAGAAGAAATTGCTATACAGTTCAGCTTTCAAGGTGGGAAGGGAAAAAAAGGACCAGTTTTAAACTGTTCAAAACATACAAAGTTCCCTTCCCATTTGATTTAGACTTAGGCAAACCGCAAGTGTTTGCACTAGGAACACTCCCTATGCTTTCTTGAAATTTGGAATAAATTCAAGCTCAAAGGCAAGCTAAAAACCCAAACAGACCACAGGGTTAAGGATAAGGCTTGACAGCTTTCTGCCCATTACCCCAGAGGCAGAACTAAAGTAAAATATGACCTCTTGGTCATATGACTACTTAGTCGAAGATAAAAAAGACAGGCAGAAAATAATGAAAATAGTTCAATTCTGCCAAATTGCAACAAATACATAGAAACTTGTTTGGGGCATTTATGCATTTGGATAATGAAAGAAATTTCCAGAGATGGTGCAGAGCCTACATCTAACCTCAACATCATGTAAAACTTGTTCTCTACCGAATTAAACTCCTAAAGGTAGACCTTGCATTCCAGGCTACATTATAGGCTTTACAGATAGGTTTTTCAAGAACAGTGATCACATACACAATCACAATGATAAGCTGGCTTTGTTCTAGCTATAATGGATACCAGCAGCAGCAACACAGCTGCAACAGAACAGCTTTCAGTTAGTAAATACAACACAGGACACCTGGGTAGCTCATGAGGTTTCATGTTGCCATAGCCTAAATTCTAACAATATTCACATTACCAAGAAAAAAGCTGTCTTGGGTCTTATCTACGTGTTTCAATCACGCTCAACTGTTCTATAAACTGAGGCCACAGACAATCAAATGCAGTTAGCAGAGTGCTTTACGCCAGTGCTTTCTTTTTTTATTATTTTTTATTTTCTAAACCAGTGTCTCTCATGGTATTCACGCCATACTGGTTTCATTTCTGGTCAACTACTTACTAATACCCTACAGTACAATAGCAATATACAGGACACCAACCCTTAACTGTCAAAAGTAAAGTTTTTATAGACACTCTGGCTGCATTGCACCAGTTAGCTGGCTGATCTCATCAACAGCCTCACCAAAGGCAGCCTTGGAAAAGGATTTCTTTCAAAGGCAGCACTGATAATGCAGTCCCTTGAATGAGGCCAGCAGAGGTAACAGATCCAGGGACACTGACACAGAGGATTACCAGCTAAAGGCTCTGCTCCACAACAGTGCAATATTGAGTTATGCAGCCAGGAAATCCTGTAAGATTTGCCTGTTTTGTTTTGGTTTATTTATTTATTTATTTTAAACGGGCAGTTTTTAATAATCGAGTTACCATGTTTTCAAAGCATTATCTTTCTTTCAACTGAGACAAACCCGAAGAAAGGTTAATTGCCTTTCATCCACCTGCAAGGAAGATCGACAGAGTCAGAATCCCAAAGATTACCTCAGAAGAGCACTGAATGGAACTATAAGCGAATTTACGTTGCCCTGACTGTAGGGAGTACATAGAAACTTGGTTAAGCTACCTTCATATCCCCAAGTTTACACTGAATTTCAGACCAACCCAAGACTAATTGCATCTTAGAGCTAGCAGATCCGAGGGCTATTACAAGCAAGGCTTTAATTCTGACTGAAGCACTATCTCTGCTACAAAGCTGACAGAGTGGGGAAAAAAGCCAGTAAGACTCCTGTATAAGTGATAGAATGTGGCACACGGGTCACTGCCCACTGCACCTTCCCAAACACTTCCTTGCTGCACTGTTCAGGAGATGAAACTGTGAGGTCTAATGCCCATCATCTTCTCAAGCAACATCCTAGCCTGAACTCTCTCCTGTGATCCAAAGCAGTCTCCATGCTGTGAGAGTAACAGGGCACTTTGAAACAGTCAGCTTGTTTACTCAGACTCACAGCTTCTAATACCTACATGCCAAAACTGTAGCCTCAATTTACTCTGACACACCTCCAAGAGACAATAGGCATCCATGAAACGTCAGATCAGCCACCTCTTCAGCATTACCAGTATCAGAACAGAGTAATGTCCTCAAGGTGATGCACACATAACATGCACTTGAATATGTATGTGTGTGTACAAGTAATACACAGACACACAAAGTCTCAAAGACTTAAGGAGAAACTTCAGTTTGCCTTTTACATCTTTAAATGCAGTTCAAATTCTTTTTCACTCCCTTTTTCAAATCAAAGTGAGATATCCTGCTTAACATCACGTCTTGAACTCAGGGAAAAGCTTCAGTTCTTTTGTAATAAGCAAGCAAGAGTGCTGCGCTCCCCAGCTACCACAGGAAAGGAATTGTTTTTCTTCTAAACCCCCACATTAAATCAAACAGCAAAAAGAATCTTCAGAATTTCATGGTTTCTGCCTAACTTCTGCATTGTAATAAAAACAGACTCAACATCAGGCTTGCTTCATGCCTGCCAATACTAAACAGTCCAAACTGACACAATACTAGTCCAAGGGAAAAAGAGGTGGAAGTTCAATCCTTTTAATTCACTCCTTTAAGAGCTACTGAAGCTAGCTATGCTAGCTGCATATAATGCATATTAGGATTGCTGTTCTTCCCTCTTTTCCTCCACTCTTCCTCTTATAAACACCAACAAACTGAAATTCCACAGGTTTCCCAGAGGTTTGCAATCACTTTAACTTCTATTGTGGAAAGAATGTATTACATGCTGGGAAGCACTAATATTTTTCAATTGTGTGGTACAGCACACCACTGGCAACTTTTAAGCGACTCCTGAGCACAGAGTATATGTATCTAAGAGGCTGCGATAGAACTCTAGATGACATGCTAGCCAGGAAGCAGCCTAAAGTTACTAGAGAAGAAAAAAAGTAAAATGCCTGCTGAATTTCTCTCATTCATTTCCTCCTGCTTCCTCTAGTTGCCAAGATGTTCTTGTTCATGCTTTTGTTCAACTGCAGATAGCATAGGTCTGCTGGTGTTTTCTGACTTCTGGTCTCCTCTTACACCCCCTGGCCCCAGTCAGCCTCACTGGTAAACCTGCCAGCCCTTTTTCCCCACCACAATGACCAGATGAGGGATGCTGTCCTTAATTCCATATACCCAGTGAAAACTTACAGTTTAAAATCATCAGAAAGCATGGTAATAGTCTGCAAGAAAAGTTCCCTCAGCTATTCCTTTTCCTGCAGCTATCAGGGAAACCCACTGCATGCTTAATAATCAGCAGGAAATAGAATGCAAATGACACAACTGTAAGCTCACAATGAAATCTGGGCCTCTGTTTATTTCATTTAAGTTAAACCTACGTTCCAGTCACACTTCTGACTGAAGGACGCCTCTCAGGTATTTTAGGAGAAAAGGAGAGGAACCTAAAGGAAAGACTTCGTATTTTAAAAACTTTAAGTCTGATATATTTTAACAATGCCAGAGCTTAAAAAAGGAACAAAGAAAGTTACTTTAATACAGCAAAAGGTCTGAATGCTGGGGCAGGCCTCTAAGCTTCATAAACAGAGCTCATCTAGAAATCAGTACTGAAGAAAAACCTTTTTACCTGAGGTTTCTGCTGTGTCTCTACTTCAAACAAAGAACAGCTGATTTAAATATAATTATTTAAATTTACAAATGCAAACTGGACTGCTTACTCCAGGAACTGTCTACAAAATGGCCCTCGCAGTAGCGGTCTGAATAAGTATTCTTTTCCTGTGCTTGCCCCCTCACCTCCTAGGGGAAACCACTGCAGCCTAGCTGTTGCCTTTTTCTTCCTGCATTAACTTTAGCAGCTCCATCTTTTCTAGTCAGGGGTCAGAACAACTACACTTCAGATGGACTGGTAAACCACAGGGTCAACCACACTGTTTCATCCCCTTTGTAAGAGTCTCGCACAAGGAGAGGCCACTGCTTTAGTAGCCATCCAGTTTTACCCTGCAAGGTCTAAATTCTGCAAGGATTTGCATATTTTTAAATTAAGCACATTTCTGTGTGGAAATCGGAGTCACTTCCACACTGAAATGTCTGAGGGTTCCAACCCATCAGGAACATGCTTCCACATGTACCCTAGATTTGCAGCTAAAGTCAAGAACAACATCAGAAGATTTTTCCTCAACTAACAATGCGGTATTACTGGATAAGCAAAGACTTTCAATGAGCATATAAAGTTTTATTGCTAAATTATTAAAATAATTTCCATAAAAGATTTATATGCATAAACGATACTAACCAACGTGACTAGGGCACATAATCTGCTTCAATCAGGCTTCAAATAAAACAAACATCCCTTCCAACATTTGAAGAATTCTTAAAATCAAAGGTGTTACTTTTATCATGTTTACTTTTACAAATTCTGCCTGTACGCCCTGTAAAAATCCCTACAAAAATGAAATTATTGTACATGAGAAACAGACTTTTTGAACATTCTTTGACATTCAACTTTGTTATTAAAAAAAAAAAAGTATTAAAACACATTGAAAATAGTCCTTACTGTTAGCTTTTTTTCATCTCAAACATTACTCAAATTCTATTTTGGATTTCATGTAAGTGCAAAACTAGTATTTTAAAGTTTGTATTTTCATGTCTTTACAGTGCACATACAAAAGCAATGAATGTTTTCCATAAGCTTACAGACAGACAGCTGTGTGCTTTGCTCTGGGGATCAGTTTTTCCTGCTTATTCAAGGACCAACTCGGCAAGAAGTCCTCCAGAGAAAAAAAAATTACAGCACCAATAAAACCTTCAGGAAATCAGGTTAATGCAGAAATACTGTTACACCCATAAACACAGTACCACTCTTTTACTGGTACTTTTAGTACTCAACATGTCAAGAGATGAAGTGTAACTGATGAGACTACACAGCAAAGCGTTAACAAAATCTATTAGCAGGTTGTTAAGTCTGGTTCATAATAGTAAGACACAGAGAAAAACCAACTACATAAAGCAATAAGGTAAAAGCACTATTTGTGTCAAATCAGCTATTTAATCATAGGGCCAAAAGCAGGAAATCACTCTCTATTCTGAGGACAACCTCTATGATCTTGAGACTAAGTGATCTTCCTAAAGTCATACCATATAGGAAGTTCTAATATGTTATTATAAGGCTATTCTAAAAAAAATGCTGCCACAACGGTGAACGTATTAACAGGTACACACTGTCCCCCCTCAAATGGTATTTTAGATTTCAGTCAAGGACTACTTTAAAATAGAAATTTAAAAGCCATTTATTCAATTTTCACACAATATGACACTGTTTATAATATCATTCCCACTTGCTTTGTCACTCCAAAGTAAAACTTCCATCGTAAGTATTTAATATACACTGTTTATAAATAGAAGCTGATCAAAGATAGGTTTGATTACAGGATAGAGTTAGACCATTCTCTCTCTGTTATCTTTGTATCCTGTCTCTGATGAACTGAGTTCATAAAAATCACAGTTTCTGGCTATCTCATGCAAGTGTCCAACACAGAAGATTGCCAGTAAGTTGAGACTAGGAGACCAGTTAAAAATTTTGCAACCAAAAGCCCTGCGTCAAGTGACTGCTCAAGTAGTCCTCAGGGAAATTCACTGTGGTTTACATTCAATAGGGCAAAAGCTAATGTCAAAGAATTATAAAATGGTTTGGGTTTGAAGGGAGATTTAAAAGATCACCTTGTCCACCCTCCCTGCCATAGGCAGGGACACCTTTCATTACCTCAGGTTGCTCAAAGCACTGTCCAACCTAACCTTGAACACTACCAATGATGGGACCTCTACAACTTCTCCACAGCATCTACAACAAGGCAACCTATTCCAGTGTTTCTCCACCCTCATTGTAAAAACAGTCTTTACATCCCCCTTATATCTTATATTCCTAAATCTGCCCTCTTTCAGTTTAAAACCATTGCCCCTTCTCCTGTCATTACAGGCCCTGGTAAATAGTCTCTCCCCATATTTCTTATAAGCCCCATTTATATATTGAAAGGTCACAATAAGGTCTCCCCAGAGACTCCTCCGGGCTTAACAAACCTCACACTCTCACCCTTTACTCATAAGAGAGGTCTTCCAGCCCTCTGATCATTTTTGTGGTCCTCCTGGACCCACTCTAACAGGTCTATGCCTCTCTTGTACTGGGAATCCCAGAGCTAGATGCAGTACTCCAGGTGGGGTCTCATGAGAGCGGAGTAGAAGGGGAGAATCACCTCCCTCAATCTGCTGGCCACACTTCCTTTTATGCAGTCCAGGATATGGTTGGCTTTCTGAGCTGCTGGCTCATTTGATTTTTCATCCACCAGTATGCCCCAAGTCCTTCTCCGCAGGGCTGTTTTCAATCCATTTATCCCACAGTCTGTATTGATATTGGGGATTGCCCCCACCCAGGTGCAGGACCTTGCACGTGGCACTTCATGAGGCTCACATAGGCCCACTCCTCAAGGCTGTCAAGGTCCCTCTAGATGGCATCCCTTCCATCAAGTGTGTAAACTGCACCACTCAGCTTGGTGTCATCCACAAACTTGCTGAGGTTCCACTCAACTCGTAGGATGTCATTGATGAAGATACTAAATAGTATTGGTTCCAGTACAGACCCTTGAGGGACGCCACTCGTTACTGGTCTCCACGTGGGTATTGAGCCATTGACTTTTTGGACACTGCCACCCAGCCAATTCCTTATCCGTCTAACAGGCCATCCGTCAAATCTATACCTCTACAATTTAGAGTCAAGAATGTTGTGGGGGACTGTGCCAAAGGCTTTACAGAAGTCCAGGTAGATGACATCTGTAGCTCTTCCCTTGTCCACTGATGCAATCACTCCATCATAGAAGGCCACCAGATTAGTCAGGCATGATTTTCCTTTGGTGAAACCATGTTGGCTGTCTCTAATCNCTCTAAACCACCTCCCTGTCTTCCATATGTTTTGACATAGCTTCCAGGAGGATCTGTTCCATGATCTTACCAGGCACGGAGGTGAGTCTGACTCATGGGTAATTCCCAGGGTCCTCCTTTTTACCCTTTTTTAAAGGGTATTTGCAAAAGAAAGCCAAGAAATAAAAGTAGCTGTGGGATTAGTGACAGAAGATACATAAATTTGAACCATCTCAGCTGCTTCCTGGACATACAGAAACACCACCTGACAAATATGCCAACCTTTGTGTGCAGAAGGGAACAATTTACAAAACCCCTGCTTATTCTGACAACCAGTTCATGTTTCTTAAGGGGTGATCTACCTATATATACTGCAGACAATGCCCATGCTGCTGGGGACAAGGTCTACAGATTCAGAAGAGGTTCAAGTACCTCACTGTCAAAGAATAACTAAATAAATAACACAAGAATCAGTCCCTTCTGTCTGAGCAGTCATTCTCCTCAGACCTCTCATAACAAAATCATTCTGAAGTTATTTTCTGAAGAACTGACATCAACTTAATTGCAGCTTGAAACATACTTCTGCTGCTGCCAGAACACAAAAACATACTTCCTCTTAACTGCTCTTACAAGACTTACCTACACAGAAATTGCTACTTGAGAGACAAAGACTGATGCTTTAAGACACAGGGATTAAAGACAAGCAGTTTTCTCCTCTCCTCTGCTGCACAGTAAGATTCACAGCTCCTACACTGGAATTATCTCTGATACATATCAAAAGGAATTAACAATTTATTAACAAACTAAAATAAACATCATTTTCTGCATTAAAACTCTATGAGAGACTGACACTATTCCCAGCACACTCTGAACAGCATCTCCAGTTCACGGTGTCTGCCCCCTCTGGCAGCTTTGCTTGGAGGTTAGTTACACAGTCCCTCGGTGGCTATTTCATCAGGTGTGCTCCTGCACAAGTACGGTATAGTAGAGGATGCTCTCACCCTGCATAAGCACATTTGATGCCATTCCAGACTGAAACATAACATTCATTTATACAGATATATAGTGGGGTGAGAGCCATCACAGAAAATACTATCCAGGAGCCAAACATAGCAGTGCCTTTTCAGATAAAGCTTCCTCCAGGAAGTTCAGTATCTACTAGAAAGAAGGAAACTTTCTTCCCATTCTTGACATCTAACAAAAGGAGGCTAACAGCAATACCATAAGCCGAAAAGATATCCAAACATAGTTACTTAAAAGCATATGCAAATAGGTATAGAAGGAAAGAAAGCAAGTATTTCAATAACTCAAGGCTCACTTTTGCTGAATGTAAATCAATTCTAGACCAAAAAATAAAACTGGCAAGCCACGAAGCTTTTATTTTTTTTTTTTAAAAAGATCTTTTAATCTTGTCATGGAATTCAGTTTTTATCATCAGCTGAGTGGGAGCTGAAGCAAGAGGTGCAGTCAAATACCCAGCACAACTACATTAAAACCCAGGTATGAGCATGGAAGAGCACATGGATATCCTTAACTGCTCTATTCTCATCCTTATAGGACTTTATATTAACGGTTTTCAAGATTCAGCTGTCTTGAGTTTCTGAGCCTCCTGAATGCAAGTTATTTTTCAAAAACTACTTGAAATTTCAATCCATTTGTTTTTCGTTATTTGCAACTAGACTATTAACCTGATTTTCTTGAAATTCATCTTCTCTTGAGAATCTCATTGAGACTCTGAAAAATCAAAGCCTGCTTATGCAAACTAACAACTTCTTTTTGGAGGCAGTGAATAAAGTGCTTTCTTTGGCTTAAATTTATTGTCACCATTACAACAAAAATTGTCATCATTCCAACAAAAAACAAGCACAGAAGCACAACTTTACACCTAAAACTCTAAACCTTAGCTTGTTGCATCCCTCCTGTTTCTTTATGGGAGAACCCCTCTGAATACATGTTATAGAAACAACCATATGCCCTAGGATGGAGGTGAAAAGCTTCCAGGATTAAATAGACTTTTTTTTCAGTGTCAGCAAAACCCCAACACTGCCTTATTGAATAGCAGTAAGGCAACTTTTCAGTATGGTTAGGTCAGTCACCGTTTTTGCAGGCTGTTGCCTTTCCTCTTTTAAAGATATAGAAATTCTTTGGCCTATCTTTCATGCTTTCATAGGCTACTAAGTCTTAGCAAGTTTATTAAATGTTAAACAGAGGCACTTTTTTGATACATACCCAACACCCAGATTAAAAACCTGTCAGCCATGAAATGGGTTAATTTTGTAAACTGGAGCAAATGGAGAAACTAAACAAAAATTTGATATTTACATTTATTTTGCCTTTGTTAGGCATTAGTAACTCTAGTAAGGGCACTCTGGAAGCTTGCTACCTGAGAACAAATACTCAAGCTTAGATGGATGCCTTGTCTAAATCCCAGTCTTGTCCCAGGGCTGGTCAATAACAAATCAATCTGGAGTGAACACAGAGGACAGCATTTAATTTCTTCTTCTTTTTGCACAGCCTATCGGCTCACAGTAGTTCCCAGTGGTTCTGGGAACCCTGACCTGCAAGTTGCATGCGGATGCTGTTGATTAACGAACAGTGATAGATCCATCCCTCATGAATTTGTCCAACCATTCTCGGTTTCCTGCTTTTTATAACAAATTTAAACTTCATTCAAATAATCTCTTCTGATAATCCCTGCATCTTCCAAAACTCACCTAAGGTTCTTAACAAAGGTTCTTAATGTTCTCAGCAGTAAAGAATATTTTTTTTTTGTAAAGAGCACATTAAAAAAATCAGCTCTCGCTAACATGCTTTTCTCCATCCTTTAACATGCTATCAATTTAAGCAGCTAAAGACATGTAGAACTCAAAACCTGACCTGTGATAAAGGAACACAGTTACAAAGAAATCTTGAGTTTTCATTTGCTTCTCAGTTATTCAGAATTAACTGGTTTAGGTGACTCTGAAATCACTGCAGTTAATATCCATCAGAAAGTTAATTTACCTTTCTGCCAAGTATCTATTCAAGCAATACAAGCTGAGTTGCACCCATCTATCTATGCTAAAAATTTGGGATCAAATGGCCTAATATTACCAAGATCAAAATCAGAAGGGTGGATGATACCAAAGGTGAGGTCCCTTTTGCGTCTGTAAAGTATGCAGCATACAGGCAGGTTCTCATTAATTCACAGCATGCAGAAAGATTCTTCCATCTGAAGGTCTCTTGAGACTCAAATAGCCACGCAGCCCCAGTTTTTGGACTGGATATTCAACTTCCCAGTATTTTAAAAGATAAGATTACTCAGGAGTTCTCAAGAGAGCATCGCCATTCCAAACCCTTTCTTAATAAAGGAAAAAACTGCAAAAGAATTACATTCCATACTAATACATTGCCCAAGAAAACTCAAGATGGACCAAAATAAAGATTTTATGTACAGCCTTGATTCCAATCCCTGATCCAAGGAAGAGTCTTTGACCATCACAAACTCACAGGTGAAAAGACATAAATTTAAATTAAGACACTGAATTTAAACATAATTAAAGCTACTTTAAAATGTACTTGAAATTGAACACTGAGTTGTCTAGAATGAAAACAAAAGAAATAGTAATTGAATATTTCAAAGGGTATATATGTTAGTCCTGAAGTTTTAGGATCAGTTAAGCCTCTGGTTAGCCAAGAACGTCCTCCAAAGTCAGAATTGTTTATTGTGTTCTTTCAAAAGCTGAAGCCTTTTTCTTTCAGTTGAAAAGAGAGTAATTTCTCTCAGTTTAATAGTTTACTCATTAAAAATTAGGAAATTTATTACAAATTGTAGGAGAAAACAGCCTAATTTTTATAAATTGGAAAAAGGCAAAGTGCAAGTGAATACTAAATCACTAGTTCTACAAATACTACATATCAAGAAAAAACTGTTAAATTCATAAACCCCCCAAATAATCTTGTTTTCATTTTCCTCATTTTTCTAAGCTGTTTTATTCTCAGCACACTGACATGTAAACATATGCCTGCCTTTTAAGACTGTTTTAACAAACTTGTTGTCTAAACTTAATTTCCTTATGTTCCTATTCAACAAGAGCCCAGTATCAATTAAGAAATAAAACCTAATCTTATCAAGGAAAAAAAACCACAAACTGTGCAATTTTCCAAAAAGACTAAGACATATAAGAATCCAATAAAATCCTAGCTACATAAATTGCTTAAGTGTGCCTGTAAGTTACCTCCTTTCCTCACAAGATTTAGCAAATGCAGTACAAAAGCTATGTTAAATTGGAGGTATCATAGTTATTAACTAATAAGATTCAGGTTTTATTTAGATGAATGCTCCCAAGTTAAACTGAAAAATATAATTCAAATAGGTATCCTACTTGGCAATTTGAATTAATTAAAACCAATCTAATCTAGTTTTTATGTGAAGCTGTTTTTGTGTGGTGGTCTAAGGGTTTTGTTTGAGGCTTTTTTTCCCCCACTTTAAAGGTGGACTCAAACTGTGCACAAATTCATATTTGTTGTCAGATGTTCACAAGGAATCTTCTAATTTCATTCCCCTATTTTTTAATGTTTCAGTTATCAGTGCAAATGTGTTTCCCTATTAATTTATATATTTTGATAAGCTATTCTCTGTTCTGTAAGATACATTGGTCATTTAGCAATGATACCAGAAGTCTTCATTTCAACCAACAGAGCAAAATTCCTCAGTTGCACCATGGAACAAAGCCATTCGTTAATGGAGCAAGCTCAGTTCTGCGTTTCCTCTGTACCTGGACACATCCTCACAGCCATGCACGACTGTTGTTTTTACCTTCAGTCAAGTGCAGGACCAACCGAGGGCTACTGGGCCCCAGCCTGACCCATGGGGCCACTCTGGCCCCCAGTCGAGCTGTCCCATGTGCACAGACCTGGCCGCCCTTGTCCACAGGTGGACTGTCTGCGCAGCAGGCCTCACCTCGGTCTGTGAAACACCCAGCCTGCTGCTCTTACTCGGTTTTGTGGGATGTGTTTGTCTCTCTGCAGCCTAGCTGTGCCCTCCACCTTGGTTTGACCGACTTGACTATTACCTCACTCACAATCTCTCTGAATTCAAAAGAAGCAAGACACAACACACTCTGGCACAAACATATGCTAAGTAAAACCAACAAAGTAAGGGACATTATATTTTGTCTTATGACAGCATTTATTTATAAATTGCTGCTGTATGAAGCTGCAAAACCTAACTGGATTGTTTCTCTGAAACGTAAAGCAAATTGCTAATTTGTTACTGGGGTGGGATGAGTGCTGGAAGCACAACCAGATAACAAAGGATCTTTGAATGGAGCAATTATAAGACCACAATATAACTGCATTTAAGTGGCTACCGCTTGATTATTAAAAATAGTCCCATTAAAATATTTAAATGATTAAATGGGTCAAACATTTAATCTGTAGATGCCTGATATTTGAGAAGTTTTCCAGTTAATCAGCCTCCTCTCAGACACACTCATGCCTATGCACCAGTGCATGCATACAAGTCCAGGCACTAGACACTTGCTGAGCCTTTCCTTGCTGCCTCATACCTCCTCCTGCAGCCATCACCACAACCAGCCTTGGATGCATCCAATGGAAAGAGTGATCTGTGGTCAAGGATTTGGACAGAAAGTCCCAGACCTTGTTGCTACTTTCCTTCATCAGCCTCCAACAGACCTGCTTGGTGACTTCACATGCTACAGCACAGGTATTGCTCTCCATAGTCTTCCCACACATTAACTCCTTGCTCAGCAGTTGCCAACTGACGAAAAGCGGTATCACCTGAAAAGCTGGCTTAACGTTACCGAGCTCAACTGTAAATGAGATTGTCTCAACTAGAGCAACTGAAGTTGCCACAGTCCAACTCTGGTACGGGCAAACCAGAATTTGTTTCCCCCCCTCTTTACCAATCTACTATACAGAGAGGTAGCACGAGAAGAATAACTTAAACTGTAGTTTATTTTTTAAGCATCAAAAGTATGTTCAGTATTAGGACAGAGATAAAAATGTTCCTTAAGACTACATCCACTTTGATTTTAAGTCTATAACCTAGAGGAATTGACTAATACAGGTTTCCCAAGGCAGAATTGTCCCTTGATCTAATTAAAACAGTCTTGTCACTTCATTATTCTTAGAAAAAAATAAAGTGACCAAAAAAAAAAAAAAATCAAGCAGCTGCAAATCCTTCATTCACAAAACATGCATAGCACAGAGTTTGCCTGTGAACATTTCCCAGTGCTGTTCCACTTGACACTACAAGGAAACTAAAATGCATAGTAAAACTATTGTTTATACTGGATGGTTTTATCAGATGTTAGGCACAAGACAAAGTTCATTCAGCTACCAAACAAATGAACTAAAATCCTAAATGGAGTACAGTGAGCTCACTTTTTTTTTCTTTCTTTAAATGCATGTGCATAACTATACCTGCCTGTTTGATAGTTTGTAAAACTTGGGGAGTTGCCTGAAGACAGTGCACAGTGTGACACAAATTCTAACTTTATTACTTTACCATCAGCTTTATACATGTTGCCTTGTCCTTTTAAACACGATTTTTTTTTTTAAATCATATACAATACTTTGTTTCAAAAGCAAACCTAGGTTAAAGATAATTTTTACATATGAGACTAAGACAGTTTCTACTGGCAGAATATGCTTTTGCCAATATAAACTGCCTTACTGCTGGGGACTTGGTTTCCTAATCATACCAGTAAACTCATACTAGCTAAACCCTGTCATACAACACCCCTACGCCTCCCTGCAAAACAAAGTCTTGTTGATAGTCTTACTCCAGCTACTTCTCCACAACCTTGACTGTAAACCCCAGTTACAGTGCATAAGGTTCACCTGCACTTTTCCAAAACTGTAAAACCTAGCAAGCAAAACCAGAATGAGATGTAGAGCTACCTACAACTGTATAGTAAATATCTGCTGAACAGGCTTCTCTCAAAAACACCCTCTTGCAAAGTAATTCACAAACTTCCTTTTAATCACATGCCTGAACCACTGGGATCATTGCACGATGTCTGCAGCAAGAGCTGAACAGAATGAAAAATTATCAGAATGTGCACATGCTGACATGGCTAGAGACCCAAGTACAGGAAGGCTAAACTATGCTATTAGTCTCACTGGAATCAGTTGAGAGCACGCATGGGCAAACTGAAGTTGCTGAAGTCACAGCTCCTTTTTTTCCAGCTATGACAAACTGTGTGCATGTGCAGTCTGTCTCTGTGTTTGTGTGTTTATAGGGAAGCATTAAAATGTATTCAAACTGGTATAAAATAAATCCCCAAGTTACTCTCTTGACTTAAGTTTTATTGTTAGTTAACAGTAAACTTTCAAGTAAAAGTTTAACACTGTGTACATATAATTGAAACAAATTAGATCACATTATTGAATTAATAACCCAGTAATTATCATACAAACAAAACATAGCTGTAGGAACCACAAACACCAGCCAAACCCACAAAGCCTCTACTACTTAGGCTCTTTCAAATAAAAATGAAAACATGTTTTTAACTTAAAAAAGAAACAAAGAAACCAAACACTAGTATTTCGTTGGGCTCTGGCCAGGAATGCAAAGTTCTATTGCCTGCAGTATGTTCTCACCACGAAGTAATAAATTCTTCCGTGGATGAGGTTATAGTGGCAGCAGCATTTTTTAACTAGTAATAGAAACATCTTTTAACAGGTTTCATTAAACTATTAATTCTATTTTAAGATTTGAGTTTAGTAACCAAACATTTTCCTTTCCTCCTTTTCTTGACCAGTCTTAAAAAAACCCAAACAGTAAAACCAACAAACAAACCCAAAAAAAGAAACCAGCACAGCAAGATTTTTGGCAAGGGAGGTATCAATGGATGCAAAGGGCAGAAGGCAGCCAGCATGAACAAATGCAGGATATTATGCTTACTTGCACAGCTACATCAGTGAAGGAAATCTATAATTCTTTTTCCAGTTAAATTACTTTTTAATTCACATCATCTCCAATTGGAAAGGGAGATTTTGTCCTACAGTTAAGTGAAGAATTGGGGGGACAGCAGTAGGAAGTAAAGGAGTCAGAGTGACAGGAACAAGCAGCACTTCAGAAACAACATTACAGGCTGAAGGGGGCACCTGTCTGAAGCGTATGTGTACAAACCCATGCGACCTGAGAACCGACAGGAGGAACAAGACCTCTGCATATCCAGTCACAACGTGATTGGAATAACTGAGACATGGCAGGAATGACCAAGTTGTGATGGACAGACAGATGCTCTTCAGGAAATGCAGACCGGTAACACGAAGGTGAAGGGGTCTCTTTACGCAAAAGAGCAGTTTGGATATACAGAGCTTTTTCAGGGAGCTGGGTGAGAGCTTGTGGGTCCACATCAGGGAAGAGGCCAGTAAACACGGCATCGCAGCAGAAATGGCTTTCTTACAGACCTCCCAAGTAGATGAAGCACCCTAAACAACTTGAAGATTGCTCTTGATCACAACCCTGGTTCTTATGAATGACTTTAATGTCCTTGACATCTGCTGGAAAGGCAACAGAGCAGGTGGGGACACAAACTGGCAAGGAGATTTCTAAAAAGAATAATTCCTTGATATAGGTGCGGGATGGGCTAACCTGGGATGGTGCACAGCTAAGCACATCTGCTATTCACTAGCAGGGAAATACCGATTAAAGACATATAAAAATCACTGGCAGCCTCGGTGGTAGCGACCATGACACAGGGAAGTTCAAGATCCCGAGGGTAGAGAGGAAGGGGAGTAGTGGAGTATAGACCATGGACTTCAGAAAAGCAGACTTGGGCAGTGGAAGGTGCGATCCCATTGCAAGCTGCAATGAAGGGTAAAGGATCAGAAGAAAACTGGCAGGTCTTAAGGACATTCTCTGAGCACAGAAACAGTCCAGCCCAATACTGAGGAAATCAAGCAGACATATCAGGAGACCAGTCCAGCCAAGGAAGGAACTCATGGTGGAACTCAACTGCAAAAAGTCAGCATACAGGAGGTGAAAGCAAGGTTAGGGCACAAAGGAAGAATTTAGAAACATTACCTGGGAATGCAGGAATGGTATCAGGAAAGACAAAGCTCAGCTGCAGGTAAGACCTGCAAGCATCATAAGGATAATAAGAAGAGCTTCTACTGCTACATTAACAGTAAAAGACTGAACAAGGAAAACCTGGGACAGTTACTGAACTGAGTAGGTGATTTAGTGACAATAGAAACAGATAAGGCATATGTCGTCTTTGCCTTTGTTTTTCACCAGAAAGTTTTTCCAGTGTTCTTACAGACAGGGTTCAAGGAGGGAAAGGATGGCCATCAGCTGATGATGACTTAAGTTGCTTAACAGAATTTACCCATATCTTCATCAAGGACATAGACAAGGGGATCAACTGCACCCTCAGCACATTTGCAGGCAACACCAAGCTGAGTGGTGAGGTTGATGTGCCTGAGGGACGGGATGCCATTCAGAGGGACATGGACGAGCTTGAGAGGTGGGCCTTTGTGCACATCATGAGGTCCAGCAAGGCCAAGTGCCAGGTCCTGCGTGTGGGTCTGGGAAATCCTTGATATCAATACAGGCTGGGGGTGAAAGACAGAAAGGAAAGACATGGACCTGTTGCAGCAGGTCCAGAGGAAGGCCACAAAGATGATCAGAGTGCTGGAGCACCTCTCCTATGAAGACAGGCTGAGGCAGTTGGGGTTGTTCAGCCTGGAGAAGAGAAGGCTACGGGGAGACCTAAAGGGGGCCTACAGGTGAGTTGGGGAAGGACATTTTACGAGGGCATGTAGTGACAGGACGAGGGGAATGGCTTCAAACTGGAAGAAGGTAGACTTAGATTAGATACTAGGAAGAAATTTTTCACTTTGACGGTGGTAAGGCACTTGAACAAGTTGCCCAGAGAAGTTGTGGATGCCTGATCCCTGGAGGTGTTTAAGGCTAGGCTGGATGGGGCTTTGAGCAACCTGGTCTAGTGGGAGGTGTCCCTGCCTATGGCAAGGGCTTTGGAACTAGATGATCTTCAAGGTCCCTTCCAACCTAAACCATTCTATGATTCTCTGAAGGGACTGAGAGCAGCCCTGTGGAGAAGGACTTGGGGGTACTGGTAGATGAAAAACTGGACCTGAGCTGACAATGTGCACTTGCAGCCCAGAATGCCAACCGTATCCTGGGTTGCATAAAAAGAAGTTTGGCCAGCAGGGGGAGAGAGGTAATTCTGCCCCTCTACTCTGGTCTTGTAGAGACCCCACCTTGAGTATGGCACCCAGCTCTGGAGTCCTCAACACAGCAAAGACATGGACCTGTTGCAGCAGGTCCAGAGGAGGACCACAAAAATGATCAGACGGATGGCACACCTCTCCTGTGAGGACAGGCTGAGAGAACTGGGGTTGTTCAGCCTAGAGAAAAGAAGGCTCCAGGGAGACCTTATAGCAGCCTTTTCAGAACTTAAAGCGATCTTATAAGAAAGATGGGGACAAACTTTTTAGCAGGGCCTGAGGAGACAGGACAACCCTATTACAGGGGTAATGGTTTTAAGCTAAAGAGGGTAGATTTACACTACATAGAAGGAAGAAATTTTTTTACAAAAAGTGGTGAAACACTGGAACATGTTG
>VZSZ01000770.1:30268-43567 GCA_013398815.1 Ibidorhyncha struthersii
AAAGGGAGGACGTCCACAAAAAATGCAAAGGCTTTAACAGTTGCAAAATGCTGCAGCTGACACAGAAAGAAAGCCCTTATACATTAGTAGAGGGACACTGAAAGTCAGTTACTGAGCCCAGCCATTTGGGCAGATAGAAAGCAGAAGAGCATTAAAGACAAGGAAACACAAAGCATGATTTGACGGTCAGAAGTAGAGTAGATTAGGAAAAATTCTCATTCAGCATTATTTAAATTGGAATCTGCCAGTTAGTCAGAACTGTTTGGTTTTCACAATGCTTCAGTGAGTTCCCTTGATCTCCGACCACAGCAATCCCCGGCCCCTTGGTGCACTGCCAGCCAGGTTCTCCAGGAGCCTGGACCACAACACTCCCAGGCTGTGTCTCTGGGGCCACCTGCAGGACTGCCCTGGGGCTCCAACCTATTAACAATCTCTGCAGTAATCAAATCCTCCATACCTCCCCCTTCCAGAGCCCTGATTAGGGAGCAAATGTTCACAGTAACTACCATCTAAGTATGCCCCTATTGTCATCCCTGCCTCTGCATGCCCCTGAACTAAGACTAAAAAGTAAGGTAATGTGGAAAAAACTCACATATATTAAAATTCCAAAGTGTGACAATACAAACATATATAAAGTAAAAGGGAAACTCTGATGACACATCTGGTAGGAACACTAACTGATCAGTTAGAGGGTGAGGATGTCTGGGGACAGGACCGTAGGTCCAAAGAAAAGAAAATTTTCTGATTGATTTTGGATGACAAGTTGCTTTTGTAACAGAAAGGGGATTTTTTTTAGCGACTTTATCCCCTTAAGAAAACTTTCTACATTGCATGGGATATTTTCACAGAAACATTCTAACAGGAGAAGTACATTTTACTTTTGGGGAAACATTGAGGATTTCTGTGATTGTATCCTAAAGCTAGACTGGCAGCCCCCTAGGTTGTTTGGGCAGAGTTCCTTTCACTCCAGCAAAGATTTAGAGCATTAGAAAAGGCTTTTCCCTGACACAGAACAGTATCAGAATCTCTCTTAAGTAACACAATTCAGACTCATGTTTTTCACAGTCACTAGCGCTTCTTGAGGGTTCAGGTATTAAGAGTAACATCTTCCAATACAAGACACGGACCCTGCCATTGGGAATAGTAGAGGCTGTATTGGTACGGAGCAATAAAAGCTGTATAAAAATTTAATCTGACTTTAACCTTTTAAATATAATAGGACACACACAGCACTCATCTGCAGCATTGTCTTTTTAAAGCTGCTATGCTATGTCATTAGTGAGTCACTGCACAGCAGCTGCAGTGTACAAGTCTGCAGTCAGCTGCTGGAAATTCCATGGCTTGATAAACTTGTTAGTGGATCTGCCATGCAAAGGAGGGTACTGGCCATTACAAGCATTAATTAATTGCTACATGCAAATTAAACAAGCATGTGTGTGACATGCTGATGGTCAGGAAAACCTCAGAGAAGAGCCTTTCAGAGAGCAGTCAAGCTTCTGGCACTGAGCTCCTGGTCAGCTGGAGCTCCAATTTAGCCAAAAGGCAATTAATGTTGCTGAACTGTTGGGGCAGAATTTTGGTAGCATGTTGTTAGAGTGAGAGCTCAATGCAAACAGTGGTACAACAGGATTATGAACCATTTCAGTTTGCCTGACTTCAAAATCCCAGCACAGATTCTACTGTAGGATGTGAGCAGTTTCATATAGACCATCAAAGCTGCTGCAAAACATGCACATTTGGTTTCTAAAAAGAATAAAATGCTTTAGATTATTTCTAACAGAAACTCTTGCCAACTTTCCCAACACTTGATTACAAAAACTAAGCAATATCAAGAAGTTAGAAGTATACCACAAAAAAAATAAAGTCCAACAGCCACACACACACAACCCGCCCATGTTTTCCTTATGTGTTCTGAACAACTTTCAGAGTCAGAATAGCTGCATTAGCCAGTTACCAAACACAGAGCCCCCAGCAAATACTTTTGTTGGCAGCAATGCACAAAACAGCCAGGCCTGAAGTGACCAGTGGATTTCCACAGTGCATGAAAAGTGCTCACCTTATTCAGAAGCACCATCTTCACTAACCAAGGTGAATTTGTTATGTTCTCTATGACCGAAGACCTTGTAGCTGTTGCAAGGTCTGCTGCGGTTAATTTTTCTGAAGAACTCTTCTGCCAGTGTCCCAGGCTAGCTCTCCAAGAATGTCCAGAGTTCATTTCCTTATGAAAGCTCTGGTGAACAGGCTGCCCATGCCATCTCCAGATAGCAAAGTGCTCCACACACTCCCAGCCCCCATCCTACCCCTCCAATCATTTTTGCTGCCAAAACATACAAATCTTATGTATGATATTTCACAAAAGCTATGTGAAGAAGTGATAGTACTTAAAAACTGGCCCAGCAGATCTTTATGTCTTGCACATTTCTCTGGAATGGCATGGACTTCTTTTTCTAGCAGGTCTTCTTTCATACTGAAGGGACAAAGTTCTTGCAAGGTAAAGTGCTATCTTAGCACTGAATTAAAGAATAAACAAACCAATTTTCCTCAATGATCAGCAATTTACACCGCTGACACACCTGAATGTGTGCCTTGGTTAGACCATCTGTTTGCTACTCCAGAGGCAGAATATACATTTTCACTTTATAGATTCATCAGGAATAGCTCATTTTTTAAAGACCTTGCTTCTTTTTTTTCTTGTTTCCTAAAAGCTACTTTTTTTCCACCCATAAAACCTCATAATCTCAACCTTGCAAAACTTCAGACCTAGATGCCACCTAGTTCTTGACAGCCCAGAATGGGAAAGCAAGCATATCACCTCGCCTTCAAAAAGACTGTAATAACAAAACAAGATGCTTCTGCAATAAAACCGGATGTTTTTTGAGCCAGCTAAAAGCTTAGAAGGTTTCTGTTGTCCCCAAAGGAGTAGTTTTCCCTCTCGCTGTATGAAATTTTGCATCACTCCCTTTCTCTCCATGGAGTAGGAGTTTTTCCAGAGGATTAAAAGTTAGGCTGCACTTGCCTACTGACAAAGCTTTAGAGGGATTATGCTTTTCAGCAAAAGAAAGAGTTATTAACTGGATGACAAACCCAGCCATTCAAATGAAAGCATACTTCTCACCTTCCTTTACAAATTTAATCTGTTACAAGAAACAGTCAGAAATCAGTATGTCTGGTCTGTGAAAAGCTGTCAATTTTTATTTAAATTCCAAATTAGAACAGCAGTAGACATTATGGAAAAAAAAAGCTTAAATTAATAAACATGTTACCAAGAGTCAAATGCTTTCACAGAAATGCATATTTCTTTCAGTATTCCCTCTCCTTCAGAGAGCATTATGGGAAGATGCCTTCCACGTGTGCTGTTACAATCAAGCATATAGTCAGAGGCAGCAGCAGGTGTTCTTCTGCAAGAGGGCTGCCAACTACAACGCAGAAGTTGGGATGCTCTGCCTAAACTGATCTTCATCTATAGCCTTCAGCTGAAAATTAACAATATTTGTTTTTCACCTTGTGAAGTTAGTTTAAATCAATTCCTGGTCAAGTGTTTTTCTTTGAAATGCCTTAAAAATCACCTCGAAGTATTAGAAGAGAAAGCATTTCTGGAAGAAAGAGAAGGTTTTTGGAGGTAACAACTTCCCATTTCATGCTTCAGAGCAAAATCTTGACAGTCCTTTTAATGTGGAAGAAATGATCCATTATGATTGCTGATTACTATGGAAACAAGTCTTTGCTGTGAAAAAGACTAAAGAATCACAGAGCAGTTGAGGTTGGAAGGGGAAGGGTCTCTCTGGAGGTCATCTTGCCCAACCCACCTGCTCAAGCAGGACCACCTAGAGCAGGTTGCCTAGGACAATGTCCAGATGGCTTGTGAGTATCTCCAGGGTGGGAAATTCCACAATCGCCCCAGGCCATTCTGGTGTTCAGAAGGAACCCTCCTGTGTTTCAGTTTGTGCTTATTGCCTCTCATCCTCAATACCACAGCCAGGGTTGTCTCAACTGAGGGCAATATAATTTCATTTTCCTCCAAATTTCAGCTGTTTTGGCCACTTCTCAAGACAGCATGTAACCCACAAATAAGGATGCAAAGATATAATACACTGTCCACTTGCTTTAGGGTGAGAATATATTGAGGCAGCAGCAAATGAAACTATTTCAAAACCACAGTGCTGCCTGCCTATTTGGAGAATAAGGAAGAAAATCCAGCAGTTCTTTCTTTCAATATTCATTTACAACATCCTAAGTATACAGTAACATCAAAATATAAACCAGGGTTTTCATCTTCAGTAGGAGGTAAGTATACCAGAGGAAAAGAAACGTATGGTCAAAGAACAGTGCCCCAACTACACATTCCAACAATCAAAAGCCGTGAATTTACAAAACATGTTTCTAATTTCTGCTCAATTTAACCTTAGCAAAGTTCAGTGCAAGAACTAGTAATAACTATGCCTTAATTCTTTGTTTCCTTCTAAAAAAAGCATAATTTCAGAGAAACTTGCTGACCTTACTGGGTTGTAGTAAAAGTTCTGAATCCACAATTTTAAGCATGGAAAATCTATTAATTTTGGCATGCATGTGACAGAAATAGGAGGCACTACAATCCTGAAAAACAGTTGTTCATTAGAACTTGGAAACCTTATAAAAGTCTTCCACAAAATGTGCCCTTTTTCCCAGCCTGCCGATTTCTGTTAAGTTTTAAGAGCACCATAGTTACTAAGTGGAGGACCCTATAAAACTGACTGCAAAATAAACTGAGATATAATGCCAAAGACAGCATCAATATACACAAGGAATTTACATATCCAAATGCTTTTCCTGCAGACATAAGACCCGTGGCACAATTTATTTGTAATTAAGGAAATTCACTACAACACTGGTCATTTATGTTCGTGTCTGAAAAAGGTATAATTCAATACAGTGATCCAATATAAGGACTAACCACTACTGGAAACAAGCAAATTTAAGTTCTCTGGATCAAAAATGGTTCTTTTCCAAAAAAATAATTATACATATTTGTGGGATCCTGCATCAAAGATTTTGTTTCTCATGAGCTTAAAAGACCCATTAATTCAACCAGAAAACCTGAGGATACCACGGTCTAAGAGGAATAAAAAGTAAGTGTGAACACTGGTCAGAGAAAGGGAGTCAAGTGCTATTTCTTGCACGTACTGTTCACTAGTTCAGACTGACCAAACTTTGTTGTGATGTCACACGAGTGACAGAGACCTCAATCTGGCCTTCATTATTTATTACTAGGCAAAGCGAAGAAAGAATTCAAAGATATTTTGAGTTCACAGTGAATTTTGCTTGCAGTCAGGGAAGTCTTTGTACCCTCCAAATGACGACATTTGATAAGGAAATGAAGAAACACAGAGAACCCAATTGTACAATTTTTCCAGAATTAGTATGCTTTCTGAATCACTCCCTACAAAAAATTGTACAATGAATGCAGTTATCAAGGTATAGGGATAAGCACCTGTATGTATAACAGGATATTCGCCTGGTTTTCTGTGCAGTATACCCATGACAGACATCAAGCTACATGAAGTCTACTACCTGAGGCTAGGCTAGCAGAGGGTAACATAGCTTACCACATTCACTAGGAGGCTTTAACAGCTCACCTACAAAGAGGGTGCCAGAGCAAGGCTTGAAAGGTTAGAGGAGAACAAGTTGGTAGCAGCAACATGTCCATGACACACTCCAGTTACACTTGAATATACTGTCTTTCACCAGCCTTCAGGGAATGAGGTGTGAAGATTACAAGACAGCTGAATTTGTCAAGGAGGCAGATGAAGAGCAGCAAGAGTCACAGGCATAAACCAGGTTATGACTCAAACCTGGCAGACAGCGCAGAGACTTGCAGCAAGAATGATCAGGACATGAAGAGATCATAAAAAACCCATTATATTTCAGCTTAGATAAGAGGTAACTAAGGGGCAGTACACTTAAGCCTAAAAACATTTGTGTGATGAAAATAAGTGGAAAACAATTACTCACTACGTCTCTCAGGACAGCTATCAGCGTTGTGAAGTTCTATAGTTGAGTCATAATTTTCCTACACAATCCCTCCCAGCTGTGGAACTTTTTGCCATAGGATGCGACAGACAGCTGTGGACCCAAAGTCATTATAGACCATAAGATCACCATCCATTACTAGTTGCCAAAAGCTGGAAGAACAGACCAAAAAAGGATCCTTCACTGCTTCTTTTGCTCCTAAGCTTCTCCTGAAGCATTCACTAGTTGCTACTCATTGAAATGAAAGATTAAGGAAGAGGGATCATGGTATTTTGCTCCCACACAGACACAGTCAGCACATGCCAACTGAAAAGCAACAACTTCCCAAATTCTACTTAAAACACTACAAAGTCAAAGTCAATCCCAAAGTGAAACTACTTCTCTTCCTACGATGGCTTGGCAACTTCAGCAGTCTTGGGAAAAGGCATGACACTTTTGCAGCCAGGCTGATCTGCCTCTGTGTACAATACCCACCAGAATCAACAGTGAACTTGTTACCTAAACACTCATGAAAGCCAGGATTGTTATCAAGGAAGAAGGAACAAGAACTTCAACTGATGTCCTAAGCCAGCTGGACCATCCTCTGCAATCCACTTAATATAGTGTTGCTATTACAAATTACTATTATAGCAGAGGAGATGGAGTTACTTAGAGGTGCTACAGAGAAATGAGACAGCCTACAGCCCATTTATGAAAATGCAGAACCTGCTGTCCTTGCTTCCTAACAGGTGAAATAATGACATAGATCAAACTAAGAAGAACTGAGAATATACCCACTGCATTTTAGTAAGTAAGGCCTGCAGAAAGTACGCTGCCAAACTTACCAGATGCTGTAAGGTGATTTCTTTTTTCATTATCTTTGATGGCTACCAGAAGAGATCATAAAATACCTTTAAAAAGGGATGGGGGGAACTTATAAAGATGTGTTCCTGGCCTGGAGACAGCCTTCCAATGGAACAGCAAATTAAGTCTCCTTGTGCACAAACCCTCAACTTTCCTAGGACAGGAACTGTAGCCTGCACTTTTCTCCAACCAGTGCCTCACCTGGTTTACTCAAAATATTAACTCTACACAGTGCCAGCACCAGAACAGTTCTGTTACCACTGGAAATCCTAAGTCGTTCACAAGTTAATGTTCCATTTTTATTTCTCTCTGTTTACCGGTATGAAGACTAAGAAATTAGATCAGTTGCATCAGGTATTCCCTGTTCCTGCTTGTTTGTTACAATAGAAATAATTCAGATGCTTAGTCATTAAATCAGCTTTAAGCAGAAGGCTGAAGTATTTGGACTGCCTTGTTTCAGAAGCACAAAGACAGACAGAATTATGGACTATTTTTTTTTTTTCTTTTTTAAAAGATCGTTCTAAAGATGTTTCTGTGCATGGTAAAGCCAGGTGCTCTGTCTGGATTCCAGTGAACAAAGACTGTCAGGTATGTTACTTCCATAGTAGTTCTGCTTGGTACCTGTGACAAGCTATTTGTAACTGGACAGCCTACATTCCTCTACACTCTGCACATTTAATAGGCACTCTTAAGGCACATGGGAAATTCTGTGTTTTCTGAACACTTTTCACACCTGCTAATTTAAAAGCCGATCAGCTGCCAAGCAAGTTGAAGCCAAATGATAAACCTGTGTCCCATTTATTCCTCCACTGGGGTGGTGGGGAGAAGTAAGTAAGCTCATGTGTGTCCAAGCATAAGTGTGCGTATAGGAGACTAACACATCAACCTCTATATTTTCTAGCAAGGTTCTTACATATTTTCTGATTTGTCTGTTCCCAAGGGGGTGCAATGTTAGATGCATGACTTTTTGAAAAATAACTGAAAGCTTCTAGCGCTTAACTTCATTCAGAATTTATCTTCACACATAACACAGTCCTGGAGCACGAGGTCTGCCAGCGAGGGAGGGACAGAAAATAGATAAAACAGAAGGAAGAGTAAGGATCCTGTTTAATCTGATACTAACATTGTCACTAAACTCAACAAATCTTTCAGAACAGAACCTTCTGATTTGACAAAAACAAAATGGAGGGAGGACATGATGTTCATCTGGCCACAGTAAGAAAATCAAATATGAACAATTTTATGTCCAGCTAAAGTCAGCAATACCCTTTAAAGAATTCTCTAAAGTATTAGCTCACTGTTTTCACCCTTTACAGAGAAAAAAGAAAAAGGTATCTCAGCTGAGAGTAAGCAGAAGCTTTTGAAAATACTGTAAGTGTTTTGAAATTCAAGCTGAATCTTTTAAATGGCTCTAAAGCAGAATTGCATTACAAATGGGAAGCGACCTTCAGGAAATGGTTGAATTACTATAGCTTGCACATTAATTTCAACCTCTCTGTATATTATGACAGTGTGAAAAACAGTCACATTTTCTCCTGCACTCCTAACTCAGTTACATAGGACACACAGCATAGAGAAGGATCATTCACCATTTTATTTTTGCCTCATGTTTCAAAGCACAAGTTGATGCTGCACTCAGTGCAAGCTGCCTGCTTCCCAACTTTGACAGTACTGTTTTCATTGATCTCAGCTGCAGTTAGCAATTGAACATCCAGAAGCAGCTGGGATCAGCAATGACCAGCTAACAGAACTGAAGAATAAAAAAAAGTAAAAACTTTGTACCTCCTGGGCAGCTAGTTGCATTCCTGAACTCAACTTTGGAAAGAGAATCTTACATAATGGCTACAGAAAGGTCTTGTCCTTCTGCCAAAACCTGTGCATGTTTCTGACCATAACTATCTGCAGGACCAGGTGGTATGAATGAATGAATGAAAGAGTTCCTTCAACCCAGAAAATAAATAAAAAAAATAATGGTGCTTCACTAGTTTTTTTTTATGCAGTCAAACTTACAAGCTATATGGACCGTGTGCCCTGTGGCCAGCAAGCAAGTCAGCAGCAAAGAATCTGTACAGACACAAGTGAGCATGCTCATAACCTCAAACTTTCCCTTGGAAGGTAAAAATTCTCATACTAACCCTCCAATCCACTACCACTTTGAACAGGTGAGAGGCTACAGATTCTTAATAAAATAGTTGTAATAACAAGGAAGGAAAGGGAGTGCAGGATGTTTTTCTTAAGAGGTCCATGCAATGCACCTGTGGAGTCTGAAAGCTTTCAAAATAATCAGGAGGGGACCCTCTACTTTCAAACTCTGTAAGTAACTCTTTCATAAGATCTGTCAAAATATCAGAATAAAGATTGGGGGGAAAAGATTACGTACCGTAGAAGAATGAAATACAAACAGTCCACTGCTTTGTATGAAAGACCAGAAATGAAGCTTTAGCAATCTAAAAATGTTTTGGAGCTATCAGAATATTCCTGCTACCCCACAATAGTTAAAAAACTGCTCTGATAAATTAAAAAAAACTCAGAATGAAAACTGTACACAGAATAAAATGGGCAAGGCACAGGAAAAAAGCTGCAATATTATAGTCAAATCTGACATAAATCTTAAAAGAAACTACAGACTATATGCAGAAGATCCAGTATATAACATTGTAGTCATGAACTTTGCATGTCAAGAACCCAGATATTTTGCATCTTGGTATCCTGAAACACTTCAAAGGTTAGGCACCATCATGTGTTACAGCCTCTGCTTTAACTAACAACTGTTTTATGACTTCAAGGGAAAAGTCAAAAGAGCAGCTCCCCAAAGCATTATGTTCAAGAAATACTGACTACCCAAACAGTTGCAGTTGGTGTAGCTTTCCTTCAGTGGTGAATAAATTATAACTTAAAAATAAATTAAATAATTAAAAGGTAAATAAATTCTTAAGCAATATTCAGAGAACAGCAAACAGGCATACAAAAAAAGATCTACTAGTATGCACAATTTAGAAAAAAAAAATAGTAGTTTAAGGAAAAGCATAATTAACAAAACATTTGGCTACTTCTTTAAGTGGTAATTAGGAATTCTAAAATAAAACTACACTAGGTACTTCCAGTTCATTTTCTGTGAATGTATAACAGGAGTTTAACTACACCCCTGGAATTGACTAATGATGCTTAACTGAGAAGGAAGCAGCATGCTTTGAAATGAAAAATTTCAGATGGACCCTTTTACTATTCTTCTTTCAACTTGTCTTTGAACTTCCCTGTTTCTGTTCTTACAGTCTCTTTCTGAATTCTCCACCAAAAAGCTGTTCCTAAATCCTTTAGAGTTTCTTCAGCAGTGGTAGTCACCACAAAGAGCAAACGCTTTTATCACGACAACACCTTCTGCAAAGTTGCATCTCATTATATGGCAACTTCTGGCCCTGTTGTCCAGACTCAAGTAACACATTTTCAATACACAACGCTTAGAACAATGTTTGAAACTTAATTCCCTGAAGAACTTTGCAGTCTCACTAAAAATCACAGTTTGAGTTCTCATACAAGGGAAAGAGAATGCAAAACGTCACACTGTTTTGTGAGGGCACACAATGTGTTTCATACTGAGGCTCTCGAGCTTCCACTCCAAGACAAGCATACCTAGTTTAGAGAAAGCACAGCGCACAATCCACCAAAACCCTCACACAGTCTGACTGCTATAGCATTGCCTTCATGGGGCTATGTTTTCAGCAAAGTAGTCCAAGAGTTGTCATTAAAGTTGGACACTTTAAAGGCAGCAAAATCTATAAAACTGTACACCAATCAACAAAGCCAGAAGAAAAGGGTCAAGGCACTTCGTGTACTGAGGACTAGTTCCACTCTTACAATATAGAGTGCCAGCTGTACTGGTGGTACCATGTCACCTACCACCCCTAAACTGTCATCATCATCATCATCACTGTCAGGCAGGCTCTGCAATCATGACAGCAATACTTACAATCATAGAACTGTTATGGCTGGAAAAGACCTTTAAGATCATCAAGTCCAACTGTTATCTAACTCTACCAGGCCCACTTCTAAACCATGTCCCTGAGCACCATATCTAGACAGCTTTTAAATACATTCAAGGATGGTGATTCAACCACTTCCCTGGCCAGCCTGTTCAGTCTTTGATAACCCTTTCAGTGTAGAAGTTTCTCCTAATGTCTAACCTAAACCTTCCTTTGTGCAACTTGACGCTATTTCCTCTTGTCCTGTTGGTTGTAACTTGTGAAAAGAGACCAACACCCATCTCTCTACAAGCTCCTTTCAGATGATGTAGAGAGCACTAAGGTCTCCCCTAAGTTTCCCTTTCTTCAGACTAAACCACCACCAGTCCATCAGCTGCTCCTCATAAGACTTATTCTCAAGATCCTTCATCAGCCCTTCTCTAGACCCTCTCCAGCACCTCAACGTCCTTCTCATACTGCAGTGCCCAAAACTGAACACAGTACTCAAGGTGTGGCCTCACCAGAGCTGAGTACAGTGGGACAATCACTTCTCTAGCCCTGTTGGCTACACTATTCCTGATGCAGGCCAAGATGCTGCTGGCCTTCTTGGCCACCTGCGGCGCACAATGCTGGTTCGTGTTCAGCTAGCTGTCAATCAACATTCCCAGGTCCTTTTCTGCCAGGCAGCTTTCCAGCCACTCCTCCCCAAGCCTGTTGCGTTGCATGTTGTGGCCCAAGCGTAGGACTCGGCAATTGGCCTTTGTTGAAGGTCATACTATTGGCCTCAGCCCATCAATCCAGCCTATCCAGGTCCCTCTGAAGAGCCCTCCTATCCTCAAGCAGATCAGCACTCCCACCTAACTTGGTGTCGGCTGCAAACTTACTGAGGGTGCTCTCAAGCTCCTCATCAAGATCATTAATAAAGATATTAAACAGGAGTGGCCCCAACACTGAGTTCTGGGGAACACCACTTGTGACCAGCTGCCAACTGGATTTAACTCCATTCACCACCACTCTCTGGGCCCAGCCATCCAGCCAGTGTTTGATCCAGCAGAGTGTGTGCCTCTCCAAGCCTTGGGAAGCCAGGTTTTTCATGAGAATGCTGTGGGGAACAGTACTGAAGGCTTTACTGAAGTCCAGATAAGTAACATCCACAGCCTTTCCCTCATACACCAAGCAGGTCACCTTGTCATAGAAGGAGATCAGGTTCGTTAAGCAGGACCTGCCCTTCATGAACCCATGTTGAATGGGCCTAATCATCTGGTTGTCCTGTAAGTAGTACGTAAGGGCACTCAGGGTGATCTGCTGCATAACCTTCCCCAACACCAAGGTCAGACTGACAGGTCTGTAGTTCCCCGGATCCTCCTTCCGGCCCTTCTTGTAGATGGGTGCCACATCTGCTAATCTCCAGTCCTTTGGGACCTCCCCAGTTAGCTAGGGCTGCTGATAAATTATGAACAGTGGCCTGGTGAGCACATCTGCCAACTCCTTCAGCACTCTTTGGTGTAACCCACCTGTCCCCATAGACTTATGTATGTCTAGGTGGTGCAGCAGATCACTTCCTCTTGCATTATAGAGGCCTCATTCTGGTCCCCATCCCTGTCTTCCAGCTCAAGGGGCTGGGTACCCAGCAAACAGCTAGTCCTGCTACTAAAGAATGAGGCAAAGAAGGTGTTAAGTACCTCAGCCTTTTCCTCACCCTTAGTCACTATGTTTCCCCCTGCATCCAGTAAAGGAGGAAGATTCTCCCTAGTCCTCCTTCTGTTGTTTATGTACTTATAGAAGCATTTTTTATTGTCTTTTACAGCAATAACCAGATTGAGTTCTAGTTGGGTTTTGGCCCTTCTAATTTTCTCCCTGCATAGCTTCACTGAGACTTTGTAGTCTTCCTGAGTGGCCTGCCCCCTTACGCAAAAGCCATAAACTCTCCTTTTGTTCCTGAGTTCCAGCCAAAGCTCTCCATTCAGCCAGGTTGGTCTTCTACCCCGCTGGCCTGTCTTTCACGACATGGGGTGGCCTGCTCCTGTGCCTTTAAGACTTCTTTCTTGAGGAGTGCCCAACCTTCCTGGACTCCTTTGCCCTTCAGGATGGCTCCCAAGGGACTCTGTCAATCAGTCTCCTGAACAGGCCAAAGTCTGCCCTACAGAAGTCTAAGGTGGCAGTTCTGCTAAACCCTGCTCCTTACTTCACTGACAATCAAAAACTCTATTATTTCATGATCACTATGCCCAAGACAGCCTCCAACCATTACATCTCCTACAAGTCCTTCTTGGTTAACAAGCAGCAGGTCCAGGAGGGCACCCTCTGTAGTTGGTTCCTTCACCAGCAGTGTCAGGACGTTATCTTCCACACACTCCAAGAACCTCTGGGACTGTTCCCTCTCTGCTGTATTGTATTCCGAGCACATATCTGGGAACTTGAAAAAGAGGTAGAGACTGTGAAACCTCTCCCATCAGCCTCATCTTCCTGATTGGGCAGTCTGTAACAAACT